>VZSU01001073.1:68110-85987 GCA_013398715.1 Nesospiza acunhae
AGAGCCGCCCGCCACCGACGCCGAGACCGGGTATGTACCTCTCTGAGCGGGAGCCCCGCGCTGCTCGGGCCGGACGGGCTGGGCGGGACCTGGCTCCGTTACCATGGGAACGCGGATGGGGGTCCCGGCCCTCCGGGGCTCCCTCGGCCCCAGTGCCGCCCAGCCCCGGGTCCCGGCCGTGCCCCGCAGTCGTCCTTTCCGGGGGGAAATGCTTCCATTCCTCCCGCGGGGCACCGGGACCCGCTCCCGGTTCAGCCCCCGCTGTCAGCCCCGCGCCCGTGACGTCACGGCGGCCCAGGGTGACGTCACACCTCCCCGCGGCGCGCTCCCGGCGGCCGCCGGCAGGGGGCGCGTTCCCGGCGCCCTGTGCCCTGGCAGGGGGGACGCCGCCATGGTCGATGCCAGCGCGGCCCTGGAGACCGAGTCGGCCAACGGGAAGGAGCCGCTGGTAGGTGCCGGTGCCGCGGGCGCGGAGGGGTTGGTGCCACCGGCGGGGAGCATCTCTTAGCGCCAGCCTTGCTTCCTTAAAGGATTATTTTGGAAGTGAAATCTCCAGCCGTGTGGCTCATCCTCACGAGTGGAGTGTACAAAACAGCTCCAGGGTGCTCACAGCAGGGCCGTGGGTCGGGGGAAAGGATTTATTCCCTCTCGGATTCCTGCCTGCCCCGGGCACTGTTGGATCCCTGGCTCTGCTCCGCTTCCAGGACGCTGCCGGGGATGGCGCTGAAGCCATGGATGCCCAGGGGGGCTCCGGGGACGAGGAGAACGCGCGGCAGCTGGGCGAGATCGAGCTGCAGTGTGGCATCTGCACCAAGTGGTTCACAGCTGACACCTTCGGCATCGACACCACGTAGGTGATAGCGGGGCTGGCAGGGCCAGCACGGGGCTTTAAAGTGGAGTGTTTGGAGTGTGAGTTCCCAAGGACCTGCCCGTGTCCTTGAGCACTTGGGGACTGGTGTGTTGTGTAAATAAAGCTTTGTCTGTGATAAAGGCACCCCCATGAAATACCACTGAGCCTGGTCGCTGGCTGTGCTTTTAGGGAGGGAAGGAATACTTGGGTTTTAACCTGCAATAATTAGTTTCTTAACCCAGTGTAGTAAAGAATAATCAATTTTCTTTCACTCCAAGAAGAACATTGAGGGGCTTGGAGTGTGTCCAGGGAAGGGAATGGAGCTGGGAAGGGTTTGGAGCACCAGGAGGGGCTGAGTGAGCTGGGAAGGGGCTGAGTGTGAAGAAGAGGAGGCTCAGGGGGGACCTTGTGGCTCTGCACAGCTCCTGCCAGGAGGGGACAGCCAGGGGGGTTGGGCTGTCCTCCAGGGAACAGGGACAGGACAAGGGGAGGTGTCCAAGGAAGGGCTGGAGGTGGCACTGAGTGCTCTGGGCTGGGGATTGGGCACACACTGGACTCAGTGGTCTCAGAGGACCTTTCCAACCTCACAGATTCTGGGATTCTTTAACCTGATGCAATAATTGCACTGTACCCAGCCCTAACAAAGCTGATTTTTCCCCAGGTCCTGTCTGCCCTTCATGACCAACTACAGCTTCCACTGCAACGTGTGCCACCACAGTGGGAACACCTATTTCCTGAGGAAACAAGCAAGTGAGTTTGGGAACAGCTCCTTGGGAGATGTTTTGTGCAAGATCATCCTGGAGGGTTGGTTTTATCTGAAATCAGAGGGTGGGCTTTGCTGAGACTGGTGGAAAATGACCCAAAATCCCATATTTACAACCATGTGTGGCTTCTTCTGAAAACGTTTTGCTGCTGATTTATGAAGGTGGTATAACTGGTTTAGGAGGGCTGAGTCAGGATAGAATTTGGGAGGTTTTGCAGTTTTTTCAGGGTGATCACTGTGTCTGGGTGTCTGATCTTCCCCCCAGGTGTAATTGGGGTGTTTTGTTTCTCAGATCTGAAGGAAATGTGCCTTAGTGCTCTGGCCAACCTGACGTGGCAGTCGAGGACCCAGGACGAGCACCCCAAAACAATGTTCTCCAAGGATAAGGTCTGGTTCTTTGGGACCTCACAGCACTGGTGGTGTCAGCCAGCAAGAGGAGGAACTCACACAAATGTTTTCTGTTCCTACAGGATATTATCCCCTTTATTGATAAATACTGGGAGTGTATGACAACACGGCAGAGGCCTGGGAAAATGACCTGGCCCAATAATATTGTCAAAACCATGGTAAGGATTGAGGGTAGATCCATAGATTTGGGTTTCTGACATCTGTGTGTGCTGAGGGCTGGGCTCAGAGCTGCTGATGCTTCTTAGGTAGCTGATGTATCATTAATAGGAACTACCAGGATTTAAACACTTGTTCATGAATTTGTTATGATCTTACCTTGTATAACTAAAACTCCTCTGTTTTAGTGTAAAGAAAGAGATGTGTTCCTGGTGAAAGAGCATCCAGACCCAGGCAGCAAAGACCCAGAGGAAGATTACCCCAAATTTGGGCTTCTAGACCAGGTATGGGATGGGAGACAGGAGGAAGGTGGGGGTCCCACTGATACCTTTCTGCTCAGTCAAGGGGCAGATCTTGGGTGGGTGGGAGCCCCAGCAGGCTCAGAGTGTTCCCTTTGACCAAAGCATTTGATCTCCTGCAGGATCTTGCCAATATTGGTCCAGCCTATGACAACCAGAAACAGAACAATGCTGTGTCCACGAGTGGAAGCTTAAATGGCAAGTCCTTTACTCAGGGAGGGTTTGGGTATTTGGGACTAAGCTGCATTTCCCAGTGCAGTTAAACTGTCCTGTGAACTGAGCTTATGCTTATGCTCAGAACAGTCTCACTGTGCCTTTTTATAGAAAGATTAACTTTGTGTCTTGGGAAGGTTCAGCCCTTTCTTGGATAAATCAAGATGCTCGCTGAAGGCTGAGCTTGTCGCTTTGCTCCTAGAATGGTTTTAAATTTCCTCCTTGAGTTATTCAGATTTCCTGTTTCCCATCTAGCTGAGGGTACTCAGGGCAACCTTGCTGCAGTAAATGAATTGTTAATGGGTTTATGTATTAATAATGTTTATTAAACACATCCCAGTAGTGCAGCAGGAGTTATTTGGGTTTTTTTAAAGCAGGTTAGAGATATCTCAGGTGTGTTATTTCCATGTCATGCACTGGTTGTTTTTTGTTCCATTTCTGGGATGCTGACAAACATGTGGTGCCACTTCTGTTCTTGCAGGTGGAGCCTCTCTGGGAGGTGAATATTTACCTTTCAGCTTCTAAAACTTAAGTATTGCTGTTTGCAAAGCTTTTCTTGCTCAATTCTCTTAGAAGCCAAAGTCAATCAAAAATGAAAGCGTGCCCTGATGTGATTGCAGTTGGACTTCAATACAAACCAGCAATTCCAGTCTTTAATCTCAGTAGTTAGAAGCTTTTAATTGCCATATTCTGCCCTACTTGACTGATTTAAAGGTTTTGTTTATTTATTTCATGCTTGTTTATTTTTTTCTGTATCAATTGACCTGATGTTGTAGTTTTAATGCTTAAACAATTGGTCTGAAATTTACAGTGCAATGGTTTGTTGGGCAAGTAATTGGTTTTTTGGGCAAGTAATTGCTGACAAACTGGAGAGCCTGAATGTTTGTCTGCACTGAAATCAGGGAGTGCAGCTGGATCAGGTCATGTTTGTGCAGAATATGGCATTCCCTGGATGGTTTGGATCCCTTACACTGTAAGGGAGTGCTGGTAATGGAAGAGCTGACTGGATTTTTAGTTACCACACAAATGTGGTTTGTGAAGGTGTTTATCTACAGTACATGAAATTTCCATAGTTTTCCTTATAAATCAGCAGTGATATCTTTGGAAATAGCAGGATGACAAAATGCATGTATGATTTAATTTATTAAAACACGCTGATATTAGTTTGATTAAGTTTGACACGTAATTTTCCTGCACTCAGTTTTATTACTGAGTGCTGAGTTCAAACTGATTTGCTGCTCAATCACAGAACTGATTTCAGTAGTACTGAAGAGAAACACCTCTTGCTTTTCATTTTTCCTCAACTCAGGTGTATTTTATTTTGTAGATGGAAATTGAACACTGAGTGCTTATTGTTGGTTGGTGTCAGTGTTCCTCCAGCACAGGGTCACTGGGTTGGTGGCTGTGATTTGGGCTGTGACTGGAATCTCCAATAATAAGAATAATAATATTAATGCCCCTGAAGTGGATCCCAGTGCTGCTGCAGAAAAGATTCTTAATTCTCACCTGAAAAGCTCAGATTGAGCTTGTTTTGCCGCTCAATCTCCTTTAGCTTCCGCTCCAAATTCAGACACCTCAAAAGCTGACCAGAAGCCACATGAGAGTTGTGGGCTTTGCTGTGCTCGTTGGCAGTGAAGCCTGGTTCACAGCAGCTGTGCCCAAAGGCACCTGAGCCCAGGAGCTGCTTTGGTGTGGCTGCTCTGCCCCTCTGTCCTGGGGATGCCGTGGGGCGGGCGCTGGCCAGCGGCAGCTCCTGAGCAGGGCTGGTTTTGCGTGCAGGGGGAATGGCTGCCGGGGGCAGCGGCAAGGGCAGAGGGGCCAAGCGCAAGCAGCAGGACGGGGGCACCACGGGCACGGCCAAGAAAACCCGGAGGTGAGAGCAGGGGTGCCATGGAGGGGCAGGGATGGGCACAGGGATGGGCATGGGAATGGCACAGGGATGGACATGAGGATGGGTACAGGGATGGGCACAGGGATGGACATGAGGATGGGTACAAGGATGGGCATGGGGATGGACATGGGGAGGGCACAGGGATGGGCGCGGGGATGGGTGTGGGGATGGTGCAGGGATGGGTGCAGGGATGGGTACAGGGATGGGCATGGGGATGGGCGCGAGGATGGACACAGAATGGCACAGGGATGGACACGGTGAATGGCACGGGGATGGGCACAGGGATGGACACGAGGATGGCACAGGGATGGACACAAGGATGGACACAGGGATGGACACAGGGATGGGCACAGGGATGAGTGTGGGGATGGCACGGGGATGGACACAGGGACAGGGATGGCACAGGGATGGGTGCAAGGATGGGTACCAGTCAGGGACAGTGGCACTTGTGATGCCCTAAGCTGCCTCCCAGCTGTCTGTGCCCTGGCTGGGTGTCTGAGGGTCACTCCCATGATGTCACTGATGATGTCATGAGTGACTGATGGGTCACAGGCTATCAATGATTTGCGCTCGGAGTGCGCAGCCCCTGAGCACGGGGACAGCTCTGCAGGGGGGTGTCCTGGGGTGACAAGTGACAGCAGCTGGAGGTGCCAGCGTGGTGTTTCTGTGTTTCAGTGACCCGTTGTTCGCAGCTCAGCGCCTGCCCCCCCACGGCTACCCTCTGGAGCACCCCTTCAACAAGGACGGCTATCGCTACATCCTGGCCGAGCCTGACCCCCACGCCCCCGACCCTGAAAAGCTGGAGCTGGACTGTTGGGCAGGAAAACCAATTCCTGGGGACCTGTACAGAGCCTGCCTGTATGAGAGAGTCCTCCTGGCGCTGCATGACCGAGGTACAGAGCTCCTTAGGGTGTGCAGTTGTGTTTCCTTCCAGAGGCATCTCAGTCACCCCTCGGTACCAGTCAGAGCTTAGAGGTGCAGAGCTTAAATCCACCTCTGTGTTCACTTGCCTTTTGACATCACCACGTTAAAAATGACAAGTGTGTGCTCCCCTGCAGCTCCCCAGCTGAAGATCTCTGATGACAGGCTGACTGTGGTTGGGGAGAAGGGCTATTCCATGGTGAGGGCCTCGCACGGCGTGCGGAAGGGGGCCTGGTACTTCGAAATCTCCATGGATGAGATGCCTCCAGACACAGCTGCCAGATTAGGCTGGTCACAGCCCTTGGGTAAATAATCTTACAAAACATTTCTCAGCTCAGCAGGTGCTCCTGCTACACTCCTTGTGTTCACCATGAAGGGTTTGTTTCTGCAGGGAACCTCCAGGCCCCTCTGGGATATGACAAGTTCAGTTACTCCTGGCGCAGCAAAAAGGGAACCAAGTTTCACCAGTCCATAGGGAAACACTATTCCTCTGGCTACGGACAGGGCGATGTCCTGGGGTTTTATATCAACCTTCCAGAGGATACTGAGACAGCCAAATCCCTGCCTGACACCTACAAAGACAAGGTGAGGTGCAAGTTCACTGTTGGATTAAGTATTGGCAGGTGGAAAACTGGAAAATGAGTTGCTGTGGCCTCACTCGTGCCCATTTCTGTGCATCCCTGGTACCTCTGTGGTTCCTGGGGAAGAGGCCCAAAGTGTTGATCTCAAGAAAGCAAAACACTACTGGATGGGATTGCCCAGATCTCCTTTCACCTTCCCCTCCTGGCTCTGAAATCTTTGAGCTGTGGGAATCACTCCTCACAGGTACTCTGACACCAAGCACGCCTGGCCCTGAGCAGGTGACAGGTAACAGATTTTGGGCTTGTTCCTGACCTTGCTTGCTGCTTTTTCAGGCTTTGATCAAATTCAAAAGCTACTTGTACTTTGAAGAGAAGGATTTTGTGGACAAAGCAGAGAAGAGCCTAAAGCAAGCTCCTGGAAGCCAGGTGAGTTGTTGCTGTCACTTCAACACGTGCCTGGCCCAAGTGAAAGGGAGCAGACATTAATCTTGTCAGGGTTGCTGTATCCTGACAGCCACCATCAGTGGGAAAACCCTTCATTTTTCAGATCATATTCTTCAAAAATGGTGTCAGCCAAGGAGTTGCCTTTAAGGACATCTTTGAGGGGGTTTATTTTCCTGCTATCTCTCTGTACAAAGGCTGCACGGTAAGTGAGGGGTCTTTGAAAGGGAATTCCTAAATCCATCAGTTTCACACACAAAGCGTGTTCATGCACAAAGTGTGGGCACTCCAGGAGTGTGCCAAGTGAAAAGGAAAGGTGGGAATCATTTTAGTGACACTGGAACAATCTTGCTGTTCACCCGTGCAACAAGATTATCAAATTGCTGAAGTAGCATCAGCAATGTTTGTTCCTGTGGGCTTGTACAGGGTGTGGGGAGGCTCAGGAATAGGAAAGAATAAGGATGGAGGACTAAAGAGATTTCCCTGGATTTTTAGATTTAATGAAAATATATGTTCCACAGGTTTCCATAAACTTTGGGCCATATTTCAAGTATCCACCAAGAGACATCACTTACAATCCTGTAAGTAAAACTGAAGCTTCTCGCCCCATTTGAGAGCCTCATTGTTTAAATCAAAGATGTTTTGGTGTGATTCATACCACACCTGTACCTGTCCTTCAGTCTCAGTACCTGGACAGTGTAGCCAAAAGATTGTGTTTAAAAATATGGAAGGACAGATATCCAAATGAATCATTCAATTTTAATTAAATAATAGGTGCTGTTATCTTGTTCCTCTTGGCAGATTGTTGGCCTCATTTGTCAGTAAGGGGACTGAATTGTTGTTCAAGGAAACGCTTGGAATTTCCCCCCTGCCAGAACTGTTTTGAAGAGGGAAACAGCCTTGGGCTGTGTGGTCCCTCCTTGTCCAGGAGTGGAGCTAACTGTGCTTTCCCCTGCAGATGAGTGACATGGGCTGGGGCGCCGTGGTGGAGCACACGCTGGCCGATGTCCTGTACCACGTGGAGACAGAGGTGGATGGCAGGAGGAGCCCACCCTGGGAGCCATAAAGCCCAGCACTGTGGGTTTGCTGCAGAGGAACCTCCACGTCTCTCTCAGTGATCAGCCAAGGAGCCAACAGGCCGAGGTGGATGCAGCCCTGGCTGGCAGGTGTTGTGTGTGTGTGTCCACAGCTCCCCACTGCCCCGGGAGGCACTTCTGGGGTGTTTGTGCTGCTGTGGGGCCTCTCTGGAGCTCCCAGTACCTACAGAGTGTCACTCACTGGAGAAGGGGGTGTTGAAGAACCTTCTCCCGGGCTGTGACAGCTCAGGACCTGCCAGGTGTGGCTGCAGTGACCCCTGTGCTCAGGTGTGTTTGGCTGATGGTGGCCAACAGCTCCCAGCCAGGATGGCTCTGTTGAAACAACACGGCTGCATGCAAGACTGAAATTTGGGCTTCTGTCCAAACTGTATTTTTTTTCCCCACAGACTGGAAACCAGTTTAAAAATAAAGGCTTTAACTCTTCTTTTTATTCTTGTTTTTGTCTTGTAAATTGTTACAAATGACATTGAAACTCAAGAGTAGTTACACTTGGAGATCTTTTGAGCTGAAGATCTCCTGTGCACAGGAGTTGCATGGGGCCTAATGATCATCATTGCAGAGCTTTGGGTGAATAAATAATTTGACACTTATGTGTTGGTACAGAAAAAAAATAAATTAGAGCTTAACAAAGTTGTTAAGTGAGTGCTGTGTTTGAGCTTTGGGAGAGTAAAAGTTGAGGTTCAGTCAGGCTTGTGTTTGCCTCACTGAGGATGTACCTTCCCAGTCAGTTGTCTCCCTAATAACTAATTAGCCCAGACCTTTAATTGTAGACAGCACTAATTAAAGCTTTATTTATTCATTGAAAGTAATTAGGGAGGGTGGAGTTGGCTGGCTGGGCCAGCACGTGCTCAGTTAAGCAACTGCAGGAATTAAATTTTTAGTCCTGCATTTACACAATGAGCTTCAATAAATAACCTGTTCTATTTATTGAGGGTAACTATGTATTAATTAGTGGAGTCTGCTATTAAAGGCCTTGGCTAATTGAAATGACAAGATTCCATACTGGGCCCCTGAAGGAAGCCCTGCACGGGGTGGTCAGCAGGTCATGGTCAGTAGGCTGTGGTCAGTGGGTCGTGGTCAGCAGGACGTGGTGGTCAGAAGGTTGTGGAGGTCAGCAGGCTGTGGTCAGAAGGTTGTGGTGGTCAGCATGCTGTGGTCAGAAGGCCGTGGTGGTCAGAAGGCCGTGGTGGTCAGCAGGCTGTGGTCAGTGGGTCATGGTGGTCAGCAGGCAGCAGGCACCGGCCGGGCCAAGCGCTGCCGCAGGTGTTTGGCGAAGTCCACCTGTGTCTGGGACAGGACCTGGTTGATGATGCTCTTGGGCAGCCACCCCTGGGGGGAGCAGACACAGCCTGTGAGCAGAACCAGCCTCCCCCAGAGCCCCTGGCTCCCCCAGAGCCCCTGGCTCCCCCAGGCTCTCCCCAGCCCCAGGTACCTTGAGGTCGATGCTGAGCAGCCAGGTGAGCCTGGTCTGGGAGGGGCTGCCGGGCAGCGGGCGCAGGACCATGCAGGTGGGACCATTCTCAGCCCTGGTGGGGAGAGAGGCTCAGGTCAGACCCAAACTTGGACTTTTCAGCCTCAAAAAGGCACTTTGGGCTTTCTGCAGCAGCTCCTGTAGAAACCCAGCGACCCTGAGCCCGCAGAAAAACCTTTGTGCCCTGTGGGAATCTCCCTGCTCACACATAACGGGGCTGAGCAGGTGTAGGTACCTTATGAAGCCCTCCTGCTCGGGCATGGCCCCGTAGGTGGTGGACATCCCTGCCAGGACACAGGTGGAGCCACGTCTCCTGGAGCACCGCACGCTCACAAAGTCCCGCGGCCCCACGATGTTCCCGGGGGTGGCGGCCGCCTTCTCGTGGGTGATCACCGTGTCCTTCCCAATCTTCTCCAGGATCTGCAGTTCAGAATTAAAGCTTTCATTTACTGCAGGCACAGCTAAAAGCTGCCTTTGGTTACCAGGTGTTCAGATACAGGGTCTGACAAAGACTTGACAATAATTCCAAATACTTGCTTGCCCCCAGGTGAGTACTGTTTTCAATTGCCGAGTGAAAAGCTATTCCCTTACTGCCTCTCTGATTCCTTGCGCCTATTTCTTCCCCAGGTCAGCCCCAACCTCCAGCAGAACTGGCAGCTCCTTGCAGGAAAATGCAAGGTGTTTCCTTGCATCAATTTCCTGCAGAATTAATCACACAGAAGCTGCTCCAGACTCGCCTCAACACAGATACTGCAAAACCTCCTCTACATCTGCAGCAGGAAATGCACAGAACACAGGCTGGCTGTGACAGATCTGACACATTCTCCTACCCTGACTTCTTTGACGTTGGGGTTCCAGTCTCCCATCTGCTCCATGTTGTCCACCAGCTCTCCGTACACCGTGTCCAGGGGCTGGTCCACCACCACCTCCAGCCGGAACACCTTCCCCACGTCTGGCAGCACCTTGCTCAGCACTTTGTCCCCGTTACCCTGTGAGGGGAGGGCAGAGTTACCACCAGAGCTGCTCTCAGGGGGAGGGAGGGCTGCAAGGCAGCACCACAGGGCGCAGCACCCACCGCCACTGTCTCTGTCTTCCAGTCATCCTGGTCCTCCAGGATTCTGAGGGATTTCTGCAGGGCCTCCTCTCCTTGCTTGATGTAAGACATTTCCATCTCGCTGAAGGGTTTCTCCTCCAGCCTTGAGCCTGCAGACAGAGGCAGGGCTGAACAAGAGCAGTGTAATGTGCCAGATGAGCTTTATCTACACCAAATACCCTTCTCTGTGCCCAGGGGATGGGGATTACACCCAGTTCCCACTCTGCCTTTGGCTCAGCAGAAGCACAGCCCACCCTCAAGCAGGTTTTCCCCAGCCTGTGAGGGTCTCCCCCCAGCAGGAAGGAACAGACCCCTCAGGTGTGTCACTTACTGAGCAAGGAGCTTCTCCTGCGCACCTGGTGGATCCAGGTGCTGGGTCCTGGGCTGTGGCTGGCCAGCCTGCTCAGCTCCTGGCTGATGGCCACGGCAGCTTGTCTCCTCAGACCTGGGGAGAGAGCGTGTCACTCACCAGCACCACCTGGCCCTTACCATGGGGTTTTCCTCCATTTAAACACACAACATGGAAAGGTCCCTGCTTGTCACCATCTCGGTGTCCCTACAGGCACAGGGAGCAGCTGGTTGCCCTCACACTGCCCTGGGGTAGGCTGTCCTAAGCAATCCTGAGCTTGGCTCCAGCTCCCTGCAGCAGTAAAAACACCGAGGAGCATCGTGCAGGTGCCCAGGAAAGAGCATGGAAATGGAGCACAGAGATACAAAACCCTCACAGCCAGAGGAGTGTGACCCAGAGCTGGTCACAGGGACATGAGCCAGCCCCTCAGTGACAGGGCTCAGGGGTTCAGGGACAGTAAATCACAGAACCCAACACGCTGCAGAGTGGGGAGAACATCGCCGAGGCCCCAGCCACCACTCGGAGGAGTTTAGGAAGAAAGCGAGCCCTTTCTGGAGCCTGTGACTCAACAGGAGCTTCTCTAATAAACTTTTGTCAGAAAATCTCACTCTGCCTGTGACAGTGGGGAGAGAATCCCCGAGTCCCAGGCAGCCAGACAGGGACTGCCTTGGCCGTGTCCTGTCCCACACAGCCGGACAGGGGCTGCCCCAGCCCTGTTCTGTCCCAAACAGCCGGACAGGAGCTGCCCCAGCCCTGTTCTGTCCCAAACAGCCGGACAGGAGCTGCCCCAGCCCTGTTCTGTCCCAAACAGCCGGACAGGGGCTGCCCCACCACACAGCCGGACAGGAGCTGCCCCAGCCCTGTTCTGTCCCAAACAGCCGGACAGGAGCTGCCCCAGCCCTGTTCTGTCCCAAACAGCCGGACAGGAGCTGTCCTGGCCCGCAGCCGGACTCACCGGTCATGTTGCGCAGGTGGCGGTAGGAGATGGCGGCGCAGAGCTTGGACGTGGCTGGCAGCATCTCCTGCGGGGTCGGAGCGTCGGCTGGGCAGTGCAGGTGGCTGTGGCAGTGGCTGTGGCAGTGGCTGTGGCTGGGCAGTGGCTGTGGCAGTGGCTCGGGCAGTGGCTGCGGTGGCTGTGGCGGTGCTCTCAGCGGTGTCCGCGCTGTCCCGGTGTTCGTCCGTCTGCGCCGGTCGCTGCTCTGGCCCGGCCCCGCCGTGCACGGCCTTAAGTACGCGGTGCTGAAGGATTCTGCCCCGTCAGGCGGGAGATAAGAGCCGTCACTGCGGGCCCTCACGGCGGGCCGGGCCCCCGGGCCAAGGCCGGCTCCGCTCCCCGAGCACAGCACACGGGGCCGAGAGCGTGAGGGCCCTGCGGAGCAGCTCCGGCCCCGGGGCACGGCAGAGCCCCCCTTGAACAACTCCGGCCCCGGGGCACGGCAGAGCCCCCCTTGAACAGCTCCGGCCCCGGGGCACGGCAGAGCCCCCCTTGAACAGCTCCGGCCCCGGGGCACGGCAGAGCCCCACTTTGAACAGCTCCAGCCCCGGGGCACGGCAGAGCCCCACTTTGAACAGCTCCGGCCCCGGGGCACGGCAGAGCCCCCCTTAAACAGCTCCAGCCCCGGGGCACGGCAGAGCCCCACTTTGAACAGCTCCGGCCCCGGGGCACGGCAGAGCCCCCCTTAAACAGCTCCAGCCCCGGGGCACGGCAGAGCCCCACTTTGAACAGCTCCGGCCCCGGGGCACGGCAGAGCCCACCCTGAGCAGCTCCAGCCCCGGGGCACGGCAGAGCCCCCCTTGAACAGCTCCGGCCCCGGGGCTCGGCCAGGCAGAGCACCCCTGAGCAGCTCCTGGCCTGCCCTGAGGCCATCCCCGCTGGGACAGAGCGCACAGCACACGGAGCTGCGGCCCATGGCCCATTCTGACAGGTAACAGATCAGCACAGTGCAATCATTAAGGACGGAAAAATCCTCCAAGGTCATCGAGGCCAAGCTTTGATGGGTGGCAATTGATAATAAGGGATAACGATTGTAGCCGTGATATTTTCTGAAAAATCCTTTCCTTAGGATTTTTCCTCCTGAGAAGCTGAGAGGCCTCAGGAACAAAATGTAACCAATGGTTATCTGCTGCTGTGGAATGCAACAGGTGCATCTGTGATTGGTCTCATGTGGTTGTTTCTAATTAATGGCCAATCACAGCCCAGCTGTCCGGACTGTTTCAGTCAGTCACAAACCTTTGTTATCATTCTTTTTCTATTCTTAGCCAGCCTTCTGATGAAATCCTTTCTTCTATTCTTTTAGTATAGTTTAAATATAATATATATCATAAAATAATAAATCAAGCCTTCTGAAACACAGAGTCAGATCCTCATCTCTTCCCTCATCCTAAGACCCCTGTGAACACCGCCACAAACGATGGACAACGCAACATATTGTTGAGCCTCTGTGCACAGGAACCCACAGAAAGCTGAATATGAAATCCACTGAGCTGCTGAGCCTGGGGCTGAAGTGAAAAGCAGCCCCCCTACTCCCCAGGCCTCGTTATCTGCCCCAGCAGTGGGACACGGCAGAGCAGCGATAATGCTCAAGGCTGAAATGACATTTCTGGGATGAATTACGGCCTGGAGACCAGCACTCGCAGGAACCTGTGAATTACAGCTGCTTCCTTTGACGTCAGCCCCTGCACCCTCTGCAGGGAGCCTGACCTTGCTCCCCCATTTCAACAGCTTGGCCCAGGGGGAGGTCACCCCCTCTCTGCGCCAGCAGCCCGGCCATGGGGAGCTCTTTGTCCCCCCCTGCCTGTCCCCAGCTTTCCCGAGGTGATTTGAGTCCCACCTGCCTTCCAGAACACTCCTGCTTCTCCCCGGGATGTTCCTGTCCCTTGCAGGGCCAGGAAACATCTCGGGCTCAGGTCAGCAGTGTGGGGTTACAGGGAGGGGCTGCAGGGAGCAGGAGGAAGCCAGCAGCTGCACTATCCCTGTCCAAAACCTCTGCTGGGAACTCCTCTTCTGCACTATCCCTGTCCAAAACCTCTGCTGGGAGCTCCTCTTTGCAGCCATGCTCTCACAAGTGTGATTCCTGGGTCATGGCACAGCTCTCCCACCCTCTGGGCTTCACCCACCTGCTCCCACCTCCCTGCACAGGTGGGGAGAGAGGGTTTGGAAGCCCTGGGAGTGCTCAGCCCAGAGCTCTGGCCAAGCACACACTGACAGGTCTGGGTGTTGGGGAAACCAGAGACACCCCAATATTGTGCTGTGTCCCAGCCCTTGTAGTCCCCCTGCCCTGGGAGTGAGGGCACACAGCCCTGGAGCTGTGAGAAATCCAGGGTTCTTATCCCAGATCCAGGGTTCTTATCCCAGATCCAGGGAGCCCCTGGCTGGGAGCAATCCCCAGATCCAGGGAGCCCATGGCTGGAGCAATCCAGGGTTCTTATCCCAGATTCAGAGAGCCCCTGGTTGTGAGTGATCCAGGGCTGTTATCCCAGATCCAGGGAGCCCGTGGCTGTGAGGGATCCAGGGCTGTTATCCCAGATCCAGGGAGCCCCTGGCTGTGAGGGATCCAGGGCTGTTATCCCAGATCCAGGGTTCTTATCCCAGATCCAGGGAGCCCCTGGCTGGAGCAATCCAGGGCTGTTATCCCAGATGGAGCCGGCGCTCCCAGCACGAGGCCTCGGCACAAGGACACGCAGTTGTTTGTGAGAAGAACCAAAACAAAAGCACACAGAGCTGCCCCTCTGGCTCCAGGCAGGAGGGCACCACCCCAGCTGTGCCCTCAGGAGGGGCCACAGGCACAGCCACACAGTGCCACAGCGCATCAGGAGATGCTGCAGGTGAGCAGTCCCCAGAGCAGGACACAGAGCCCAAAAAGGCAGCAAGAACCCTCAGGGGATCTGCTTAACTGGGACAGCACAGCCCCCACAGCCCCCTGAGGCACCCCCAGGCTCCTGCACAAAGTCACCACACAGCTCCATTTGTGTTCACTTTACAGGGCTTGGAGTACAAAGGCTCACAAATGTACAAAATGTACCAAAACCAAAATGATGCCAACCAAAGCTTCACCGGGGCCTGAAGGCTCAGGGACCCAAGAATCCCGAGCCCCCCACCCTGCCCAGCTGAGCCTCCTTCTAGAACATTCCCCTCTCCCAGCCCGTTCCCACTGCAGGGGTGGCTCTGTCAGGGTGACCCTGTCCCTCTGCAGCAGCACAGCCCAGGGGTGTCCCCCCATCCCAAGGCTGCCCTGGTGCTATTTGGAGAGCACAGACAAACCACAGCCCCCCGTGCCACCGAGGTCACACCCAACGCCCTGATAAGATAATGGGCTCAAGAACAGCAAGGATGGGTCCATGTCTTGACCCCCACCAGCTCCTTACACCCCCCAAAGCCCTGGGACCCCAGCACCGGGGCTGGGCAGCCCTTGCCTCCCCACAGCCACCTCTGCCCTGATCCCCCCTCACCCCAAAACACCCCCCAAACAAACAGCAACAGCACAAACACCCCCAAGGAACCATCCCTGCCTGCCAGAGACTTTCCAGCCACAGGCACCAGCTCCATAAATGCTTTTTATTCAGTTTTGTTAGAACAAGAAATAGCATTTCCTTGTTTAAACCTTTGCTATCCCCCAAACCCACAACACCCACTCAAGCCCAACGGGGCAGAAATGTTTTCCCCCCAAAGGGAGTGAGTGAGAATGGGCCAGCACTGGCCACAACAGCTGCCAGTGCTCAGCCCCAGCAAGCAGAGCTGGGCTTGTCCTCTGTCCCCCCAGTGTGGATTCTTCGCCCTAAGAACTCCCAGGGGAGCAGCCCCAGGGTGCCCAGGGATTGTCCCTGCCAAGGTTTGCCCTTCCCTGCCCACAGGCAGGAGGCTCCTGGGGCCTGGCAGCTGCCCAGAGCCAGCCCCGAGGCCAAGGACTCTCCTCCCCATGGGAGGAAGGGCCAGGACACCTCAGGGCAAAGCTGACACAGCTGCAGCAGCTCCCCCAGCACGGAGCGAGCAGGGGCTGCAGCTCCAGGCTCTGCCCAGGTGCAGAAGCTCTTCACCAGCAGGTAATTAGTGGGTTCAGCTGGTAATGAGCAGGCTCAGCTGCAGGGGAATGGCACAGCCTGGCTGGGGGGTGTGGGTGCTCTGTGTTGGGGTACAGGGGTACCCAGGTTCTGCTCCCTTCCCAGAGCAGGATCTTGCCACAGGCTCCAGTGCTCTCTCAGAGTGAGCCCAGCCCATGGCTGGAGCAGGGGTGCCATCTGTCCCTGCACAGCACACGGAGGGGACAAGAGCTGACCTGAGGGGTGCTCGTCCTGAGAGAGGGGAACTGCCAGGGCCAGAACACCGGAAAACCATCGACGTCAGGATCAAGGATTTATTTACATGTCAAGGAAACTCGCACCCAGAGTCATGTGAGGAGGAAAAAGCAAACAAAGCCAAGGAGCAGTGATTTGCCTCCCAAACACAAATGCTTGCACTCCCAGTGCGCTGGGCCCTCCTCATCTCCTTCTCCAGAAGGAGACTAAAGGCATGATTTGTGTACAGTTACCAGCACCATGGAAAAGACAATCTGAAAATGAAACCTCCCTTTCCAGGCAGTGTGTGCCTGCCCAGGGGAGTCCTGGAGCAGCCCTGGCTCCCTGTAGGAGAGGAGCAGCCCCTCAGTACTCATCCAATGTGTCAGCACGTGGCACCGAGAGGCCTCGCTCCTTCAGAGCCTGCACCTTCAGCTTCTCCGACTCCTGCTTGGCCTGCTGCTCCACCCGCTGCTCCTCCAGGATCTCCTCGATGGACACCTGCTGCAGAGGTGTGTCACTCTCCTTCTCCAGGTCCTGCAGGAGAAAGGAGCCTTCAGCACATACAATCACCTGTGGCCGTGCAGCAAGTCCCAGCAAACAGTGGGGCTGACAGAAAACAGAGGTGCTGGAAGTGCTCTGAGGGGTGGGGACGTGGGCAGGGATCACCAGCACAGCCCTGGGAAGGGGATCCTTGAGGAATCTCAAGGTGATCCTTGGGGAATCTCAAGGATCCCCCATGGGAAGGGGATCCCTGATCAAACAGTGCTGGGCTCCTCCTGAGCCCATCCCAGACGGCGTCTGCTGGGGCAGAGCCAGCAGGGAGGTACCAGGCAGGCAGCAGTGCCACCCTCCAGCAGTGCCACACGAGCTGGAGCTTCCCCACAGCTCCCTCTGCGTTGTTCTTTGTGCTCGTGTCACCCCAGAGGGGCTGTGGCAGCAGGAGGCAGCCCTGCCCCGCAGGCTGGCCTTTCTGTCATGGCTCAGCCTGAGCCGGCCCTGGAGGCGGCTCCAAATCCAGCCCAACACAACAGCAACTGCATTTCACAGGAGACGGACAGACCACAAACCCCCCCAGCAGTGGGGTTTGAGCACTTACAATTTCCCCCAGCAGCACCACATTCTCGCCCCTCACCACGAAGATGCCCCGAGGGATGTCCCCATACTTCTTGCCCACGTGGATGCGCTCCACAGTCTGGTGCAACACCAAGTTTGCTGCAGCAACGAGACAGACACAAAACCACCGTGAACCGTGGCTGAGCAGTGTCCCCCGTCCCACCGGAGCAGGGCTGGCTGTCCCCCAGCACTCGGTGGCTGCCGTAGCTGGGTCACTGAGCCCACCCGAGACCCCACAGCACAGAAGGTGATGGCGATGCTTGTGCTGCAAACTCCGGGCAAGGATGGAGCGCCTGGCCGGGAGGATGAACATCGCCCGGCCCCGGGAGGAGGATGATGATGAACATCGCCCGGCCCCGGGAGGAGGATGATGATGAACATCGCCCGGCCCCGGGAGGAGGATGATGATGAACATCGCCCGGCCCCGGGAGGAGGATGATGATGAACATCGCCCGGTGCTTCTGCCCAACAAGCAGAGCCACAGCGCTGGATGCACCCGCGGCACGGGGAGCGCCCAGTGCGGAAGAAACCCCCGCGAAGCGCCCGGTCCGGAGGTTCAACCCCCAGCACAACCACACTGGGAACGCAGCACGGCTCCCTCCTCCTCCTCCTCCTCCTCCTCCTCATCCTCCTCCTCCTCGCCATCCCCGGCGCTCCCCGGCCCGGCCGTACCGAATTGGTCGATGCTGCGCAGGTACCCGATGAGCGTCCGGCCGTCCCGCAGCAGTACCAGGTGCTTCTCTGCGGGAAAAGAGAGCGGAGCGTCGGGCACGGCCCCCGCAGCTCCGGGACCCGCCGGGCTCCACGGGGAGCGGCTCGCTACGGGAAGAGGGGAACCGCGGGGCAGGACCCGGGGGAGCGGGAGCCCGGAGCCCACGGCGGCGCGGCCTCGGGACACTCACTGTCGATGTCCTGGATCAGGCTGGCCGTGCCGGGCATGTAGTTCATGGTGCCGCC
>VZSU01001073.1:92494-110088 GCA_013398715.1 Nesospiza acunhae
CAGCGGCCGCGACAGGCGGGCGGGGGTCCCGCGGTACCGCCGGGCACGGCTCCCACCGCCCTCCGGTTCGGCATCCCTGCTCGTGGAGAGCCCTAAGGAATGGGCCTGCTGAGGCGGGGGTGTGCTTGGGATTCTTCCCTGGTGACTTCCACCTGGGTTGTTAGATTTTCCCTCGAGGGATTTTAAATTGCGGCTTTTTTGGCCGAGAGGATGCATCAAATGGTCTGACCCCATTCAGCTGATAGTGCTCTGAATTATATATAATCGCGCTGCAAAGCATCCTCTGGTGAGGCCGGGAGAACGCTGCCAGCATGGCAGGAATTCCTCTGGGAGAGTCCCCGCAGCACAGAGCCGTGCCTGCTGTGGCAGCAAGGATTGGAGGTCAGCTCCATCCCTTGTGTGCCAAATGTCACCATCTGTGCCACCTGCTGCTGCCACAGGCAGAGCTCCGATTGCCCAAGGATTGGCTCCCGTCCTCCCTCGCCCAGGAAGTTTCGGATTAGAGGCTGTGCTGCTCATCCCCAGTGTTGCTGCCTGGCCCAGCCTGGCACAGAGTCCACAGGCAGAGCCAAAAAGCAGCAAAATTCCCAATTTGAGGTCTGTGGAGAGTTCTCTGTTTTGGAGAGGAACGCCTTAGAGACAGGAGACCCTGGTGCACCTCCAGTGTTACACAATGGACTTCCCAGGGCCTCAGTTTCACTTTTACCCTCCAGGCCAGGCAGGGAGAGGCCACGTAAGCGTGTGCCCGAACTGGAGACAGGGACAGTGTAGTGGAAGGTTTTCATCTTTCCTTCTGGTAAGATGGAAGTCGAGCATTGTCCTGGATGTTGTTTGTTCTGTTGGTGCTAAAACCCTGCCTGCTCCCTGGGATTCCAGTGCAAATCCAGCCACAGAAATGATGGGAATTGGCTCAGTTTGGTGTCCTTGGAGGAGGAAAACCCTCCTGCAGTACTGCACCCCCTGTGCCATCCCCCTGGTGTCACCAGGGCATGCTCATATTTCCAACCAGGTGTATTGATAACCTCATTAAAAGAAGGGAGAAAACATCTTCTCCATAAAATCCCATCAGATTTCCCTCTGGGGGGAAATCTGACTTGGGGCATCTCGCCCCAACAGTGAGTTTGGGTCTGGAGGTGCTGCTGGTGCCGTGGTGGCTCTGAGCTGCCCAAAGGGATGCTCCAGCCTCCAGCCTCTGCTGCTTCAGGCCTGTGAGGGCTGACTGCAGGCCCTGTTCCCCAGGGAAGGAGCAGGCTGCCGTGGTGGTGCCCACCTCGGGGGGCAGGTACGACGTGCACCTGCGGGCGCGGCAGCGCGTGGCCGTGTACTGGGAGGAGGAGGCGGCCGAGGTGCGGCGCTGCACCTGGTTCTACAAGGGGGACAAGGACAACAAGTTCATTCCCTACTCAGAGGCCTTCAGTGAGGAGCTGGAGGTAAGCACACCTCTCCCTGCTGGTTTCCATCTCAGCTTCTCCTTGTCACACGGTGCCTCTGGTGTCCCAAACCCCATACGAGGCCGCTGGCACGCCTGAGGACATGAACTCCAAAGAGGCTTTGGCAGGCATTCGTGCAGCTGATTGATGTAACAGTGAGCTCTGCCGTGGCCTCCCCTTCCCCTGCCCTCGCTGCATCCTTCCAGCACACTGAAAGTGCCAAGCTTTCCTTTGGCATGATGCAAATTCCAGCACACCAAAAGTGCCAGGCTTTCCTTTGGCATGATGCAAATTCCAGCACACCAAAAGTGCCAGGCTTTCCTTTGGCATGATGCAAATTCCAGCACGCCAAAAGTGCCAGGCTTTTTTTTGGCATGATGCAAATTCCAGCACACCAAAAGTGCCAGGCTTTCCTTTGGCATGATGCAAATTCCAGCACACCAAAAGTGCCAGGCTTTCCTTTGTGATAATGCAAATTCCAGCACACCAAAAGTGCCAGGCTTTTCTTTGGCATGATAAAAATTCCAGCACACCGAAAGTGCCAGGCTTTTCTTTGGCATGATGCAAATTCCAGCACACCAAAAGTGCCAGGCTTTTTTTTTGGCATGATGCAAATGCAGAGATATATAGGCAGACATATAAAAATACCCATCTTGGCAATAGTCTCCATTCTGATGTACCAAAACCAGTTCTAAGGGCATGGGGAAGTCTGATGCTGCTGCTGTCTAAGCAGGGAGCTCTTAAACATTCTCAGCAGGTGATCCTGGGATGACCCTGCTGCTCCTCCAGCTGATTTCTCTGCTTCTTTTGCAGAGTATTGATAAGAGATTCTGAAAATTGGGTGGGGAATGTCCCAAGAGGTTGAACATTGATGGGCATGCTTCCAGCTGACTCACAGTGGGTGTTCCCTTCTGTAGGAAGCTTACATGATTGCCGTGACCCTGGGTGAGTGGAAGAAGAAGCTGGAGTCCCCCAACAGAGAAGTCATTATCCTGCACAACCCAAAGGTGAGCAGGGCCTGGTGGTCTCTGTGGTGACCAGTGGGGACATCCCCTTGGGTCTCTTGGTGCTGTTCCCTTCAAATGAGTTGTCCCAAAGGCAGGGCAGTGGCAGCTGAGCCTGCCAACAGCTTCACATTTCTTTCCAACACCTCTGTGGGCAGAGCATGCTCTGGTGCCACCCCGTGTCAGCCACAGCTGCTGTCGCTGTCCTGCTCTGGGTCACTGACAGGCTCTTCTTGTTCCCAAGCTGATGGTTCACTACCATCCCGTTGCCAGCTCTGATGACTGGGTCTCCACCCCCACGGAACAAGGCCGGCCCCGCACTGTGAAGAGAGGAGTGGAGAACATCGCTGTGGAGATCCCCAATGGTGAGCCCCTGCTCCCCTGCCCCCATCCCAAACCCTCTGTGGCCATGTTCACAGTGGTCCGAGGATGAGGGAAGAGAGGTGGATCTGGCTCCATGTCTCAGGAGGCTTGATTTATTATTTTATTATATATATTATAGATTTTATTTATATTATGAGACCAATCCCAGATGCACCTGTTGCATTCCACAGCAGCAGATAACCATTGGTTACATTTTGTTCCTGAGGCCTCTCAGCTTTTCAAGAAGAAAAAATCTTTAAAAAAAGATTTTTCATAGAAGATGCCTGTGACAACCCCGGGTGGTGTTTTCCGCCCTGATCGCTCACAAAGGCTGGAGGAAGCTCCCATGATCCTTTAAGTCAAGTGCACGTCAAAACATTTTGTGCCAAAAGGATCCAAATGGTTTCAGAAACCTCCCCAGCCCCTGCAGAGCTGCAGATGCAGGGGAGGGTGGTGAGCTCCGAGCTGCTGTGCAGAGACAGAGCTGCTGGGAGCTCTGCAGTGCCTGAAATGGCCCCTGAGGATTTGTACAGGAGGGGAGTTTCTTTCCCTGCTAGGGACGCAGTGCTCTGCCACTTACCTTCATGCTGTCCCCATCTCTGCAGCCACGTGCCAGCTCTGTCCCCTCCCAGCTGCCCTGAGCTGCCAGTGGGGCCTCAGCACGTGTCCCCATGAGGGCACCAGGCAGTTGCTCCATTTTCCATGGGTGCCTGCCCTCAGGAAGGCACATATGCAAACTGAGCTGTGTGGGAAGCAGAGAACAAGCCCTGACTCCAGCTGGGCCCTACCTGGGAGATGCAGCTCCACGGGGTTCCTCAGAGTGGGCTGGGCGTGGGGCAGCTGCACTGAGACCCCCTGATCCTGCAATTGAGCACTGAGACCCCCTGAGACCCCCTGATCCTGAAACTGAGCACTGAGACCCCCTGATCCTGCAATTGAGCACTGAGACCCCCTGATCCTGCAATTGAGCACTGAGACCCCCTGATCCTGAAATTGAGCACTGAGACCTCCTGATGCTGCAATTGAGCACTGAGACCTCCTGATCCTGCAGTTCCCTGTGCTGGGCAGGGGTGAAGGGCAGTGGGGACAAGCCACCACCCCTTTCTCTACTGTCCTGTTGGTCCAGATCCATCCCAGGGCAGCTGACCCGAGCAGGACAATGTGAGAAAGCCCAGCAGCCCTGAGGTGTAAATGCAGGCACTAAGGAGGGTTTTCATGGGCCGAGGTGAGGGTGGGAGGCTCCAGCCCTGCACAGGGGCTGCCTCCAGCCTCTCTGCTCCCTGCTGGGTGCTGTCCCTGAGCTGCCCTCCCCTCCTCAGGAGAGCCTCTGCAGATCGACCACCTGGTGTTCGTGGTGCACGGCATCGGCCCCGCCTGCGACATCCGATTCCGCAGCATCGTGCAGTGTGGTAGTGCTGGGCTGGGGGGAACCTGGGGGGAACCTGGGAGAAGAACCTGGGGGGGGAACCTGGGGGTGGAACCTGGGAGGGCAGCCTGGAAGGGGAACCTGGGAGAGGGACCTGGAAGGGGAACCTGGGAGAGAAACCTGGCAGGGCAACCTGGGAAGGGAAACTGGGAGGGAAACCTGGGAGAAGAACCTGGGGGGGGAACCTGGAAGGGAACCTGAGAGAGGAACCTGGAAGGGCAACCTTGGAGAGCAACCTGGGAAGGGAAACATGGAGGGCAACCTAGGATGGGAACCTGGGAGGGAAACCTGGGATGGGAACCTGGGAGAGGAACCTGGGAGAGGAACCTGGGGGGGGAACCTGGGAGAAGAACCTGGGATGGGAACCTGGGGGGGGAAACCTGGCAGGGGAACCTCCCCCTGGGGCTGCCACACTGCCTCAAACCACCCTGACCCTGGCAGGCTGCACAGCCAGGCCTGCTGACTGTGGGCAGTGTGAGCAGAACACTCACTGACCACCAAATCCACCTCCTGAAAGGGTTTAGGCAGCTGCTGCTCCTCAGTTTTACTTCAGAACAGAAGCAAATTTATTTTTCATAAATTTCTAAAAGTATTTTATCCTGACTGGCAGATTAAAGCCCTGCCTCTGTGAAGGAGGTGCAGATGGGGCAGCAAAACCCAGCAAGCACACGTGGCAGGACATGGAGCCTCCCCTGATCTGTAGTTAAAGATTCAGGGACTTAGGGGAGCAGCAGCAGATTAAAGACCCCAGTGGGATTTCCCCTTAATGATCTTTCATGGTATTAAGTGTGGTTGGTGCCACCAGAGCCTGGCGCATCTCCCTGAGAGCTCTTCTGTTTCACAGTGAATGATTTCAGGAACGTGTCCCTCAGCATGCTGCAGTCACACTTCAGGAAGGCCCAGGAGCAGCAGCAGGTTGGGAGGGTTGAGTTCCTGCCTGTGAACTGGCACAGCTCCCTGCACTCCACTGGTGTGGACGTGTAAGTGCCCAGCAGCCCCTGCCCGAGGGCTGGGGGGTGGCAAGGGGCACGGGCAACCTCCTGCCCTGGAAAATCCACTTCTTCTGTTGGAAAAGCTGTGAGTTTTTAGGGTAGGAGAGAGCAGGGACCCCCAGAGCACCTCCCCACTGCTGTTTTGCAGCACTCAGCAGCTCCAATCAGCATCCTCAGAACAGAGGTTTTTGCCTTCCCTGGCTGGTCTCAGGAGGGACAGGAGAAATAATCAAATATGGCAACCAACAGGACTCTCTGGTTCCCTAATGACTTTCTTTCTCTTTCATTGTTTTATTTTTGGTTTTGTTTCCATTCATCATGCAAATAGTTTATTTGTGTTATTTCCTTGAAATAAGGATATTTTTTCTTTTATTCATCTCCAGACATGAGCTATGACATACTAAATAAATATTGAGTATTAAGGTGTTAGATGAGAAAATTCTCTTGGAGACTTCAGTATGAGATTTGTATAACCTCCAGAATTCTTCATGTACTTGGAGATTGACCTCTGTTTTTAGCACAGATTTAATTTGACTACTTACATAAAACACAAACGAAACTTATAATGATCTCAAATTGAATATTTGAACCTTGCCATCATGCCACACCTTGCTGAAGCCTCTGAGAGCTGAGTGCCCAGTTCCTGCAGAGCCCCAGCAAGGGCAGAAAGCAGGGCAGGCTCTTTATTCTGGGAGTGTAAGAGCACAGGCTGTGCTTTGCCTTCTGCATTACAGCACACCACGCTGGAAACTGTGTCAATCCTCCTGTGAACTCGTGTTTTGCTTTAGGAACAGGGAGGGGCTCTGTGGTTTCCCCGGCCGCAGCCCCCCGTGTCCTTTCCCCGCAGTGACCTGGAGCGGATCACGCTGCCCAGCATCAACCGCCTGCGTCACTTCATCAACGACACCATCCTGGACGTGTTCTTCTACAACAGCTCCACCTATTGCCAGACCATCGTGGACACGGTGGCCTCGGAGATGAACCGCCTGCACCGGCTCTTCCTGCAGAGGAACCCGCACTTCAGGGGCGGCGTGTCCATCGCGGGGCACAGCCTGGGTGAGAGCCGTGCCAGGGGGCAGGGAGGGCACAGCCACAGCTGCTCTGCCTTGGGAGGGACACCAGCCATGAAACCAGCTTGCTCCAAGCCCTGTCTCAGCTTCCAGGGGTGTGGCAGCCGCAGATTATCTGGGCAGCCTGTGCTGGTGCTTCACCACTGAGTAGTAATTCTTCCATCCCCAAAAAGAGGTGGCTCAGGCTCTTCCCCTCCAGATGCTGATGTTCTGCCCATGCCTGGTTTCTAGGGTCACTCATTTTGTTAGAAGGGACACCAGCCATGGGACCAGGTTGCTCCAAGCCCTGTCTCAGCTTCCAGGGTTGTGGCAGCCACAGATTCTCTGGGCAGCCTGTGCCAGTGCTTCACCGAGTAATAATTTCTTCACTGAGTAATAATTTCTTCCTGACATCTAATCCAGCCTGTCCTCTGCTAGTTTAAAGTCATTGTCCCTTGTCCTGTCACTGCCTGCCTGTAAAAAGCCCAGGGTGCAGCTCTTCCATCCCAAAAAAGAGGCTGCTTGGGCAGCCTCTTTCCCAAAAGAGGATTTTTGCTCTTAAGAGGGGGCTCAGGCTCTCCCCCTCCAGGTGCTGATGCTGTGCCCCTGCCTGGTTTTTAGGGTCACTCATTTTGTTTGATCTCCTGACGAACCAGAAGGCTGATCCCGAGGAGAAGGAGCACTGTGTGCAGGTAGGAGAGGCCACTGACCCTTCCTCCTGCAGCTGCATGGAGATGGGGCAGAGCACAACGTGCACAGGAGCAAACTGGTGAGCAGAAAGTGTGATCCCTTCTGCATCTGTTCACAGGGGTCCAGGACAACCTCAAGCACGGCGGGTATTGAGGAGGTAAAAGAAATCCTGAAGAAGCTGGAGCTGTCTGAGTACTGTGATGTTTTCGAGAAGGAGAAAATGGACAGGCAAGCACTGGTGAGAAGTTCCTCTGTTTTACTGGCTCTTGTGGCTCTTCTTTGCTTTTCTTCCCCATCATCCCAGCTCTGCACATCTTCTGGTACTGAGTGAACCATTGTGACCACATTCACAGGGGTCTCAGGTTGAGGGAAGAGATGAGGATCTGACTCCATGTTTCAGAAGGCTTGATTTATTATTTTATTATATATATTACATTAAAACTATACTAAAGGAATAGAAGAAAGGATTTAATCAAAGGCTATCTAAGAATAGAATAGGAAAGAATGATAACAAAGGTTTGTGGCTCAGGCTCTCTGTCCGAGCCAGCTGGGCTGTGATTGGCCATTAATTAGAAACAACCACATGAGACCAATCACAGATGCATCTGTTGCATTCCACAGCAGCAGATAATCAATGTTTCCATTTTGTTCCTGAGGCCTCTCAGCTTCTCAGGAGGAAAAATCCTAAGGAAAGGATTTTCCATAAAAGATGTCTGTGACAAACCATCTCTGAGGAGGAACACAGTCCCGTAGAACAGACGCCTCACCATCCCTCTGCTCCTGGACTAACACCAGCCTTGCTTATTTTCCAGTTCTTGTGCACAGAGAACAACCTGAAAGAAATGGGAATTCCCTTAGGACCCAGAATGAAAATACTCCATTACATCAGCTCCGAGACAGGGATGAAGGTTTGTTCTCCACATGCCTTGTGCTCGTGCCATCCCATCCCATCCCACTGCATCCCTCTGACGCCAGGACCCCTTTGTGCTGCTGCAGGGTCGGAGCTCAGCAGCTCCTGGGCACAGTGAAGGTGGGGCTGAGCCAGGGTCCCCATCCCAGCTTGGGGACAGCTCTGAGGATGGCAGGAGCTGCCAGTACCGGGACGTTGGCTTGGGACAGGTACAAGAGCTCTGGCTGCGCCCCAAAACCCTCGTGACACAGCACAGGGATTGTCTCTGAACATCCCCCTGTCCCAGGTCTCGGCAAACTACCCCCAGCTGAACTACAAGCCCAGCATCTTCTTTGCCTTTGGCTCTCCCATCGGGATGTTCCTCACGGTGCGAGGAGTGAAGCGCATCGACCCCAACTATAGCCTGCCCACCTGCAAAGGCTTCTTCAACATCTTCCACCCCGTAGGTATAAGAACCAGAACTGTGTCCTGCGTGAGACACACGTGGAGCACGAGCCCCGGCCACTGTCACTGTCCCCCTCTCGTGTGCAGTTTGACCCGGTGGCGTATCGGATCGAGCCCATGATCGTGCCAGAGCTGGAGTTCGAGCCCATGCTGCTGCCCCACCACAAGGGCAGGAAGAGGATGCACCTGGGTATGGCACAGGCAGCCCCTATCCCCTGGTCTGGGGTCGCTGCTGCAGCCCCCAGCCCTACAGCCAGCCCCCTCCTGCCTTGCAGAGCTGAAGGAAGGGCTGACCCGCATGAGCGTGGACCTGAAGAACAACCTGCTGGGCTCCCTGAGGGTGGCCTGGCAGTCCTTCACCCGCTCCCCCGTGCCAGCCCTGGAGGCAGGGAGCTCTGAAGCTGAGGCAGAGGCAGAGGCTGGCACTGAGAAGCAGCCAGGTCAGTGTTGGGGGGCATGGGGGAGCCAGGGGTGCAGCCCTGGGAGCTGCCCGTGAAGCAGCATGCCCAGCCCAGAGGTGGGCACAGGGGATGGGCAGTGAGGCTGTGGCACTCCAGGCACCTGGATCTCCCTGAATGCTGTGGCCTTCCCTTGTTAGCACCTGATGAAGGGGTTTCTGAGGGGGTCTCAGCACAGCACACCAGATTTTAAGCCCACCCCCCTCCTCTGGGTGTCCCCTGGCACTTCAGCTGCCTGTCCCCTGTGTGAGCTGCAGAGGGGTAAGGGGAGGGCACGGCCCTGCTGTTGTATTGCTGTGGCTGCTGGTGCCCTGGGGCTGAACCAGGCTGCTCCTTCCTGCAGACACAAAGCCAGAGGAGGCCCCAGCAGCAGTGAAGGAGGAGACCCCTCCCATCAACGTGGGGAGGCTGAACGGGGGGAACCGCATCGACTACGTGCTGCAGGAGAAGCCAATAGAGAGCTTCAACGAGTATTTGTTTGCACTCCAGGGGCATCTCTGCTACTGGTAAGTGTCTGTGTAATGCTCAGGGCTTCAGATTTACCTGTGGTGACGCAGAATGGCATCAGTTTCAGAGCCAGTGCAGTGAGAAAAGCCTCAGGTGGTCGAGGGAACAGGATCTTGTCCTGTCTGTGACACACAGAGGGTGGGCACGGACAGAGGAAGGACACTTGTGGTTCTCCTCATGCTGCCTGCATTGCAGAGCACTGCATCTGCCCCAGCTATCACAGATGGCCTGACAGAGGGCAGGGCAGCATTCCTTTCTGATTCCCTTCCCTCCCCTGCAGGGAGTCAGAGGACACTGTTCTGCTGGTTCTGAAGGAGATCTACCAGACACAAGGCATCACACTGGACCAGCCTTTACCAGGGAGCCAGTGACCCACCTGTGCTGTTCTGGCTGTAAGTCACCTCTGCCTAAACCCCTTCTGGATTTCCCAGGACACCTCAGAGGAGATCTGGTTGGTTTGGGGCAGTAATATCCATTATCTAAGGCAGGGAACGTGTGTCAGCTTTCTTCCTTAGCCTGTCAGCACCTTTGGCTTCTTTCCTCTTCCTTGCATGATCAGACATGAGGAGAGGACCAGGGAGGGCCCAGGGGGCTGGATTCTGACTGCAGCTATTGCTGTGTTCTCCTTTTGCTTTCTCAGGTTCAGTCCCACAGAGCACTCACCAGGAAAGTCCAGATCTCTTCTCTGCCTTCCTCTCTCCTCTGCTGCCATGTCCTGCATGCTGCTTCCCAAGTACTTGCTGCTGCCTGGAGATAAGGATGGATTTTCCTCCATTTTGGCTAGGGGTAGGGGGAAAAACTGTCAAGGAAAACCACTTCTGCTCAAACACACACACACACCACCTGTACAGTGACTCCCTGTGGCAACGTGTACTTTAAGCCTGCACCCTGTGAGTCCCCACACCAGCAGATGAGCTGTCCGGGTTCAGAGCCCACACTGGCTCTGTGAGGACGCTCACAGCCTGGGACCTTGAGGAGAAAAAGCCTTAAACACAGCGTGGCAAGAGCTGCAGCAGCCTTGGAGCAAGGCAGATTGCTGACTGCTAACACAAACCCCCAGCAGGGCCCAGGAGGTGAAGCCCAGAGCAGAGAGTGCTGCTGAGCCATGGGGGCTGGCCAGCATCATCCCTGCACTGCTGCTGCATCTCTGTGCACCCCTGCACTGCTGCTGCATCTCTGTGCACCCCTGCACTGCTGCTGCATCTCTGTGCACCCCTGCACTGCTGCTGCATCTCTGTGCACCCCTGCACTGCAGCCAGGCAGGGCTGCCCCTAAAGCACCCCGTGACAGTGGCATGCTCGTGCTCCTCCCTGCTGTGGGGTGCTGCTGGGGACAGCTCAGCACCCCAACCCTGCCCACCCAGGGCTCCCCACAGCCCTGAGCCAGCCAGTGCCCTGCTGTCCCTGCTCTGAGGAAAGCTTCCCCCCCAGCTGGCAGTGCCAGGCAGGGTGAGCCCTCTGAGCCCCCTGCAGGGACACTGAGCAGTGCTGCTGTCCCACGGGGCTGGCAGGTGAGCACAGAGACCTGTGCCCTCCATGCTCACGTCCTGGTTTAGCTTTAAATGTACAAAACGCAGCCAGCAAAGGTGGAGCTCAGATCCAGCAGGGTCTGGCCACTGCAGGAATGACACCAGCTCTGTAGGCAGCTCAGTCTGCAGCTGCCTTGAAGCTCTTTTCTGAGGGGGCAGGGCTGGAGAGCCTCTGTGATCCTTCCCTGGGCACCAAAGCCCCTGGGCTGGGGCTCCAGTGCTGTGTGAGGTGTTGCTGTGCAGCCTTTGGAGAGCCAAACCACTTTCCCTCCTGCTGACTTTTGCCCTGCATGGGGTAAGGAGCCTTTTTCCCCCCCCCCACACACAGCCTGTTGGTTTGTTTTTCCTCCATTGTCTGTTATTTGCACTATTGGAAGGGTTTTGTTTGCAGCCTCCATCCCTCCTCTCCTCCCAAGGAACAGAAGCTGTTCTTTACCTGAGTGCAGGAACAGCCCAGCTGCTTGGTCAGCACCTGACCCACTGCTGGCTGAGAGCTCATGGGAGTAGGAAAAGGGACAGTCTTAACATGGGACACTAATGATCAGCTTTTTAAGTTATGCACTTTGTTTAAAAAAAAAAAAAAAGGAAGTTAAATACATTTTAAATGTTATTTAATGTCTTTTCCAGTAAAAGCCAAAATAAATAAGTAGATGACTGTGGTGTGTGCATGTCTGGGGGGAGAGGGAAGGGCTGGAAAACTCCCATGTGCAGTTTTAGGGGAAAGTGATGTTATTTCCACTTCTTCTATTTCAGTAGAATTATTTCTGTAATTCTACTGAGGCTGCAGAGTTACAGAGGGTGCAAACTGCAGCTGATGGGGAGGTGTTTCATTTCTGACTCACCTGCCTTGCTCTGCTGCAGCCTCACCTGTGCTGTTTTCACGTACACACACTTGAAACCTGTCTTGGAAGGGACCAGTGACAAACAGCTGCTCCCAGAGGAGCTTTGATCCCTGGATCTCAGCAGCACTCTGCCCTTCCTTGTGTGAGACAGACCAGGCAGGGAAATGGAGGGATGCTCCCAGCCACCATTTCATTTTCTGCTGTCATCTCCTTGAAACTACTAAAGCTGCAAGGAAAGAGCACCCATCAGAAACCCCTGCAGACACCAGAGGAAATGGTTTATAAAGCAACAACCCAAACCTTGAAATAAAAGTCTTAATACCACGGGTCATTACAAAAATTAAACTCCTTTATTTGGGAAATTAGAAAAGCTCAAAGTCGGCAGGTCCTGCACTTCATTTCCCAGGAGAAGGGCTGGGACAGCTCAGCTGGACTGCAGGGAGGTGGCCAGTGGTGCTTCCTGGACTGGACACAAGAACTTCCACTAGACTGGGCACACTGGGCTGTGGCATTTTCCCAGTTTGTGTTCAGGACCTTGGCACCCAACTGTCTCTGTGCAGGTTGGCACCCCGAGTGCCTCCCTCACTTCACAGTGGGCCTGAAGAGGGGGTGGCCTACAAAATCCAATGAAATGAAGCAACACAAGGGCCAGGGCAGGAAACTCACCAGCTCAGCAGGGAACACCTGCCCTGGGGTTCAGCCTCACTTCTCCTGAGCAGCCTCCCCCAAGCCTCACCCTGTCCTGGCATCCAGGGAGAGGCAGGACAGAGCCTGGCACTAAATGTTCATGTGGAAGCTGGGAGCTGGAGGCTTCTCCTCGTGCACTGGCAGCGCTCTGGGCTTGGCCAGAGACGGTTTGTGGCACGTGGTGTCTGTCAGAGGAGGGTAGTACTGCCTGTAGCACAGGTATGCGAGCACCAAGCCCATCACTGAGCCAGCCAACACATCTGTGGGTGAGACCAGAGCAAAGTTAACGGCCCTTCACCTACCCAAGCCTTGTGAGCAATTCCTCACCCAAGCCTCACGATCAATTCCTCAGCAGCAGCTTTTCTGCTAGATCCATAACCTGACTTGGCTGTAAACCCAAGCTTGGTATGTATTTCAAAACCATTTCCCTGCAGATGGCAGCAAAATTGCCGCTGGAGGAGTGAAAAAAAAAAACAAACCCAAGTTGCTGCTGGGGGCTCTGAACACTTCTGTGGCACCACAGCCCCCCGTGCCTGGAGTGCCCTGCTCAGGGCACCTGCTGAGCCCTGCCCAGGTGCACCAGCAGACCCTCACCCACCTTCCCAGTGGTGCTTGTAGTCACAGGTGCGGGACACGGCGATGAGGGTGGCGAGGAAGAGGGGCAGGAGGAAGGCACAGAAGCGCAGGGCCCGGCCCCCCTGGCCTGGAACAAAGCTGTGCAGCTTCCCTGCCAGGTAGAAGGCAGAGAAGGCAAGACCAGCAAAGGCAACTGGAAGAGAACAGAACAATGTCAGTTCAGAATAGCTCCAGGCTTTGCTGTGAGACCCTGACCCTCTGCTGCTGCTGCTGCACTGGAAGGGCTGTGAGAGGTGTCTGTCTGTCCCTGTAAGCCAAGGGAAATACCAGCTGGGAGTGTGCTGGGGAAGACGAAACAGGAAAGCCTTATAAATATGATTGCCTGGCAAAAGATTTTGAGAATATAGAAACTATAAGTGAGATTGAAATGAAAGCAAGCTTTGAGATCCCTCAGTTACTGAACACCTGAAAAACAATGGTGTGGCCCAATCTGCTTGCAGACAGCTCCAAGGGTCAGAGCAGACCCTGCTGGCTTGGCAGAAGGGGCCCAAAGAGGAGTTTTTAGGGTTTAAAATGTAACACAGGATGGTAATGTAGTGATTCTTATAGGCTGCATGTACATGCTGTAGGATTTGTATCTTGTACTAGATTGTAGTACAAGATTGGTTGGTGAGAATCAGAATATTCAGCACAGAAGAAGATTTATGGTATTGGAATGGGAACTTTGCTTTCTTATCCTCTCACCCTCTCTCCCCCTCTCTTCTCTCAGTTCTGCTCTGAGCCGTGGCTGGCAGCTCCCAGCAGGGCCCTTTGCAATAAACCCCAAATTCCACCACCTGGCTGCAGAGATCTCTCATCTCTGTCTGTCCTGACTGTCCCACCCCCATCACTCCTACAGGAGTGATGGATCCTAGAAGCTGCTCCCTGGCACACATCCCTCCTCCTGTGTTGCAGACAGCTTTGGACCACATTTCTCACCCCAGTGCTTTGCAGAGGGAAACCTGAATCCCTCTCAGAACTCAGCCAATGTGACGGTGTTCGCAGGAGTCTTAGGATGAGGGAAGAGATGAGGATCTGACTCCATCTTTCAGAAGGCTTGATTTGTTATTTTATGATATATATTATATGAAAACTATACTAAAAGAATAGAAGAAAGGATTTCATCAGAAGGCCAGCTAAGAATAGAAAAAGAATGAATAACAACGGCTTGTGACTGACCGAGACAGTCTGGACAGCTGGGCTGTGATTGGCCATTAATTAGAAACAACCAGATGAGACCAATCACAGATGCACCTGTTGCATTCCACAGCAGCAGATAATCAATGTTTCCATTTTGTTCCTGAGGCCTCTCAGCTTCTCAGGAGAAAAACATCCTAAGGAAATGATTTTTCAGAAAATATGGCTACAAGCCAAAGCCGTGGGGTGCAGGAAAACAAACCCAAGCTGCCCAGGGCTGTGGCAGGAAGGGGACACTGTGGTGGCACTCACAGGAAGCGTGTCCGCTGGGGAAGCTCTTCCTGCCCTCGCTCACCCTGCGGGCGTCCCCCGTGCACAGCAGCTCCGCGTTGGCGCGGCCGTCCGGGAAGCAGCGCTGGAAGAAGTCGGGCCGTGGCCTGGGACAGGGAAGTGAAGCTCAGGGCCCTCCTGTGTGGGCACTCCCTGCCCCTGCAGGGCAGCAGGGAGCAGCAGGGAGCTGCCTGTGCCAATGCCATCCTCCCAAGCCTGTGCCTAAGTGTGCCCATCAGAGTGATGGCCTTGAGACAGCAGCTCCCCAGGGTAGGAGCAGTCCGAGTTGCTGCTGGCATAGTCCAGGGTAAGGAAGCAAAAAGGACTTTTGCATAATATCCACAGATGTTTTATCTGTGGATATTATGCAAATAATACCCACGGTGAGATGTTCAGGTCCCAGCACCCACAGACACAGACAAAGCACGCTGTACCTTTCTCCCTGGGGTCTGTCCCTGGTCTCACACAGGTCAGGGCTAATCAGGGAATAGGGGGGAGTGGCTCAGGAACATAGGAACAGACATAGGAACAGGGGAAGGAGCCAATGGGGTCTAACAGCTTTTTGAGGGAAGCTTCTTGTGTCTCTCTAGACCAGGGAATGCCCCCCCAGGGTCTCCACACAGTGTTTTTTCTATTTCTAAATTGCCTTTGCAGCTAGAAAAAAACCACATTCTTTCCAGGCTGAGCATGTCCAAGTTCAGCTCCTGGCCCTGACGTGGCTATCACAGAATCCCAGAATGATGAGGTTTGAAGAGACCTCTGAGATCATCGAGTCCAACCTGTGCCCTGACACCTCAACCAGACTATAGCACCCAGTGCCATGCCCAGACTTTTTTTAAACACATCCAGAGATGGTGATTCTCTCTGGGAAGAGCCTTCCAGTACTTTATTATTCTTTTGGTGAAAAAGTTTTTCCTAATATCCAATGTTCACCTTCCCTGACGTAGCTTGAGGCTGTGTCCTCTGGTTCTGACAGAGACCAACCCCACCTGTCTCCAACCTCTCTTCAGGCAGTTGTAGAGAGCAATAAGGGCACCTCTAAAGCCTCCTCTTCTCCAGGATAAACAACCCCAGCTCCTTCCAACATTCCCACAGCAGAGCTGCCTCCCCCACAGTGCTGGGAAGCAGCCAGTCCTCACCTCCCCACAACGAGCTTCAGGGCGTTTGTGAAAACCCCGTTCAGGGCAAGAGCAAGGCTGGCAGCTGAGAGAGAGCAAAAGGGTCACATCAGCATCGTCCCCACCTGAGAGTGGAGCACGTTCAGGCACGGGCAGGGCTCAAGCTGCCTTTCCCTGAACAAGGAGGAGCTCACCAAGGCAGGCTTCCCTCGTGTCCTCGGGGTCAGCGCCCATGAACAGCCTCGCCAGGAGGATGAGCAACAAGGGAGACAGAAATGCGATGAACTGCACGACACAGGGAGAATTTTAGGTGTCAGTGAAGCAGGTTTAAGTTCTCACCAGAACACAGGAGCAGTTACTCAAGAGTCTGAGTGCACTTCCCTTCCCCAAAGCCAAGCAGCAATCTGTCCTCAGCAATCAGAACACAGCCCCCAGCTGGATTTGCAGCAGGCTCTGATGAGCCCAGCATGTCCTTTGGTTCTCACACAGCTCTTCTGGCAGAGTGCTGCTCTGCCTGCTTGCTGGGGGTGTCCCCAGGCACAGCACCTCAGCTCTGCCCTCCCTGCAAGCCCCAGCATTAGCGCTCACTCAGCAGCACCCTCGCTCTGTCAGCAAAACCTGGGCAGCTGCTGATTCAGAGCAGTTATCATCATCCCCATCTCTGCCCTGGGGGATTGCACCCCGGGACATCCTCAGCAGGCTGCCAGGCTCCCATGGAGTCTGTTCCCACCTGAGCTCTGGCCCACAGAGCTTTACACTGCCCGTTCCAAATGCTATCCTGAGGTTTTGTCCTTAATGTTTAGTGGCCACTTCTTGCAGGAAATCCCACCTGCATTTGCCAACAGCCCTTCACCTCACACATGTGACAGATCAATCCCTTCACCAATCCCTCTGACACACTGCTCTCTCCTGGAACCCCAACACGGACTTAGTCAAACTCTTCTAAGCAAGCCTAGAGCCGTTGGGAAAACATTTGACAATAAAATGATGATAATAAATCCCTGCTAAAAATAGCTGCTTGCAAGGAAAACATTCCCTGATAGCAAGAGCTGTGCTATCTTCCACACACCCGCTAAGTGAGACGTGGAGTGGATTATGGACAACAGTGCAAAGTCCTAATCAGTTTATGAACTTCAAATCCCAACAGCAATGGATGGTAAAGCCTCAAAATATGACAAAAATCAGTGTATGTTCAGCCTGGTTGGTATTAATCTCACAGAATGGGTAGAAAAGGACCACTGGGTACCATCAAGTCCAACCCCTCTGCTCAGAGCCCACATCACCCAGGACTGTGTCCAGATGGATTAGGAGTATCTCCAGGTAAGGAGACTCCCACTGTCTGGGCAGCTGTGTCACTGCTCAGTCACCCACACAGCAAAGTTCTTCCTCGTGTTCAGGTGGAAATTCCAGCTTGAGCCTCTGGCCCCACTGAGCAGAGCCCGGCTCCATCCATCCTCACAGCCCCTCCCCGCAGCTATTTATCCACACGGATACCATATCCTGCACTTTCTGCAACGTGCACTAGGAGCTGCAGGTATTGCAGTACAAGCTTTTAGCCAGCAGCTTTGTTTTAAAAGGAGAGCTGGTAATTCGAGAATAAATCCAAGTAAATGCAGGAAACACCGGCACAGGCAGCTCAGAGCAGCTGCGGATGCCCCATCCCCGGAACTGTTCACAGATTATGTAGGCTTGGTCTGCTGGGAGGGCTAGGGAGGCACAAAACGATCTATTAAGCTCCCTTCCGACCCAAACCACATCAGGAACCCACTAAACTTACAAACATGAAGGCCGTGGGGACGTGATCCACTTCAACGTAGGGATTTTTGTAGAGCCACATCTCCTCGGGCTGCAGCACGCGTTGGAAAGGCGGCAGGAACTCCATGATCCTGGAACGAGACGAGCGAATGAGCGGCGGGGGCGGGCGGGGAAGGGCTGGGCTGGGCAGGGCAGGGCAGGGGTCCCGCACCCACCCGAAGGTGACGAGGAGCAGCACCCGCAGCGCGGCATCGACCGCCAGCTCCGTTCTCCGCATGGCCACTGGCCGGCACGGGAGCGGAGCGGACA
>VZSU01001074.1:23085-36568 GCA_013398715.1 Nesospiza acunhae
AAATGTTTAATTTTTAATTTAATTAAAATTAAGTTCAAATAAGCAAAGTGGGGATGGAGTGTGAGGAAAAGCAATAAAATAGGGCCTTTGGGGTACCTCTGGCACCTTTCTCCAGGTAAAGGAGCCAAGATCTTTGCAGATAATGTGGAAAATGACCTTGCCAAGGACTCTGAGGTGGATCCTCAGCTCCCAAATATTGGCAAAGCTTCCCTGAAGGGGCTGGGATTCGCCTGATCTCCTCCTCTCCCTCCCTGGTGATTCCCCCAAATTGGCCAAAACAAGAATCACTTTTATCCCTCAGCTCCTGACAACTGCTGGATGAACCCCAAGTCCCTTTCCCTGCATGGGACTGAGTTTATCTCGTTAAAAAGCAAAAATCGATTTTGCTTTTTAAATAACCCAAACCTGCCTGAGCAGGACCTGATTTTGTACAGAAATTTTCAAGCCAGGCACACAAAACTCTGATTTTTGAGCATGTGAATGTACACAGAGCTGGCAAATAGTGGATGTGACCACACAAAAGTAGAATTTTTGGTATTTTTGCCACGGGAAGCACCGAGGGAAGGAGCAGGGACACCTGGCTGCTGCTCCATTGAGCATCTCGAGGTGGGCACTGTAATTCTCTGCCTGGCAGATGCTCCTGTCAGTTCTGTTGTTTCCCTGCCAAGATGAATTTTACCTCTGGGAGCCCTCAGGGGCCCATTTAGCAGGGATAATTAATTAAATTAACAGGCTTTTTAGGCTGGCTGGAGGTTGGTGTAACAAGTGTGCTTTGAAAGGGAAGCTGGATTTCCACAGCCCTGGGTAAACAGGTTAAAACCCCTGGCAGTGCCTTTCACTGGTATTAATCAGAGAAAAAAAAAAAATCAAATTGTGCCTTTTGGAACCCTGGTTACAGAGAATTTTAAACTTTACAGAGAATTTTAAACTTTCTGTACTTTCTGCTCTGTAGAAAATGGTACAAAATGGGATGAAACTTCCATTAATTAGGGAGCTGCTGAGCCAGCGCAATCATTGAAAAAAGTTTTGAACTCTCACTTCTTCCTGAGCTTTAAAGAACTCATTTGGCTGTGGTGTCTTCCTAGAGCAGAAATGATTGCAGGACTTGATGGCTGTGGTTTATCAAAGGCAATAAAGAGAGTTTCCAATGGAGGATTGGGGCTGAGATGTTGCTCTAAGTCTCCCCAGATGTTCTAGGTCTCCCCCAGATGTTCTCTCTCAAGGCCAGGTGGCAGGTTGGTGAGATAAAAAATTAAAAATTTAGGAGATTTTGGACCTATCAGAGGCCCCTTTCTGCCCAGGCACTTAATTGGAATGTTTAATTTAGTTTAATTGGAACGGCAGAGTGGAAAGCCAAGATTGTGACACACCAGTGGACAGGGAATGTTGTCAGTGTGGAGGTTCCTGAGAGAAATAAATCCTCTCCTTCCTCCCTAAATTCAGTCAAATGATGAGCTGCAAACACTTGGGAGCACAGCTGAAGCAGAATTTTGGTTTTCCAAGGTTTAGGAGCCACGATTTGATGCTTTTCAGGATGAAAGTTGTGTTCTCAGCATCCCTGTCAGCCCAGGGCTTCCCCAGCTGAGCTCCTTTATTTTGTATTTTCCCTGACAGCCTGTGAGGGCCCAGCAGTGAAACCTTCACCTATAAATATGAACTAGGAAAAGATGGAACAGCTTAAGGGTGGTTTTGTGGTTCCCTGTACCACTTCTTACCCCACTCTCATCTCCACAAGCCTTGGTGAAAGGGTAGAAAATGCAGCTGGGCCCTGCCTGACATGGGGTTCATTTATTTTCATCAAGGAGTCAAATCTTGATCTGCAAACCATCAATATTTCAGGGCTGAAGCAGAATTTTGATTTTCCAAGGTTTAGGAGCCACGACTTGATGCTTTTCAGGATGAAGGTTGTGTTCTCAGCATCCCTGTCAGCCCAGGGCTTCCCCAGCTGAGCTCCTTTATTTTGGATTTTCCCTGACAGCCTGTGAGGGCCCAGCAGTGAAACCTTCACCTATAAATATGAACTAGGAAAAGATGGAACAGCTTAAGGGTGGTTTTGTGGTTCCCTGTACCACTTCTTACCCCACTCTCATCTCCACAAGCCTTGGTGAAAGGGTAGAAAATGCAGCTGGGCCCTGCCTGACATGGGGTTCATTTATTTTCATCAAGGAGTCAAATCTTGATCTCCAAACCATCAATATTTCAGGGCCCAGGGTGGGGGAGGAAAGCTCCCTCAGTCTCCAGGCTCTTCTCGTAGTTAAAAGTTCACTGCAGAAAATTTGATGCTTAATAAATTGGAGCCTTCTCTGCTTTAAATCATTTCTACAGCAATTGCAGAGGAAAATATAATTATTACAAACTGGTCATTTGTTACTGAGAAATCTCATTAAATTGACTCGGTGCTGGAAGGTTTGCTGGGGGTGGAAGGGGAGAAGAGGCAAAAGCCTGACGGAGGGGTGGGAGAGGAGTCTCTTAATTACAGATTGATCCTTTCTGGTGATTGAATGTAGAACATAATCAGCTCGTCCTTGCTGCTGGGGCAGATGGGAGCTACAGGGACCTTTTTGTCTTCCCTGAGCTGCCAGCACGGCTTGCTAATGGCCTGGGGCTGCGGGGAATAGCCTGGAGAAGGTGGAGAAGGCAAATTTTGCTCGAGTCATGGATCAAGGCTGCTCTGCTCTGACTCCTCTGGGAGTCAGCCTGGGCCAGGATTTAATTCAGGGCTGTCTCCTCATCACATCTTCATTTGGTGCTGGAGGAATCCCACAGCCCCTGGGCAGTGCCCTGCAGCTCAGAGGGGAGATTGGGAGCCCAAATCCAGGCTTGGTCACCAATATTTGGGGTGTTGTGAGGGTCCCCAGGACGAGGTGAGAGCTGAGAATTGACTCCAGGTTCTCAGAAGGCTGATATATTATATTATATTATATTATATTATATTATATTATATTATATTATATTATATTATATTATATTATATTATATTATATTATAAANNNNATTGTATTATACTATATTATATTGTATACTGTATAGTATTGTATTATGTTGTGTATTGTATTATATTATTATATTGTACTTATATTGTATTGTATTTATTATATTATAATTATATTGTATTATATTGTATGAAAATGAGATATGGAAATTACACCAAAGAAAGGAGACCTCAGAAGGCTAAAACAAGAATGAATAATAAAAACTTGTGACTGACCAGAGTCCGGACACAGCTGGACTGGGATTGATCATTAATTAAAAACAATTCACATGCTGGGTAAACAATTCTCCAAATCACATTCCAGAGGAGCAAAACAGGGAGAAGCTGAGGCTTCTTATCTGGTTCTGGAAAGGGCTCTGAGCTCTCTTTGGAGTCTTTTTCCTCCCAGGATGTGGATTTTGTGGGAAGTTGGGAAAGCAGCAGCTGCTGAAATCTCCTTGTCCAATCTCAGCCAGCTCCCAGCAAAGTCTGTGTGTGCATTAAATAAAATATCATCCTTAAGATATTAAATAAATAAAAAACTATAGAAATAAAATTATTTAAAAATCTAGTATAGCAATATAACAGTATAAAATAAGTAAAAAATGTAAACGTTATAATAATATATGCAGGATAAATAAATTTACAGGAATGTTCTGAAACGGGCGAGGATTTAAGTTGGAGCCTCTCAAAAAACTCAAACAACAGAAAATTAAAGCTCTGTTATCACTCCCAGGAAAGTTATCCATGACCACAAAGTGCCACAATCACAGGGGGGAATGATTGCTGCTGAGGGGGATGATTTTTTAGAAAATGTTCTTTCCAAGCAGGAGAATATTGTGTGTTTTGACATCCAAATGGAGCAATTGTTTTTGCAAAATGATTTCTCTCCAGTTTTAGGCCTTTTTAGTGGCTTCTCATCCCAGAGCCTTAAAGGAAGAAATTGCTGAAATCTGACAAATTGATAGACCATAATGATCTAATGGTGTGTGCTGTGATTGTGGGAAAGGAGGGGAAGAAGAGCAGGAGTTTCTGCAAGCATTTTATGGAAATGATTCCTGGACATTTAGATTGTCTTTTCCCAGCACTAAGAACAATAGCAAGCACTTACCCAGTGGATTTCCCTCCATAAAGATACCAGAACTTCCTTCAATGCTGGGTGGAGGAGGTTATCCAAATATTGGAATATTTATTTCAAATAAATCCAAATATTATGGAAATCAGCTTTTTTTCTTTTCTTTTTTTTTTTTTTTTTTTTTTTTTTTTTTCTCCAATTACCAATGCATGCTCAGGATCTTGGGCAGCAAAGCCCCAGTAAAAAATTAATAGAGGCTGAAGCACTCAGGCAGCCCCAAGGGAGCTGTTATCTTTCACTCATGGGTTAACACCACATTTGGCTTAAGTAGGAGCAGCAGAATAAAAAAATTAATAATTTAAGAGAAGAAATTAAAAGCGATTGCGGTGACAAAAATAAATAAAAGTTTGGCAGTTCTGAATTTTTTACAGATTCTTCTGCTGACTGCAAACCTTCCCTCAACTCACCCTGATTTTTGTAGTTGCTTCCTGCTGGTTTAAAACTGTTCCTTTTCTGGTTCTGGATACATTTCACAAGGAAACTGAAATGTCACCCAGCTCCAGCATTGAACATTTGCTCCCTTTTTACATCTGAAGTCACTGGAACAGAGAAGAGATTTTGGCCAGCAAAAAGCAGCCTGTGAAATTAGGGAGGAAAAAAAAATCCAAAACAATACAACCCAGCAAAAGCAGAACTTCCAATTTCCTTATGGATATCAGAGCCTCCAGGATTCCCCCTGATTGTCTGAGTTTCCTGGATTAATCACTGAAAGAACTTTAATATTCAGGAGCTGTTCCCCAGCCCACATTCTGCAGCTTGGCAGGAATTCAGCCCCCTCTCCTTGCCCAGGCTGCCCTGTGTGGGATCAGGCAGGATCTGGCTCAGAATGGGGCTGGAGCTGCTCATTTTGGGGAGATTCCCAGGATCTGGCAGGGCAGAGAAAACCCTGGCTCAGTGCAGCCCCAGATTCTTTTGGAAGCAGGTTTTCACTGCCTCCAGGAGTGGATTTTAGAGGCAGAGCTGCTGCTGGAAGGACACAGTGACATCTGGGCTGTGTCACCACTTTGAGCTGCATCCAGCTTCCCCTTATCCCACTGCTGGGTCTCTGATGGACCCAAAGCAAAGGAGTGACCCCTGTGCTCTGTAGGGTCTCCCCATCCCAGAACACCACAAAACAAAAAGCCATCATAGCCAGAAAAACCCTTTAACAGGGTAAGAGAAGGTGACAGCCCTTGTTCCACTGAATGACCAAATAAAAATCCTCAGCCTCCAATGACCAAACCAAGAAATGGCCAAATAAAAATCCTCAGCCTCCAATGACCAAACCAAGAAATAACCAAAGACTTGAAAAACAAAGCCTGGAGAGCACCAACCTTCCCAACTATCCAAAAAATATCATCGGGCTGGCAGAATTCCTATAGAATAAGACCAAGCAAAGCACCAATAAACATCCAACCCTTCTCCCACCACCCCAAAAAAATTGGTATTCAGGTTGTGCTGGTGCAGCAGCAGTGCAGGGGATGTGTCAAGGCAGTGTCTGTGTGCTCTGGCTCTGTCTGATGTTCAGGTTTCATCTCAGCTGTGACAATCCTATCTGATCATTAATAATACAATAATGAAATAGCGACTGGAGAGACACTTGGATAATCATCTGAGCAAAGGCTCATTAGTGCTTCAGAACAATCACTGCCGTGTAATAACAGATCCCAGGAAATTTCAATTAAAGCTGGAACTCTGTTGCAATTTCATTTTATTTCCAGCCAGCCAGCACATGGTGTAATTGCAATCAGCCAAGGCAACACAAGCTCCTCTAACTCAACCCTTCCCATGGGAATGGAGGTGGTGTTGGGGAGAATGAGAGTTTGACAAGAAATTCTCACAGATATGTGTGCCTAGCAGAAAGATTTTTAAATGTAGAGTCTGATGAAGGAATAGAGATGGAAGCAAGTTTTGATATAGAAGAAAAGAATTTATGAGCCAATCTCATTGGCTAACCAAGGAGGCAAAGGGTGTGTTAGTTAGAAGGGGTTTTTATGGCTTAGAACAAAGGATAAACCCACCCCAAACAAGAAGATGTTTTTACCAAGCACTAAGATAGCACAGGCAAACAAGGCAGCAAAGCTGCAAGTAGAAAAAAGTCTCAGAATTTTCCACTGCAAGAAAACCAAAAACCAACTTCTAGCTTAAACTGTAATGTACTGTTAGTGATTGGAGAACAGTAACATGAATATGGTAATTACAGTAGTTATGATAGGCTAGAGGTAAAAGTTAAGGTATAGATTGGTTCTACTGTATGAAGATGCTCAGCAAAGAAAATTATATCATGCATTGTGACCGAAAGAAAAGTATAGAATGCATTGTGACCAAAAGAAAAATATAAAATGCATTGGAACCTAAAGAAAAATATAAAATGCATTGGAACCTAAAGAAAAGTATATAATGCATTGTGACCAAAAGAAAAGTATAGAATGCATTGTAGCCTAAAGAAAAGTCTATAATGCATTGTAACCTAAACTCAGGGTGTCCAGGCCTGCCTGCAGCTGGAGCTGACAGCTGTAGGCTCAGCTCTGTCACCCATGACCCTGGACTGCTGTGACATTTTGGATACAATAAACTGCATTTTGAAGAGTCCCTGGGGTCCCACGACCCTCATTTCAGCTCTTACAAGGGCTTTTTATCCAGCATTTCGTTTCAATTCTACATTAAAAGAGCTGGCAGGAGTGGATGTTGTTCCTTGAAACATCAAATGCTTCCCTTGTGCTGCTGTGCTGAGCTGCAATTGGGACAGAATCACAGTCCCAGACTGGTTGGGGTTGGAAGGGACCATGGCAGGGACACCTTCCACTCAACTCGAGATGAAATCCCTTGGCTCTCCACAACCCATGGAATAATTGTTTACATGGTGAGTTCCACGGTACTTGATGGCATTTTGGGATGAAAATATGACTCAAAGGGCTCACAGCCTGACCCAATCCAGGAATTTTCACGTTGATGTGGAGCTGGAGGGGTCAGCAAAGGCACCCTCAGGGTTCCCCTGCTCATCCATGAATCTCCTGGAGCTCCAGAGGCAGCACAGGGCCCCTCCAGCCTGGTGTTTGTAGGGACTCGGGACTGTTCTGGGGGAATGTTTCCATGAAGGCGAGCAGCAGCACATTCCCTGAATTCCTGGCTTTGTCCTCCTTTCCCTTGCCAAGGTCCCTTGGGGAGGATTCCTTCAGCTGCACCCTCAGAGCCCGGGGGCAAATTCCATCCCGTTCCTGGGTGATTCACTCCTGAGCCGCTGGACTCTTCCCACCCACACCTCCCACAGCCTGGAGCACCTCAACCCTCCCAAAATGTTGCTCTCAGCTGGGTGCAGACCTTGCAGAGAGAGCAGAACCCACGGATGCCCCTTTGGCAGCAGCTCTGCCAAGGTTTGGAGAGGCTCTGGCCAAGGTTTGGAGAGGCTCTGGCCAAGGTTTGGAGAGGCTCTGGCTACAGAGACAGCAAGAGGAGACTGGAATGTGTGATAGCTGAGGAGCAAACACACCTCAGGGGAGGGAGGGATGTGCTGGAGGCAGGAAAGAGCATTCCAGAACAAGGAAAGGCTTTTGGCATGGGATACCCAGTGGGTGCCAGGGATGAGGAGAGCAGGGCTCTGCCCCAGCTCACCCTGGCACAGAGGGTGACTCAGAGCTGCTTTTCCCCACTGTTTCTGCCATTTCCCCAATTTTTCTGCCACTTCCCCCACTTTTTCTGCCATTTCCCCCAATTTCTCTGCCATTCCCCTACTTTTTCTGCCATTTCCCCCCTTTTCTACCATTTCCCCTCCCTTTTCTACCATTTTCCCCACTTTTTCTCCCATTTTCCCCCCTTTTCTGCCATTTTTCCAATTTTCTGCCATTTTTCCCAATTTTTCTGCCATTTTTCCAATTTTATGCCATTTTCCCCATTTTTTCTGCCATTTTCCCCATTTTTTCTGCCATTCCCCCCACCCCATTCCCAAGGCAGGTGAAGGGATGCACATTCAGCCTGGCTGCTGAATCCTATCTCCCCCTGCCAGGTTTCTCCTCTCGTGTTTTGGCAGTGCTTGTAGTGCTTGTCATGTCAATAAAGCCTTTCCCCTAATTTGAATTTCTCTGAGCATTTGTGCAGGTTTATCCATGTGTGAGAGCAGCTGTGTGTGAGATGGATTTATTTCAAGAGGGACGTGCCAGTGTTTGCCAATAGCCAGGAGTTACAAACACCTTGGAGCAGCCTTGTCCTCATCCTCATCGTGTTCTGCTGATCCTCAGACAGCCCCCAGAGCACTGCAGGGACACAATGTTCCTTGTCCCGCTTTTTTCTGACGTGACAGGAGCTGTTTGGCACCTCTGAAAGAACCAAACCTTGAACAAATGGCCCTAAAAGCACAATTCCCTTGCAGTGGGGTTCTCTTGGCACATCCCAAACCTCTCTGGAAATGTGGAACCCCAAAGCAGGGATGGACAAAGCAGCTCTGACAGCAGGGGAGGCTGAAATTGTGATTATTGGCGAGCACTGGAGCAGCCTTTGGATCTGGAATTGTCACATTTTTTGCTAGTCCAAGCTTTTCCTGGCGCAGGATTTAGGATTTAGGGCTTAGCTTAACCCTAGGATGGGGTTTAGGCTGAGATTTTGTTCTCACCCTGGTGCTTGCTCCCTGCAGCCTCCTGGGTGCTGAAGGTTTTGCCCTCTGTGATCTGGGCTTGGCTTTGTCCCCATCTCTGTCAGGCTTTTGTCTTTCCTGATTTTTGTCTCATCTTTGGTAATTTCTTTAATTAGCTGCAGCTTTTTCCTCTCTCTCTTTGATCTTGCTGCGGTCTGCTGAGACCATCAATAACCTTAATGGAGAAAAGGTGCGTTTTTTTATTTTAGTTTTGAGATTTTTTCCTTTTTTTTTTTTTTTTTTTTTTTTTTTTGGGGGGGGGAAGGAGAAGGAGAAGGAGAAGGAGAGGAATCCTCTCTGCTGGGGGCTGCTGGGTGAGGAGGATGAGGAGAAGGAGAAGGAGAAGGAGAAGGAGAAGGAGAGGAATCCTCTCTGCTGGGGGCTGCTGGGTGAGGAGGATGAGGAGAAGGAAGTGGTTTCTCCACGCTTGTTAACTCCAAATCATCCTGCTCTAATTATTATAATTAGGGGCTTGATGAGAATCTGTTGACATAATGGTCCTCAAGGGAGGAGCTTTGCCCAATTCATGAAGCTCCAAAATCTGTTACAAACAGAATTTTCTCCATCCAGGGGTGAAGGAATGTCTGACCATGGGTAGGCTGCGCGTTCCTGGCTGGAAAAAATGCAGCCTGGAAGCCAAATGTGCACTGAAATATTAATGATGAGGAGGGTGAAGGAGGATTTTGCGTTCTCACCCATTGAAATTGTCACAGCTTCTATGATTTTGGAGTTTTACTACAGCTCCAGTGAATGCTGCAACTCCCAGCTCCTGATGTAATTCAATCAAAAAGGAACCGACAGGGAGGTGGGGAAAAAAAAGACACAAATCCTTAAATTCCATATAAAAATAGATAAAAGCAACTGGCTTAAAGGATTTGGTCGAGCCTTATTTAAGAACTTTTTTTTTTTTTTTTAAAGGAGAAGAAAGCGAATTTAGCACACACAAACTCTTTTACCTCGCTCATCAAAGGGTCACAAATTTTCTCCCAGATCTAGATCAGAGAAAGATTATAAAAGTCACAGAGGGGAAATAATCTGGATAGGAGAGGTGGGAAGGAAGGGCAGCTGCGCAATGTCCCCAGCACCCTGTAATTCTGCTTCCCTCTGCTTGCCAGCTCTCAAACAGAAGGCAGCATTTGAAATAATACATCCATTAAGACACCTTCAGTGCCTGTCAGATTTGCTCTAAGAGGATTCTGCTTATTACACACTGGTAATGTTTTTATATTCATAAAATTCCGTCAGAGAGAGCCAAAAAAAAAAAAAAAAAAAAAAGAGGGAGGGGAAAGGAAAAGCTGCCTCTGGAATGGGGCTGGGCTGGCAATTAAAATCCTGCCCCGTGCTGGCAAAAGACACAGGTGTGGACAGGTTGGCCTGGGCCTCTTTGAAGTGAGGTTTTTACCGAGTTTGGGCATATCCAGGAGGAGCCAGGCAACAATCCTGAACAAATCTGGAATTGTAGGGAAGGAACGTGGCCATGCCAGGGATATTTGGGGTGCTGGGGCCTCGCTGTGGGGTTTGGAGCCATCCAAGGCAGCAGAGCCAGTTTGGTGTCAGAACCCAGGAAATCCCTCTGGCTGCCCTGGAGTGCCCAAACCCCTGCCCAGGGGGCTCAGAGACCCTGGCACAGAGCCCCAGACCCCCGTGCCTTTGATTTAGCCCTTGGAATAAACAATTACCAACCTTTATATGAAGAATTACAAGCCACGAAAGTTTAAGTAGAATGAGAGTGAATTTATCACGGGGTGAAAAAATAGATTTTTTGGGGTTTTTAGCATGGGGGTTCAGGGGGCAAGATGGAGGGATCTGGGCATGTCCAGCCTTTCTCCTTCTTCTTCTTCTTGGCCTCCGTCTTCTGCAGTGATGTTGGCACTTTTAGATTGGTTTGGAGTAAAAGCTCACTCTCTAACACAGGTGATAGGTATTGGGAAGTTATGGTAAATATTGTACATGGAGTTTTTAGTATAAAAAGATAACACCACCCCAGGGCAGGCAGAGTTCCTAGAACTGTACTGCTGAACGGACCTCGGCTGGACAGGAGAGAGAATTTTATAGATAAGAAACAATAAACAACCTTGAGAACAAGAACTGAAGAGCTCTGACTCCTTCTTCAACCACTGGACGGGGAAAAGAGACTTTCTAACACATCTGGGGGTCACTGTGAGCAGCTGCAGCCCCAAGATTTGGTCAGGAGAGAAAGGGGGTGAAGGATACTTAAAGCAAGGGGGGACACCTCTGGAATGATCTGGGATTTGCTTCCTGGGTTTTTTTTTTTTATTTTATTTTTTAAGCTCTGCTGTCCCTTTGCCAGGCTCTGGGTGTGGAGAGGAGCTGTGGGCAGGGCTGAGCTCCTGCTCCTCGCTGTGAAAATTCTCCTTCCTGCCTCAGCCTCATCCACAGCCGCCTCCTCATCCTCCCCTCTGCCATCCTCCCTTCATCCCCACGGCTCTGGGGGTCGGTCTGGCTCTTGTTTGGAGTTTCAGGTGCTGAATTTGTCTCAATTTCAGTGTTGGGCTCTGGTTCCAAGGCTTGCCCAGCGACAGGGCTGGAGGGAGAATGGAGCCATGTCAGGGGACGATTAGGTTGGACATCAGGATATGTTTCATTCCCCAGGGAATGGTCACAACCCCAAGGCTCCAGAGCTCCAGGAGGGTTTGGGCACCGCTCCCAGGCACAGGGGGGTTTTGGATTGATGATCCCTGGGGGTCCCTCCCATCTCAGAGAGATGGAGTACCTGGGATATTCCCTACCACAGCTATTCCCCCCAAGATCCTTCAGAGGAAGATTCTGTGTCCTGGTGCAAATCAAAACCCTGAGCATGCCCTGCTCAGAGCAGGCTCTGAGGATGAGCAGCAGTGGAAAAAAGGGGCTGAATTTCTGCTGGGGATCAGTGAAATGCCTTTTCTGTGTGATTAACTCTGTTTTCCCTGCCTCAGAGCTGCTCTTCTGTCTTTCTGGACAGACACAGAAGCCACGTCTCCCTTCTCCTTGCTTTGATTGTTTCACTGTGAGTCTGTCAACAGAGGAGCATTAGCAGCCTACATGTGCAGCAGTTTTATTTAACATGATGCCTTTTCCTCCTCACCACCGTTTTTCATTTAATCTTTCAAAGCCATAATTATCTAATATTAATGGTCTCATCATCACAACGCTCACAGGAAGACAGTGGGGCTTTTGTCCACAGAGACAAAGATCTCTCAAATTAATATAACGCTTGTACAGGATTGATTTCAACCTCAGAGTTGCCCTCAGCCAGAGGGACCAATCTGGTCAAAAATATCTGCTGCTAATTATCCAAAGAGCCATCATTCAGCTGGAGAATTGAGTGAAATTGTCCTTCGCATGTCACATCCACCTACAAACCCTCCCAGCCTTCATTGTTTTTGTGTGGCTCCAAAAAACACATCATGGTTTAACCCCAGGCAGAAACTCAGCTCGGCCCCCAGGGTGGGATGAGGTGGAGGAGGAGAGGTGAGAAAACTCGTGGGATGAGTTAGAGATGGTTTAATAGGTACAGCAGAAGCCAGGGAAGCAAAGGAAAACAAGGAATTAATTTTTCACATTCCATCGTCAGGTGTTCAGCCATCCCCAGGATGAGCTCTGAACATCCCCTGTGGTGTTGTTGTCTTCCTCTTCTCCTTCTCCTTCTTCTTCTCATTTTCCTTCTTCTTCTCCTTCTTCTCCTTCTTCTTCTCATTTTCCTTCTTCTTCTCATTCTTCTCCTTCTTCTTCTCCTCCTTTTCCTTCTCCTTCTTTTCCTTCTTCTTCTCCTTCCTTCAGCTCCATGTGCTGAGAGAAAATGAACTCCATTCCAGCCAAAACCAGCCCAAAAAATGGAGATATTTTCTCTCTGTTCCAGGAGGGAAGGAAGAACCTGGGAACTGGGATATGCAGAATTGGGATCTATTATTGCAATGGGGAATCTGCCCCATCCCTGGAGGTGTTTTTGGACAGGGTATGGAGAATCCTGGTTTAGGCATCCCTGACCATGGCAGGAGGTTTGGAATGAGATGAATTTCCAGGTTCCCTCCAAGCCAAACCACTCTGGGATTTGGGAAAATGGGAATTGGTCTCATCTCCACCTTCCTTCAGAGCTGTGAGAGAAGGTGGTGGCCACACTTGGAGATAATAACAATAATTAATTAAAGGTGCAAAGCTTGGGCCTGTGGAGCTTTGGGTGTGCAGGGTGAAGTTGCCATCCTGGTGCAAGTGATGCTCATGACCACAGAGCTTTAGGCTTGGTCTTGGTTTTAACTGTCCTGTGCTCCAAAAGAGTGGGGAAAACTGGCTGGGACATTGTCACTGCCACATTCTCTGAAAAATCCCCTTGTCCAGGATTTCCTCCTGGGAAGCTGAGAAGCCTCAGAGAAAAAGGAAATCAATTCTTATCTCATTTGCTTCTCCTGTGTTGTGCTCACGTATGGAATGAGTTTGGAAATTGTTTACCCACAGGTGATTGTTTCATTGGTTTCATGTGAATTGTTTTGACTCATTGGCCAACCAGTACCAAGCTGGGTCAAGACTCTGAAGGAGTCACGAGTTTTCGTTATTATCTTATTATTATTATTTTCATTAATATCTTTTTAGCCTTCTGTAAGCATCCTTTCTGTAATCTTTAGTATAGTTTAGTATAACATTCCTTAATATATTATGGTATCATAAAATAATAAATTCTCTTCTGAGAAGATGGAGTCAGATTCATCATTCCTGCCTTTGTCAGGGCGCCCCACAAATACAATATTTGTATTTGCCACCACGAGCTGACCCAGGG
>VZSU01001074.1:60119-73439 GCA_013398715.1 Nesospiza acunhae
AAAAATATTTATTAATTAATAAAATACTGTATAATAAAATGTTTCTATTTTAACTTAATTTTTAAATATTTTATGTTATATATTCATATTATACTATGTTTCTTAATTAGTTGTGTTACAATATATAAATAGTACATATATTTTATAGAAATATTAGCCCTGTCTGCACAATCTCCAGCCTGGCTGGGAATATCCTCCCACCACTGGAGGAATAACCAGGAAATTCAGGGAAAAAAAATGGGGGTTTTAATATCCCCTCATTACTGAAGGAATAACCATGGAATTCAGGAAAAAAATGAGTTTTTAATGTTCCCCCACCACTGGAGGAATAACCAAGGAATTCAGGGGAAAAATGGGGGGTTTTAATGTCCAGTTGGGAATATCCCCCAATCACTGAAGGAATAACCATGGAATTCAGGAAAAAATGGGGGTTTTAAAGCCCAGTTTGCCTTGGGTTTGTTCTGAGGTGCAGAAGGTGGGAGAAACCCCACGGGCCCCTTTTGGTGCAGCCCTGTGGAACAGCAGGAAACACCAGAGCAAGCCCTGCCCATCTCCCTGCTCAATGTTCCCTTTTGTCGAGATTCTTTTCATTTTATGGCTCTAATTTCCAACAGAATTAAGATATGAAAGAGGGGGGCTTCATTTAAAACAGCTCCCTGGGTGTGAAAAAGATCTTCCTCCTTAAACAGCCCAGTCCTTTGTGAAAATTCATATTTACAGACCTTTCAGAATGTATATTACTTAAATACACATTTAAAGGCTGGTTTAAAAGCCAGATTATTGGCCCAACAGACCATAAAAGCTCCTGCAGGGATACTGCAGGATGTATTTCTATTTTGGTGCTTTGAAATGTTTCTATTTATCAGCTCAGTTGTCGGGTTCAGGGCTGTGTGGTGAATATTGGCTATAAAAAGGAAATGGTCATTATAAAGGTGTAAAAAGGAGAGGAAGGGACACAAGGAAGGGATGGTGGGAGAAGTCACCCAGATTTTCTCTGTGGGGATTAAAGAAAAATCCCTGGGAACACAAAGGATGTGGGCGATGATGTTTTAGAGGTCAAACCCAAGGCAGAAGGGATGGCAGAGTTTTGCTGGTTTGCTGCAGCACCTTCAAAGGCTCCAGGCTGGATTTCCTGGGAGAATCTGCCAAGGAACATCCCTTCCACAGGAATTCTCCTCCTGGGGAGCCTTGAAAATGGGACAGATCCAGCTGCAGTCCTCAATTTCTGCCTGCTGTGTGTTTCCCTCAGTGTGGGAATGCTCTCTGCTCCTTACAGGTCTCACTTCCACCAAACACTAAATCATCTCTCAAAAATGTGCAATCAGAAATAACAAAAAAAAAAAAAAAAAAATTAAAAAACTGTTTCATTTGTGGTGGCAAAAGCTCGACAATCTTAATCCAGATCATGCAAGGCCTTAATGCAGCACAGTGTGAATAAAACCAGATTAGCTGGGTGCTCCTGAGGCAGTGTATTTGAGACTACAAGCCCTAAAAGGTCACTGCCCTGTGCCTCTTATCGTGGTCAGTGTGAAAGCAGGGGCTCAGAGATGCTGTGGGCATTTCTGACCCCTCATCTGGGATGCTGCATTTGCCACTTCAGAACGGGACCACTTTGCTGTGGCTGTCTCTGGTGTCACCGACACACTGTGGATGCCACAGAGTGGCACAGAGTGGGTGACAGGGAAAAGTGCTGTCAGTACCATTTTACAGCATTTGCACTGTCCCTATTTCTGCATCGTATTTTAGACCAAAACCTTTTCAAAACATCATTTTTGCAGCATTGATCAGAGCTGTAAAAGATGGGGGGTGTTAATCTGCATCCTGAACAGGAGCAGTGAGGTTGAAACTTTTATTTCCACATTCCCAAAGCACAGGGTGGGTGACAGAGTGGGTGACAGGGAAAAGTGCTGTCAGTACCATTTTACAGCATTTGCACTCTCCCTATTTCTGCATCATATTTTAGACCAAAACCTTTACAAAACATCATTTTTGCAGCATTGATCAGCGCTGGGGGTTAATCTGCATCCTGAACAGGAGCAGTGGGGCTAAAACTTTTATTTCCATGCTCCCATCCTTATTCCTGAAGCCCCCCAAGAAAAAAAAAAAAAAAAAAAAAATTCTTATTTTCTTACCAATACAGACTGCTTGGAGGAGGATTTCCACGTCTGTGGCGTCACCTTTGCAGACTGGTGCCTCACTATGGAAGGGTAGGCTGTGACAACACAAAACACAGCCAGTCACACACACAGCCCCCGCCACTGCCACCCCCGTGCTGTCCCCAGGAGCAGCAGCAGGACTGGAAGTGCCACCTCATTAGTATTGCATTGCTCAACATGGAAATGCAGCCGTGCCCGGGGTGGGACACACAGACAGCCGTCAGACAGATGCCTCTGCCACCACCCAATCAGGCAGGAAAAGGCAGGAGAGAAGGGCTGGCTAATTAAAATGTCTGAGGAATGCAGAGAGGTGGAATGCAATCAGACCAATTAAATTCAGGCCGAGTCCCGAAGTCAGCATTGTGGCTCCTGCAGAGAGCACTGCAGGCTGTTTAATTAGTGCACAGAGCTGAGCCTGGGCTTCCTGCAGCTCCTCTGGCAGCTTGAGAAGCCCTGACCCCCTTCCAGCCCCCCAGCAGTGTCACAGCCAATGTCACCATGGCCCAGCATCCCCAATTAATCACACCTGACTCTGCTTGGCAGGTTCTGGAGCTCCTGGATCCCACCTCTGGTGGGAAGTGACAGCAGGGTGATGAGATGGTGAATGAGGGTTTAGTTTTGGGTGAGGCAGCTCCTGCATATTTTTTTTTTTTTTTTTTTTTTAAGGTTGTGCTGTTTGTGTTATTTTTCAGTGATGAAACTAGAGGGGCAAATGGTGTCTTCCTCTAGAATCATCTAAAATTTATCCCTGCCCATTACAAACAAAATTTAAAATCCCTCCACCTGTTCCTTAGATAAAGCTTTCATTATTTTTAACACTCCTTGCTGCCCTGCTTCAGCAGAGTCTCTCCTGTGCAGGTGCCTCAGAAATTGGCAGTGAAGCCAAGGTGTGGGACTGCTCCAGGAAAGCAGAGCAGGATGAGGGGGTTTGGGACCTCAAATGGGGCAGGAAGGAAGAGCAGGATGAGGGGGTTTGGGACCCCAAATGAGGCAGGAAGGCAGATTAGGGGGGTTTGGCACCTCAAAGGGGTGGGAGGAAGGCAGAGCAGAATGAGTGGGTTTGGCATCTCAAAGGTGCCAGAAGTTGTTCAGTAGGGAATATCCCCCCACCACTGAAGGAATAACCACAAAATTCAGGAAAAAAAAAATGGGGTTTTAATGTCCATTTGGGAATATCCTCCTTAGAGGATAAGGTATTAATACCTCTTATTACCAGGAAGGCAGATTAGGGGGTTTGGCACCTCCAGTGGGGCAGGAAGGCAGATTAGGGGGGTTTGGCACCTCCAGTGGGGCAGGAGGAAGGGGGACAGTCAGTTCCTAGTACCGGTCTTAGTGAAGAGGCTCCCATCAGACTGTTTGCTGAAGTCACCGGGCGGATTCTGTCCCACCGAGGAGAACTGAAAAGGCAGCTTAGTGCCATTGCCTACTGGAAGATAAAGAGGTTTTTGTTATTCCACAGGGCTGCAGGGGGGCAGTTCCAAACACCCCTGTGACACTGCCTCCACCTGGCAGTCCCTTGTGCCTCTTGTCCCTTTTTTCCTCTCAGGGCCAAGAGGCACGTGAGGGCAGGCAGCTGTGTGTAGCCAGGATATTTTCTGAAAAATCCCTTTCCTTAGGATTTTTCCTCCTGAGAAGCTGAGAGGCCTCAGGAACAAAATGTAACCAATGGTTATCTGCTGCTGTGGAATGCAACAGGTGCATCTGGGATTGGTCTCATGTGGTTGTTTCTAATTAATGGCCAATCACAGCCCAGCTGGCTCGGACACTCTGTCTGAGAGCCATTTCATTCCTTTTCTATTCTTAGCCAGCCTTCTGATGAAAACCTTTCTTCTATTCTTTTAGTGTAGTTTTAATGTAATATAATAAATAAATATATAAAAATAAAATAATAAATCAAGCCTTCTGAAACATGGGAGTCAGATCCTCATCTCTCCCCTCATCCTGGGACCCCTGTGAGCACTGTCCCAGCTGTGTGTGGGTGTGAGGTGATGCCCGTGCTCCAGGCAGGGACCAGCCTTTCTCCTGAGAGCCCCAGAGTGCAGGTGTGGCTGGAGAGCAGCTCCCTGAGGCAGGAGGGATGACTCCAGCACTGCCCTTCCTCCCAGCACTGCAGGCTTCCTCCAAACCATCAAAGCTTCCCCTCCTGCCCTCCTCGGGGTCAGGAAGGAACCTGAGAGCAGGGAGATGAGAGGGACCCAGCCCTGGCTGAGGTGTGGCTCTGAGTCACCACAGCTCCCCAGGCAGGGTGGCCCTGGCTGCTTCCAGGGAGCAGGAAAGGATGGACCTGGGAGGACCTTGGAGGAATGAAGCAAAGGAGGAAAACTGGAAGGGAAAGGAAGATGGGGATCTGGGAAGAAAAGGCATGAACGTGGGCCAGGCTGTGTCCTTGAGAACACAGGGTATTCCAGTTGGGAATATCCCCCCATCACTGAAGGAATAACCATAAAATTCAAAGAAAAATGGGGGTTTTAATATCCTTCCATCGCTGAAGGAATAACCAGGGAATTCAGAGAAAAATGGGGGTTTTAATATCCTTCCATCACTGAAGGAATAACCATGGAATTCAGGGGAAAAAATGGGGGTTTTAATATCCCCCCATTATTGAAGGAATAACCAGGGAATTCAGGAAAAAAAAAATGGGGCTTTAATATCCCCCCATCACTAAAGGAATAACCAGGGAATTCAGGAAAAAATGGGGTTTTAATGTCCAGTTGGGAATATCCTCCTTAGAGAATGAGGATACCTAAGAGGTATTAACACCTTTTATTAATAAAAGGTGTGATAGAACAAAGCGCCTCGTGCTTCTGAGACTGGCTGGGAGTACCTGGAGTCTCCTCCTGCTTCTGCCACCACCTCCTCAGGGTGCTCTGAGTGTTCTGGGCATCTTTACAAACTGCCTCCTGTGTTTCTGCACCTCCTTTTTCTGTGACCAAGCAGAACCAGGGGTGCCTTTCCCTGGCTGGGCTGTGTGTGACAGCCCAGCAGGGGCTGGCTCTGGGGTTTTTAGGTGCCAGGGCAGCTGAGAGGGCAGCAGGAGAGGTGGGTTAGTGAGGCAGAAAGCTGCGGCACGGGGGGTTAGATCCTCTCAGGCTGCAGGCAGAATTACCCGTACCAAGTGTTTCCTCGGTCGCTTGGAAGGAGGAAAATTCCCATGACCGTGGGTTGAAATTGGCTGTAAAAACAAGAGCATCCAGTTCAGCAGTGGGCTCCTGACGAGGCTGTGCCTGGCACTGCTCTAGGAAAGGTCCCCACCGAGCTGGGAGCAGCCCCAGAGCAGAAATCAGGGCCCAGGCAGCAGAGGGGAGCCTGGGTTTTACCCCTGGGTGATGGGGAATGGGGAACAGAAAGAGAAAACTCTCTTCTCCTGCAGTGAGCAGAGCTCCCAGTGCCACAGAGCTGCAGGAAATTGCCAGCTCAGCTTTGGGTACTCAAATGAGAGCTCTGCAGGCAGAGCTTGGGGTTCAGAGTTCCACAGACACCGGGACAGGAACATTTCCCTGCCCTGTGCCAGGTGTGTGTCCCAGGACAGGAACATTTCCCTGCCCTGTGTGTGCACCAGGACAGGAACATTTCCCAGCTCTGTGTGTCCAGAACAGGAACATTTCCCTGCCCTGTGTGTCCAGAACAGGAACATTTCCCTGCCCTGTGTGTCCAGAACAGGAACATTTCCCAGTTCTGTCTGTGTCCAGAACAGGAACATTTCCCTGCCCTGTGTGTCCAGAACAGGAACATTTCCCTGCCCTGTGTGAGTCCAGGACAGGAACATTTCCCAGCTCTGTGCCAGGTGAGTGCCCCAGGCTCCCACCAGGACACAGACTGGTGTGTAGAAAGCCCTTTGAGCACCCAGTAAAGCAAAAAGAAGGATCCTTGGAGCTGCTCTGCTGCCATCCTGTGGGCTGCTTCTCTGTTTCTGTACACACAATTCTCTCTCTGTGTGCCCAAGTCCCTTCTACTCTTCATTCAAAGATGATTTTTCCAACCTCCTCCTGGCTTTGGCCAAACTGTTTGACACATCAGGAGAAGAAACCCAGTGGGAGAGGACAGAAAGGAGCATGGAGCAGCTGGACAGATTGTTCCTCTGTCTTTGGGGCAGTGTTTGAAGTGTTTTATGCCCCTCTGCCTCATCCTGTCATCCCTGCAAGGAAATATTGGAGCACAGAATGGTTTGGGTTGGAAAGAGCCTTAAAGATGTATTGCATATAGGTAAAACCTTACCAAGGGAAGGCCTTGTGAAATCCTGACTCAGGCTTGTTACTTTGGCTAAGTAGAAAGGGACTATGGGAAAGAGAAAATTAGGGGTAGAAAAAGAAGTTAGAGCCTCACCACCCTCACAGGAAGAACTTCTTCCTAATATCCCATCTAAATCTCTCTTTCAGTTATTATGAAATTCAGGAGCAGTGGAAGTCTTGAATTTAAGCAGGGCTTAAACCCAAAAGGTTCAGCTGCAATCCAAGCAGTTCCCCAGTCTGGGCTGCTGTATTTAGCACAGAGCATTCCTCAGTCCAGCAAACAGAATTTCCACTGTGGCCTGGGGCAGAATCTGCAGTGACCCAGCCTGAGAACAGGGTGTGTAGCAAAGCTGCCATGAGATATTGAAGGATTCCAGGGGTGTGACACAACACAAAGGGTGGTCCTCGTTTTTCCCTCCTGTTTTTTGGGATTCTTGAACAAAGATGCAATCAGCTGCACTGCTGGACTTGGCTGCCACAGGGACGGGGCACAGAGAGCTCAGGAGGGTTCAGTGCTGATGGGGATGGTGCATTATTCACGGGGTGATCCTTGTCTCCTGCTTTGCCTACTGATTCATCCTGCTCCTAAATTCCCTCCTAGAATGGTTCCAGCAGCTGGATCCTCCTGAGCCCTGGCCCTGCTGGGCTCTGGGTGCAGTCATGGATCAGCTGGATCCTCCTTGGGCCCTTTCTCTGCTCCATCCCCATCCAGGACAGGCTCTGGGTGCAACCGTGGATCAGCTGGATCCTTCTGAGCTCTGGCCCTGCTCAATCCCCATCCAGCACAGGCAATCCTGGATCAGCTGAGTCCTCCCTGAGCCCTGGCCCTGCTCAATCCCCATCCAGCACAGGCAATCCTGGATTACCTGGATCTTCCCTGAGCCCTTTCTCTGCTCCATCCCCATCCAGCACAGCTCTGTGAGCAGTCATGGCCTGGCCTGTTTTGGCCAGAGTCACTTTGTTGGTAGAAAACGCAGAATGAGGAATTGGGAAGGCAGCACTGTGTGTGTTTCCCGGAAAACATGGATGTAGGGTGGGATAAAGCATCCCCCAGCTCTGGACGGGCAGCAGGAGGAGGGGATTGCTGTGCAGCCTCACTCTGCTCTGGACACAAATCCGCAGATCTGGCAGGGCCCGGGGATCCCTCCTGGAATGCTGGATCCCAGCTGGAGCCTCTTCTCCCAGCTCAGCCACTCACTGACCATGCTGTGCCACTGCCAAAATGGCTTTTCCCTTCTTTTATCCCTTCCTTTTTGCCAGGCTGGGCACTGTCCCCATCCCAGGGCATGACACTGCCTGGTGTTCCTCCCTGCCACACCCCTTGAACGCCTTCGGGGCTGTTTCCACCTGAAAGCTCCACATTTTGGGTAGAGATAAGCTCAGCTTGTGCTGTGTTAGAATTGATTTTCAGATTTCCCTCAGGGCTGGAAAGTTTTGGGTGCAGGGCTGAGTCTATGGTCTCAGCACAACTTCCCTGAGAGCACAGGGCCTGTAAACCCTGGGGAAGGAGAGCAGAAAAACAAACCCAACTCTAAAATATGTCCTTGAACTTGGGAAGAGCCCTGCTGGCACAGAAATGGGAATGCCAGCCCTGCTCCAAACATCCTCAGGGAGCTGCCAGGCGTGGGCTGAGGGCAGAAAAGGGCAAATTGGCAACCCAGACAAAGGGCTCAGTGTTGGGGTCTGGGTTATCCTCAGAAAACACCAGCACAGGGCAGGAATGTGCCCTCAGGGAGGGTCCCTGCTGCCATGTCCCTGTCCCTGCCCAGAGCAGCAGCTGGAAACACCTGGCAAACCCCAGCAGGGCTGAAATTTGGTCACTTGTTTGGTGCCACCCTTCCTGTTCTTTTGTTGCTCACCCTGCCTGGGCTTTCAGCACCCTCAGCTCCTTGCTCTGCGTGCCAGTTTGGGAATGCCAACTGAGATTTTAGAGCTGGGTGTGTTGGAAAAAATTGGTTCACTCCAAAAATTCATCCTGCAGTGGCCACACTACAAGTGGGACAAGCAAATCAGGGCTCTTATCAGAGCTCACAGAGGAGATTCAGACTCCTGGTTTTGTTTTTTCTGTCCTTTCACTGTTAGGAAAAAATATGTTTGGTGGTGACAGTAAAATCTTAATGCAGTTTTCACTTGATAGAACAGAGAGATAAGCTCTGGGTGGAGAAAAACATTGATTTTATCCTGGAAACCCATGTCAAAACTCCCCTATATTCACTCTTGGATAGAGTTCAGCCACTCCAGGTCTTCCCCATAAAACTGAGAACCTTTTCTCCCTGCTTTGAGGCAAAAGCTCTGTAACTGGAGAGAAAACGTGCAGAGGGATGGATCTGAGATGTGGAAAAGAGCAAATTTTGGGCTGGATCATGTGAAGTTCCTTTCCTGAGGTGGAAGGGAGCCTGCCCAGCTGTGGGATGCCCTCCTTACCTTTGGGAGACAGGAACATGGAGAATCTCTTCAGGTTGTCAGGCTGGTTCCACTCGTAGTTGTTCATCATGAACCGGTGATCCCCTGGGGAGGGAGAGCAAGGGCATGAATCACAGAATCACTGAATTAATCACAGAATTAATCACAGAATCACAGAGTCACAGAATCACAGAATCAGAGTCATAGAGTCACAGAATCACTGACTCACAAAATCACAGAATTGCAGAATCACAGAATCATAGAATAATGAGGTTGGAAGAGACTTCTAAGATCATCGAGTCCAACCCATGCCCTGACACCTCAACCAGACTGTAGCACCAAGTGCCATGTCCAGTCTTTGTTAAACCCATCCAGAGATGGTGATTCCACCGCCTCCCTGGGAAGAGCATTCCAGTGCTTTATTATTCTTTTGGTGAAAATTTTTTTCCCAATATCCAACCTATCCCTGCCATAGCTGGAGAGTGTGTCCTGTGGTTCTGTCAGTGCTGCCTGGTGGAAAAGACCGACCCCACCTGTCTGCAACTGCCCTTCAGGGAGTTGTAGAGAGCAATGAGGGCACCTCTGAGCCTCCTCTTCTCCAGGCTGAGCACCCCCAGCTCCCTCAGTGGTTCCTCACAGGGTTTGTGTTCCAAGTCCCTCACCAGCCTTGCGTTTGAGCATCTCAACGTCCTTCCCAAGCTGAGGGGCCAGAGCTGGACACAGCATTCAGGGTTTGGCCTCCCCAGTGCCAGGTACAGGGGCAGAATGACCTCCCTGCTCCTGCTGGCCACGCCATTCCTGACCCAGGCCAGGAGCCATTGTCCTCCTTGGCCACCTGGGCACTCTGCAGGCTCATGTTCAGCCTGCTGTCAACCAGCACCCCCAGGTCCAGGGAGCACGGGGATGCACTTTGGGGGTCTTTAATCTCCCCGGGGCATCTTTGCCTGGGAGCTAAAGCAGTTCTGGAGCTGGCCGGGGTCTAAAATAAAAGGTTCCTTCAGAGGCAGAGCTCAGGTGAAGCATCCAACCTCACAGCAAACACAGTATCTTTTAAATCCATAGGGTCCTCAGGGTTGAGGCATTTTTTTACCAAAATGATGTTGTGTGGCTAAAAATGACTCCAAAATTTTGAGTTTGGCTCCTTTTGTATGTTCAGCCTGAGCACAGACTGGCTGACGGAGAATTACCACTCTTGAAAGCTCCAGAAATCACTTCTGGGAGGGTTACATGGGTTGGCTTCTCCAGTTTTTAGAGAGAGATGCTACAGCTGAGCTGCAAACAGCTCTAAACTCTTGGACAAGGGTGGTTGGTTCTGGTTTCGTGGATCAAACTTACTCCTACACAGCCTGGATTTGGGTTTCTGACACTGATTCACAGGAAATGAGGCTTTATCACTACACTTGCTCATAAAAACATTCTTTGGAGGCCTCTACAAACCTATTGTTCTCTGCAAGGAAGTAAAATCCGTTTTCATGTTTAAATAGCTCCATTCTTTGATTCTCAAGTCACTGAACAAACTTTTCTTTTATTTCTCCCATTTCTTTCAGTGCTATTTAAGCTCCCTGATTATTTGTCTCCTCACCACACAGGTACCTGTTATGACAACTAAAAGGACATGGATTCCCTTTGGAGTCTGCTATTAAGCAGCTTTCATTCCATTAATATAATATTTCTTCCTGGGAAGTTTTTTACAGTGGAAGATCAAGCCAGCTGCAAATGAATTTGTTGCAGTGACTCAGGGGGAGTCTGAGTTAATAACTCCACAGTTCCTTAATGGATTTAATTCCCTGGCAGCCACTGGATGCAGAGTGCTGCCTTCTTTCATCTGTAACCATGGCTTGGAGAAGGGAGAGCTCTGAAGCTCCTGGGACTCACCATAAATAACATTTCCCAACTTTTCATTAGGGCAGAATCCAAGCTGAGTCCCTGGTAAAGCTCCTGGAAGCACCCAGGTTTCTGGCAGGAGTTAAAAATGGTTTTGCCCCTTGGATTCTATGAATTTCACATAAAAACGAGGGCTTCTGGCATCTATAACATGGAGGAGACCCCAATTAAAATAATCAAGAAGTAATCAGGCTTTATCCTGAGCTACCAGAACTGAGTGGCTGCAGAACCTTGTTGGGTTTTAAAAATGACCAAGGAAAATGCTCCAGGATTGGCAAAATCCAGCCCAGCAGATGGAAATTCTGCACAGCTTCAGGTGAACAAAGAAAGAAAAAATCACAGAAGTGATTTTGGCATCTGTTTGTCATCTATTGATATGGAGTTATTGTCAAATTTCTCGGTAATTCTGGAGCATGTGGAGGGTTGGGAATTTAAATAGGAATGTTGCAGTGATGGAAGATGAGTAATGTTCAATTTCTGGTGCTACTTTAAAGGCAGGGGGAGTTTTAAAATGTGCATCTAGCTGTGTATCCTGAGCACTCTGGATCCCTGACCTTCCTGAAAGGTTGGTCCAGAAGGATCTGGTCCATTTAATTCATGTCTGATGGAGAACGATGGCTCTGTAATTATTAATACTGGAGGGGTCTCCAGTAAATACTGTGAATTTGAGTGAATTATCAGCGATTCTGCAGATCTGCAGCAGAATCCTCAGCTCCTGTGTTGCATGAGCTGTCCTTGAGGTTATTCCTGCACCTTTTGGCCTCCCACATCCTCCTGGAAGAGCAGGGTGCCACTTATCCTGATATCACCCACTGCTGTCCTGGTATTGGGCTTCCTCAGTGGCTGGGAGATTACATCCAGGTGAGATAACCAGGTGAGATCACCACTCATTGCCATCCCTGCTATCCCTGGATAACCATCCAGGTGAGATCACCACTCATCCCTGCTGTCCTTGGATAACCATCCAGGTCAGGTAACCACTGATTTCCATCCCTGCTATCCCTGGAGAACCATCCAGGTGAGATAACCACTCATCCCTGTTCTCCTGGAGAACCATCCAGGTGAGATCACCACTCATTGCCATCCTTGTTCTCCTGGAGAACCATCCAGGTGAGATCACCACTCATCCCTGCTCTCCTGGATAACCATCCAGGTGAGGTAACCACTGATTCCCATCCCTGCTGCCAGAGGTCACCCCCTGGGATTAGGCAATTAGTGCCCAGGGTTACAAAGGTCTGGAAGTGCAGCACAGCCCCGTTGTGGTGCCCTGTCCTGATCTCAGGTGTGATGCAAGACAAGTCCTTTATTCACAGCTAATCGTGAGGAAGTGGGTTATAAAGTTAAAAGATTGGTTTTGCTGATGGTGGTGGTGGCTGTGACCTCTCTGTTCACCTTAAAGATCACCTTAAACACCACTAAGAGTGGGGAACAGCCTGGGGCAGGGCAGGCAGGAAAGCTGCCCCAAGTGGAACAGGGAATATTATCAGAATCATTCCAGCTCAAGTTATAACTGAGCACCCAAACTGAGCCATTTTTACTTGGAAAATTACATTTTCAGCTATTTCCTTCGCAGTGGCAGGCGCTTGCAGGGTATTTCAGTGCTGAAACCCTGCACTTGTAATATTTGATGTCACACCAGCACCCTCCATGCGCTGACTGAGTGTACAAATGGCGTTTCAAACTTGTCATCCCACATTTCACCTGTGTGAATTCACCCTCCACTGAGCTGCCTCAGCAGATCTGTGGAGTTTCCCCTCCTGGAAACTTGTCCTGCTAAACTTCCAGGGGCTTGCTGGGGCCTGGCACAGGGCAGGAGGGAAGGATGGCTGCTCTTGGCTCCACACATTAATCCTAAACATGAAACCCTAAAATGAACCAAAAATCAGGGAAGTGGGGCCAGTTTGGTGTCCTGTATGGGATGCCCTAAATCCCTGGCAGTTCAGCTGATTCCATCCCCACACAGGAGTGGCAGACTAACTCTGATATTCCAGAACTCATATTCTAACAACTCTCATCTTCCAGAATTAATTCCAGCTACAGGAGTTGTTTCTCCCTCTTCCTCCCCAGGTCTCTGTTTGCTTTCTTCCTCGCCAGGAGTGCTCACCATCCTCACCAGCCCTGACCCTGCCCTCCAGGGAAGCAGGGAGGGGAATTTTTGGGATGTTTTACCGTTCTCCATGTGGTTCCTCTCGATGAAGTTGCGGCCCAGGTCTGCCTTGCAGATCTTCTCCACGTGCCTCATGCAGACGTTGAGGAGATCATCCCTGAGCAGCCCCATGGATGGGCTCATGCTCTCCCCTTCCAGCAGCACGCTGTAGGTTGGGAGGGATGGAGGGGGCACATAATTCCTCATCAGAGCCCCAAATTCCTGCCAGAGAAAGGGATGGCATTAATGAGGAGCATAAAGGTGTGGAGGCTGAATGAGAGGAAGCTGGTTGGGGTTGGAATCCAAAAGTGGAAAAGTGCCACAGACATCTTTTATGGAAAATCCTTTCCTTAGGATTTTTCCTCCTGAGAAGCTGAGAGGCCTCAGGAACAAAATGTAACCAATGGTTATCTGCTGCTGTGGAATGCAACAGGTGCATCTGGGATTGGTCTCATGGGGTTGTTTCTAATTAATGGCCAATCACAGTCAGCTGGCTCAGACT
>VZSU01001074.1:81338-93933 GCA_013398715.1 Nesospiza acunhae
GTGGAAGATGCTGCTGTGTTCTCTGTCTGGGACAGAGATATCAGCCTTTGCACCACCCTAACTATAGGTGTCTGTTCTGGCTTGTTTGCATTCCTCTCCTCTGTCTGCTCCGTGAGACAAGCAGCGTTTCCTAATTCCTTTCCCAGCTCTAAAGCACAGCCCCTCTCCTCTCTACAGGCCCGCAGCAAAGCCAGGCTGAAATCTGCATTAATTCTGCAGACCCGAAGGGCAGATGCACCTAAACCAAGCTTATTCTGTGACACTTTTGTGCCACCAAATCTCTGAGCTCCCAGGTTGGCAGTGCAGCAAAACAAACCCCAGCTCTGGAACCCTCTCCAGTTCTGGAGCCACACAGCAGCCAGGGATGAGGAAATCCTTGCAGATAAATCCTGGACACCCAGCAAGGTGTGAAGGGCTCTGTCAGGACACAGCTTTGCTCTGGTCAGCACTGCAGTGGCACAAGATTTGGAGGTTTTAAAGTGAAAAAGCTCTGTCAGGACACAGCTTTGTTCCAATGGCAGGATGGATCTGGAGGTTTTAAATTGAAAAGTTCTGCCAGGACACAGCTTTATTCCAGTGGCAGAATGGATCTAGAGGTTTTAAAGCTCCTCTGGAGCTGCTGGGATGCCGGACTGGGAGAACTGAGCAGGGATAGGATGACCTGGTGTGAGGTTGTGGCTTCTCCCTTCCAAAAGGGCAGCACCAGGCGCCCTCCCAGTTTGTGGTCACAAATTCCAGCTGGGCTGATGTGATAAGGAGAGGTGTTACACACCAGGGGCTTGGAAATATTCATTGCTCTTTGGGGCTCCTGCTGAGGCTCCACCTCTGGTGAATAAATCAGGGGTGGGAACAAACATTTGTAGGCAACAGCTTTGCTGCTAATTGTTTTTGTCTGAGTGAATGCTCGCTCGAGTTACAACACGATCGAACTCTGTCAGGAGAAACTCACACATGGGCATGATTCATGTTGATAAATCCTAAATCCTCTAGGCTGAGTAGCAGCAGAGCTAAAGGTGGCTCAAGGACTCAGAGACAGGAATCAAACAGCATTTAAATCCCATTCTCTGCTCATGCATGGCTGTGCCTTTAAAATCAAGGTGCTGGAGGTGTCTCCAGCCACAGAAGGAAGATCTGAGCAGCTTTGCTTCCTCAGGAAGCAGCTGCTCACCTCGTTGCAGGCAAGAATTGGACACCTTGGCAGATACCAGGCACAGCTTTATGTCAGGGCTGACATCAAAACCACGAGGACAGGCAATTATGGAACAAACAGCAGGCTGGCAGGCCCTGCAGGAATTTGGGAAAGGCTGAGACGTGGAAAAGGCTTTGTCTGGTTTCAGCAGGGCTGCAAGCTGGAGATGACATGGCAAGAAAGGACCAGAGGAGCCAGAGATAAGCTCTACACAAGATGTTCTTTCAGCCTGATGAGGTAAATCTTCCCAGCTCCTTGGGAAGAGTAAAATTGTTCTTCCCACGAGGGGAACTCAAGGATTTCTCACAGCAGGTACCTGTGTCTGCCTGGTCACCACATCACAGCACTGGTTTGGGGTTTAGGAGATCTTAGCGCCCTTCCTGCCTCTGACTGTGTGACTCCAGGCACCTTGTTTTATATAATTAATATTTTACAGCTCTCTTTATTGGCATCTTCCCTGTCCTGTCTGCTTAGAAAGTTTCTTCCTTTTACCACGGGGATGTGAAGCAACAAACGTGGTGAGACCCTGATTTTTTTGCTAGAACGAGTGAAATGCTCCTCATCCACCCAGAAAGCAAACAACAGGAGGCTTTGAGCAAACAAAGGTGAAAGACATCTCATTAGTGAAATCTCCCTGGATGTCCATCCTCTGAACCTGTTGTAGTAACACTTCAGGGAAAATGATCAGGTTTTGTGCTTGCACCAGGGTTTGTTTTTTTCTTTTTTCTCCATCTAAACTTCAAAAGATTTTTTCCATAGGTGTGGCTCAACAGAAAAAAAAAAAAAGAACAACAAAACCTAATCTCACTCTAATGAGCTGAGATAGCAATTTTCAATAGTTATTAGTACCCATGAGAAACTTTAGCAGCCACTGATCTGACAATTTGTATTCTGGAGGTGCTGACCCTGAGCAGTGCCCACCTTTCTATGGGCAACACCACACAACCACTGTCCAAACTCAAGAAAATTTTTAAAAACTTGTCATTTAGGGCTTTGATTCAGCCTCTGCTGGAAGTCAGGCGTGCTGGCAGCCAGGTTCTCCATCCCTAAATACAGCCTGCAGCCCAACCCCAGCTCTGTGCTGCTGCAGCCAGGATCAGGAGAACACCAATCCCATGGAAACAGCAGCCAGGAAATATCAGTTTCCACTAAACACTTCCCACCAGCGCCACTGCATCCGGGATTCCACCCCAAAAATGACCTGGGAGCAGGGGAGCAAAGGCTGTGCTGTGACGTCTGCAGGCTGCTGGAACATCAGGACTGAAAGGAGGAATGAAAGGAGAATAAAATTACCTCTTTGCCCGCCTTCTCGATCTCCACTGTCACCGTGCTGTGGTTCTTGTGCTCCTGGAACATGCAGAGGTAGCAGATGCACATCTGGTCTGTCTGGCAGAACAGCTCCATGGTCTTGCCATGCACGGGGCACTTTCTGGCTTCGAAGTCCCTGATGGGGTCCAGCAGCTGGTGGTCCCGGAACGCTGCGCCCTCCAGGTGGGGCTTGAGGTGCAGCTCGCAGAAGGAGGCCTGGCACACCAGGCAGGACTTGACAGCCTTCTGCTTGTTGTCGATGCAGGAGTCGCAGAGAACGTCCTCCAGCTTCACGCGGGGCCGCGAGCCCGCCGCTCGCTCGGCCTTGTTGAAGGGTCTCCTCAGGTCCCCCGTCTCCACCAGGGGCAGGGAGGATTTCTTCAGGTCCCCCGCAGAGAACAGGGACTTCCTCCCTTCCCCGTCAGCGGGCAGGAAGCTCTTTTTGGAATCCAAGGAGAACAGGGACTTCCTGAGGTCACCCTTCTCCGGGAAGTTGAGGCCTGGTCTCCTCATGTCTCCGATCTGGCCGCTGTTGAACTGCATCTTCTTGGAGTCGGCCGAGTCCATGCTGAAGTAGGTTGACCTCTTCTCGTCGGATGACTCCACAAACTGAATGATGGGCCTCTTCCAGTCACTCCCAGAGAAGAGGGAGCTCTTGATCTGCCCTGTCTCCAACGCAGCGCCGCCCGTGCCTTTTATAGCTTCTTTCTCGCCTCCGCCAGGGCTCATGGCCTTCTTGGCCTCCTCTTCTTTTTTGGGGGTAGTTGGGCTCTTCACGTCCTCGGGCTTGCTGGCGGTGCCGTTTGTCCTGGCTGCACTCGCCGTTTCCATGGCCTAACCAGGGGTTTTTAGGGGTTTCTCTGCTCGCTCTCTGCTCCAGCTCCCAGCTCTCAGCCCCCTCCAAGGCAGGCAGGCTCTGCCCGGTGCTGCTCCCAGCCAGGAATGGCTCTGGAATGCTGAATTCAGGGAACCTTCCTGCCCCGGTGACGCAGCCCGAGCTCCCGAGGAGGAGCAGCGCGCCCGGATTGCGCCCAGGTGGATGCAGGGGGAAAGAAAGGAGGAAAGGAAGGAGCAGACGTGGAGGGATCAGAAGAGCTCCAGCTGTGCACTTAATTATACAAGGCAGTCCACACCCAGGAACATTCTTGTCTAACCAGGTTGGGGAGGAAGGGCTGTTTATATACATAGAAATGTCTCCTTCAAAAAAAAAAAAAAAAAAAAAAAAAAAAAAAAAATTTTAAAAAAATTTTAAAAAGTCATTTTCATTAAGATGTAGCAACCAGTTCCACCACTTGTTTCAAAAATAATTTGGGTCCCTCCTTGCAGAGATGGGCAGGGTCGGGGAGACCACGAGATGCCCAAGGTGGGTTTGTTAACTGGGTCATAGCCGTGCACCAAAATAATTAGCATTGTAATTAAAATGAACGCCTAGAATAAAGCATTCTTCAAGCAGGCTCCCCCCGGGGCTTGCTGCGTTCAGGAGGGAGGAGAAATTCATGGTTAATACTGGGTTTAAACTGCCCTATTATCTTTATTTTGGTTTTATTTTGGGTTTGTGCAAGGTCTGTCCATCTAGACCTGGAAATAACCCAGCCACAGTTCAGGACAGGTAAAAATTGGCTGGCCCTGCTTTTTCCACAGGCCAGGCAACCTCCAAAAGATGAGTGGTGAAATAAAACCCCCATTGTATGCTCTGAGATGAAGGTTCAGGTGTATCCTGTGTAGCTCTTCCCATAAATGCCCTCAGAACTGGAACATATCTGGAAGAGGAGCCATTGTGCAGCTTAAATGGTCAAAATATCTCTTGCCAGAGAAAATAAGTGAAAAAAATTTAAAAATTATCTGTCTCCAGCAGCTGAATTCCTGAGAAATGTTCACTTGTTGGAATCACAGATGATTTCAGGAGAAAAAAAGCTCTTTATGAGCGCTGGTGGATTCCAGTGACTTCTAAAGGATGAGGTTGATCTTCTTTTCACATCCCTTCTGATTATACTCGGAATTTCAGTGAGATTTCTCTGAGATGAATGCCTAGGGTGCAAATTAACCACGCCAGAGATTTGTGCTTAATTGAGTTTTCTCAGAACACCCCGGTGGCATTGCTGGAGAAGGTGATTTTTACCTATAAAAAAAAATCTCCTTAAACATCCACCAGGAACCCCCTGTTGGAAGGGATTTGAGTAAAAATCCAGGTCTGCATTTTCCAGCTTTTTTTTTAAGGTGCGGAGGAAACAGAGGCAAAGCAGGAACAGCATAAATTCTGTATCTGATAGGAGAAGGAAAGAACCTGTCTTACAAATGTAATTTTTAAAGATCTTGTCTGTGCAAAATGAGAGAAAAAGAAAGTGAAATTCTTTTTCTGGGCCCCTGGCTCATAGACATGCTCAAAGACATTTCTTCACAACTCTCTCTTTATGAAAAATGCCACGTCATTCTGCATTTTTTTGGGTAGTAGTCGTTGGGAAAGGGCATTTCTTTCATTAATAATTTTTTTATTAATAGGCCCACAGCCTTTCATGAGTCAGAATTCATTCCCCAGCCCAGGAAAGGGCAATGCCGTTTTTTAAGACCCGATTTCATAAAGGAAGAATTTGACTGACATCAATGCATTTCTTTCCCCCTGGCTTGCTGGGCTGAGCTGTTCTTTAGAACATCAACAGTCCTGCAAGTCTCCAAGTAATTAAAAATACTGCAGGGTGGAGGCTCCTGTTCTCACGTGTACTGAGGAGACTCAGCAGAGCTGCTCCAGCCAAGGTTAATCCTTGAGGAGCAAAAAACATTCCAAGGGAGAGATCTGGCTTGGACAAAGGGGGCCTTGGTTTGTTTTCCTGATGCTTTTGGTAAGATTTTAGGGTGGGTAAGGCAGATAACAGGATACGGATTGAGTTTTTAGATCTTGGTTTTACTCATGTAAATGCAGATAAATCCCAGAATCACAGGATGGGTTGGAAGGGACCTTGAAGCCCATCCAGTGCCACAGCAGGGACACCTTCCACTGTCCCTGGTGCTCCAGCCTGGCCTTGGGCACTGCCAGGGATCCAGGGGCAGCCACAGCTGCTCCGGGCACCCTGTGCCAGGGCCTGCCCACCCTGCCAGGAACAATTCCCGCCCAACATCCAACCCGAATTTCCCCTCTTGCAGTTTGAATCCATTTCCCCTCTTGCAGTTCCTGCTCCAGAGTCCCTCACCAGCTTCCCCCGCAGATCCTGGGAGGTGCTCTGAGGTCTCCACACAACCTTCCCTTCTCCAGCCTGAGTGTTCCCACCTCTCAGCCTGTCTCCAGTCCTTTTATCAACCTCATGGCCTCTTCTGGACCTGCTCCAAGACTTCCACGTCCTCCTTGTGTTGGGGGACCTCATATTCCAGGTGCTCTGAGGTTTCCGCACAACATTTTCTTCTCCAGCCTCAAGATTCCCACCTCTCAGCCTGTCTCCAGCCCCTTTATCAACCATCTCACACAAACTCTGCAGGAAGGCTCCAGGGACACCTCCCTGTGGCTTTCCAGTGTTAAGGGGGTTTATAAAAAGTGCAGAGAGGGACTTTTTAGATGGGTAGAAAACAACAGGACAGTGGTTTTACACTAAATAAAGGAGGGCAGGGCTGGAACAGATGCTTGGAAGAAATTCTTCACTCTGGGCCTGCTCCAACACTTCCACTTCCTCCTTGTGTTGGGGACCTCACATTCCAGGGGCCAATTTGTGCACACACACATTTTCCAGGCAATTTAGGAGCCAAAACACAGCCCAGCCTGGCCATCTCCTTATCTCTGCCCATCCCAGAGGAGGCTCCTGCTGCCTCCAGCATGAGTTCATTTTTGCAGGAGCATCCCTTGGGATTTTTGCTCAGGACAAGTGTCCCCTGTCCCAGCACCCAGGGCCCTGGCTGTGCCTGTGACTCAGAGCACACACCCACGAGTGGCATCTGCAGGGCCTTTCATCTCCAGGACTCGGCAGAGCTTTTCAAAGGTTCGCAAATTAAACCTGACAACACCTTTGCAAAATAGGTCTGGGCTGGTAACCCCACGTAGCAATTAGGGAAACTGAGGCATGCACTGGGGAGCTGGCAAATTTTTCAGCAAAATGAAAGTTCTTTCCCCCCCCTGAAATCGCTGTGCAGCCTTTTGGCTTTCTCTTATTTTTTATCTTTTGCATTCTCTTATTTTTCATCTTTTATATCCTCTTATTTTTCATGGTTGTGACCCCTCTATATCCTTGCTCTTTTTTATGAATACCTCATGATGCTGCTGTTGGTTGTTTAGAATTTCATTTTGTTGTCACTGTACCAGAAAGTTTGGGTGTTTTAATAAAACATTTCCACTCTGCAACATCGCGGCACATGGTTGATGTTGGAAAACCTGTCGCCCTGATTTTTTACGTTTTTCTAAGCCTTCTGATGTTTACATTCTTGTAACAAACTTTCTCACTCTTTATGTAAATAACTTACTGTTTTGCATTCTTTTCTGGAGGAGGAGAAATTTGATGGGCTGTTGGTTTGTCCAGTGTCATTGGAGAGGTGGCACTGTCATCCTGCATTCCACTGTCACTTTTGGAAATCTATAAATGTTGGAGTCAGAAATTAAAAGTCCCTTTTTTACCTTGAAAGGAGCAGCGAGTTCGCGTCGTGTTGTTTCGTGTCCTATAGTGACAGAAAACCAATCTCCCCAGGATGAAAAAGTGAAAGAAACTGGGTCCACTTCAAACTAAATAGAACAGAAACAGTTAAGCCAACCCCGGGGCACTCCTTTAGACAGGCTCCAGAGCAGGTTCTCAAACAGCAGCGAGTGATGAAGTCATGGGGAGTCAGGGAGAATTAGCTCAACCAGCCCATGATTCACTGGCCCTGCTTCTCACAACAGCTCTGAGCCAAGCAGGAGCAGGGAACCTGCCTGGTAATTGCCTGCTCCGTGCTCTGCCCACTAATCCACACAGCCTTGCACATCCTGCATATTTCCAGCCCTTTCTCACTTCTTCCACCTTCACACGGAATAAATCCCCAGCCCAGAAAATGCGACGCCGAGGTGCAGCCAGGGTGTTCCTGCTGCTGGGGAGCTCAGAGATCAACCCAGCTGCCGGCTGGGGAGCGCTGGGCAATGGCAGGGCAGGACAGCAGCTCCCAGGGTGACAGCAGAGCTGGCAGAACGAGCCCAGGGCTCCCTGCTGATCACATCCAGCCGGGTCACTGGGGCTCTCCTGGCACAGAGGGCAGCTCTGCACACACTCTGGGCTGTGATTTCATGGCTTGGGGTGGAAGGGACCCTAAATCCCATCTCATTCCAGCCCTGCCATGTTCAGGACACCTTCTACTATCCCAGGCCGCTCCAACCTGGCCTTGGACACTTGCAGGGATGGGGCAGCCACAGCTGAGTGGCTCACCACCCTCTGAGTAAAGAATTTCTTCCAAACATCCGTTCCAGCCCTGCCCTCCTTTATTTAGTGTAAAACCACTGTCCTGTTGTTTTCTACCCATCTAAAAAGTCCCTCTCTGCACTTTTTATAAACCCCCTTAACGCTGGAAAGCCACAGGGAGGTGTCCTTGGAGCCTTATGCAGAGTTTATGTGAGATGGACTCAACTTAGATGAGATAGACTTAACTTAGATGAGATGGACTCAGATGAGATGGACTCAGTTTAGAGGAGATGGACTCAACTTACATGAGGTGGACTCAACTTACTTAGAGGAGATGGACTCAATTTAGACGAGATGGACTCAATTTAGATGAGATGGACTCAGATGAGATGGACTCAACTTAGGTGAGATAGACTCAACTTAGACAAGATGGACTCAATTTAGATGAGATGGACTCAACTTATCTGAGATGGACTCAATTTAGATGGGACAGACTCAATTTAGATGGGACAGACTCAATTTAGATGGGACAGACTCAATTTATAGGGCATAAAGTGAAGCTCAGGTGTTTGTGATGATTTGCCCACCAGCTGTGTGTCTCACATTGGGGGATGAAGTGAAGGAAAGCTGAACCAACAGGATTCAGTAATCTAGAGGAAAAATTTGGTTCAGTTCTGGTCAAGTCCTGCTCAGGATTTGGCTTCCCACACCAAAATTGGGACTTTTAGGGTGCTGTGAGCATCCAAGGAGCTCCTCCAGGGTACCACAGAGGCCAAACACCCTGGCAGGGCTTAAACCAGGCCTGCAGGCTATGAGCAGGACCATGGGGAACGTTAATTATTGGCAGAAGTGGCAGCAGGACACGAGTGCCCTGTTGTGTAAGAGCGATACTGGGTGAGGCACAGCAGTGCCAGGGTGTGACAGCACAGAGGATTTGTGCAGCCTGGGGGACAACCCCTTCCCAGGGCTTCTGCTGAGTCTGGAAAAGGGAAAAAACACAGCTCAGCATTCAATCAGAGGACAGACAGAGGGGAGTCTGAGTTAAAGGGCAATGCCAGATCAAAAAGGGTGAATTTACTCATTAAAAATCTCGATCTTACTCATTAAAAATCTAGATTTTACTCATTAAAAATCTAGATCTTACTCGTTAAAAATCTAGATTTTACTCATTAAAAATTTAGATCTTACTCGTTAAAAATTTAGATTTTACTCAAAAATCTTAATCTGGGAATTAGGGGAGCACCCCAGGGGCACAGACCAGGCTTTGGAGCAGCCTGGGACCCCAAAACCCAGGGGTCTGCAGCCATCAACACGTGGCAAAACTGCAGGGATCCTGCATGCCTTCCATGTGCTGTGGAAAAAGGAATACACACATAATTTAGAATGCAATTTCTCTAAAACATTCTTCTTCTTCCCACCTTTTATATATANNTTTTATATTATACGTATTTTGTACTATTTTTTATATTTTTTATATATTTATTTATATTTAGTATTAATTTTTAAGAAATATAGTTGAAGCTTTTTGTGTTTTTATGTCACACATGGCACTGCTTGGAGAACATTTGTTATTTTGATTTTTTTTTTTTTTAATGTATAGTGCTTTTATTATTGTGCATGGATTAGAGCTGCTTTCAGGGGCTTTTTGGTTTTTTTTAAGGATGTTTTGTGTAGTTTTAAAAAAGTAATAGTTTTTTATTTTGGAGCCTCTAGTTTTTTTTAAATTTCATTAGTTTTTTTTTTTTTTTTTAATTTATTTGTTGGGGCTGAGGGGTTTTGAGAATAGAGACTATTTTTTTTTTACAACTTTACAATATTTTTTTTTTTTAGTTGCATAACTGTGCAGGGATCCTGCATGCCTTCCACGTGCTCACAGGGCTTGTTGCACCACGCTCACATTGTTTATAATTAATTAATTAAAGCTGCATTTCAAGGCTTCTGCTGGCTGCCTGCTGAGGCCGGGAAGGATCCCCCACACACACTTTGATGATTAATTTGGTTTCTGTGTCATGGAGTTTGGAGTTTTTGTTTTCTTTCCCACCTGGTTCTCACTGGAGCTTGGCCTGGTGCAGAGGGGGAGGCTGGGTGGAGCTGCCTGCACCTCTCAGGTGTCTGCTCAGCACTGAAACCCCAAATCCAGCTCAGCACTGAAACCCCAAATCCAGCTCAGCCCTGTCTCCCACCCCTCTGAGCCTTCTCAGCAGTCAGATCCCACTGGAAGCTTTTCCAAGAGGTGAAGGAACCTTTGGGGGACATCAGATGTGCTCTGAGCAGTGAAGGCACTGTAAAACCCCAGAGCTGACCCCAAAATCCAACATCCAACATCCCCAGCTCCTCTCAGGTGTCTGCTCAGCACTAAAACCCCAAATCCAGCTCAGTACTGAAACCCCAAATCCAGCTCAGCCCTGCCTCCAACCCCTCTGAGCCTTCTCAGCAGTCAGATCCCACTCGAGGCTTTTTCCAAGAGATAAAAGAACATTTGGGGGACACCAGAAAACCCCAGAGCTGACCCCAAAATCCTCAACTTTGCCAACATCCAACATCCCCAGCTCCTCTCAGGGTCTGCTCAGCACTAAAACCAGCTCCAAAGCTGGGCTCAGCTGGGGACATTGCTCAGTCACAGGGTGAATAAGTGTCCTTGTTCCAACACGTTCTCCCATTTCACTTCCCAGGGGTTTGCAGAGCCAGAATTCCTCTGCACAGCCACACTCCAGGGCTCAGCTCACTCTCCTTTGCTGGTGGCCTCGCTCCTCAGGGTTTTCCCCTCCTTTTCCTGATTTCCAGGCACCCAAAGCCCACCCAAAGCCTCCCCAGGTGCTGAGCTGGCTCCAAAGCAGAGCCAAAGCCACTGCTGGGGGTTTCTGTGCAGGATTTTCTGTGCTGGGATTGCTCAGCCCTGTCTCCCACCCCTCTGAGCCTTCTCAGCAGTCAGATCCCACTGGAGGCTTTTCCAAGAGGTGAAGGAACCTTTGGGGGACACCACATGTGCTCTGAGCAGTGAAGGCACTGTAAAACCCCAGAGCTGACCCCAAAATCCAACATCCAACATCCCCAGCTGTCTCAGGTGTCTGCTCAGCACTAAAACCTGCTCCAAAGCTGGGCTCAGCTCTAAAACCAGCTCCAAAGCTGGGCTCATCTGGGCTGGAAAAGGAGCATTGGGGATTTCCTGCCATCTGCTTTGGCTTCTCGGGTCAGTGGCAGTTTCCAGGCTCTGACTCTGGAGCTGGGATTTCATGGATTTCATTCCAAGTTCTGCCACTCCAACTTGGGAGATGGAGGCTCTGCCCTGCTCCAGCCTGCCTGAAGTGCTCTGGGATCTTTGGGAACAAAGCAGGCTGCAAGAGAGGGCGATTATTTATGTGAAATTGATAGTTTATAGAATCTCCTGCTTTGGCGGGGGGGGCTGTAGAAGTCTTACAAAACATTCTTACAAAACATTCTGCTCTTTTAATTGTTGATTTATGCTTTATTTCTCCTGCAGCTGGCAGAACTGACTGATTGAGATCTGGCTGCTCAAAAAGAGGTTTTATTTCCACAAAAAAAGGTTTGGTCCTGAGGTGTAGCTGCTACCAGGGATTTCATGGATTGCATTTCAAGATCTGCCACTCGAACTTGGGAGCACGGGGAGGGGAGGAAGCACTGCCCCTTCCTCATCCTCACCTGTCCTCTGTCCCTGCCCTGTGCCGGGCTGCCCAGTGACCCTGGGTGGCTCAGGAGGGACACAGGCCCAGTTTCTGTCCCCAGGGCAGGGAGTGCTGCCTGCACAGCTCTCTGGCTGGACCAGGGCCTGCAGGGATGCTTGGCTTGGGATTGCCAAAGCCAGAGGATTTCACAGGATTTCACAGGAGGCTCTGCTAACACCTGGCTGCCCTTTTCCCCCTCCCTGCCAGGCCCTGCTCTGCTGCCCTTCCTGCTCCTTTTTGGCCACTTTCTCTCCTGGCTGCACTCCCTGACCTCACCAGAGAGCTGGACTTGGGTTTTAGGGACTTGGGGAGCAGCAGAGATGCCTGGAGAGGCACCCAGGGAACCAAGAAGGGCAGGGAGAGCCTTCACAGAATCACAGAATCACTGGGTTGGAAGAGACCTTCAAGACCATCAAGTCCAACCCAGCCCCAACACCTCAACTCAACCCTGGCACCCAGTGCCACATCCAGGCTTTGTTAAACACACCCAGGGATGGGGACTCCACCACCTCCCTGGGCAGAACATTCCAGAACTTTATCCCCCTTTATGTAAAAAACTTTTCCTGACATCAAGGAAGGCTTTGGGTGGGCTTTGGGTGCCTGGAAATCAGGAAAAGGAGGGGAAAACCCTGAGGAGCGAGGCCACCAGCAAAGGAGAGTGAGCTGAGCCCTGGAGTGTGGCTGTGCAGAGGAATTCTGGCTCTGCAGAGCCCCTGGGAAGTGAAATGGGAGAACGTGTTGGAACAAGGACACTTATTCACCCTGTGACTGAGCAAGACAAATATCCAGCCCATGTGTGAGCCTGCACGTGTGGCTCTTGATTTATTCTCCTCTCCCTTCCCACTGTAAATACAGAATGAAAAAATAGGGCAGCAAGAGGAATATGAGTTAGGGTCGAGGGGGGAGAGAGCAACAAGAGGGAAAACACTGGGAAAATGACTGAAAAAAATCAGAGATAAATACAAATAAAAATAAAAATACAAATAAAAATACAAATAAAAATACAAATAAAATAGACAAAAAATTAAAATTACAAATAAAAATAAAATAAAAATAAAAAATAATAAAAATAA
>VZSU01001076.1:5984-20726 GCA_013398715.1 Nesospiza acunhae
TCTTGGAAAGGTCCTCTCCACTTGGCTTGTAGAGGATCACTGTCCCACCACTTAACATAGACCCAGTCCCCAGGTTGGAAGGGGTGTGCAGGTGTGTCCAGTCCCATGGTTCTGGATAGCACGATGTAATTCTGGAGCTTCTGCAAAGTGGAACCTAAAGCCATTAGATATTTCTGCAAATCAAGTTTTGCCTTCATGTGAATTTCACCTGGAATATGTGGAATCTGATATGGCCTGCCACACAATATTTCATAGGGACTGATTTATCCCTTCGCCTTGGTTGAATGCAAATTCTTAGTAAAGCTATAGGTAAGGCCTGAACCCATCTCAGGGATGTTTCCTGACAAACTTTGCTAATTTTTGTTTTGAGAAAAACATGTTCATTCATATGTTCAACTTTACTACCCTCTTGGGGTCTATAAGGTGTATGCAGATCCCAAGAAATTCCCAAAATCCAGCTAACTTCCTTAACCACTGCTGTAACAAAGTGAGGTCCCCTACCTGATAACATTCCCAATGGAACTGTGAACCTCAGAATTATATGATTGAGCAAAACTTTCACCACTTCCTTGGCTGCCTTAGTGCGACAGGGGTAAGCCTCTGGCCATCCACTGAAGGTGTCAGCTAATACCAGTATGGACTGGTATCCCTCCTTGCATGGTAACTCTGCAAAATCTATCTGCCAGTAATCTCCAGGAAGATTCCGTGCTTTTGAACACAATTCTTTTCCTCATGTCAGAGTTGTTCTTACAATAGATTTCATATTTGCTCACTACTGATTGTGCAATGTCAGTCATTCCCTTTCCTATTAATACCTTTTTTAGGTCTTTTCAAAGATTTTCAACCCCGAAATGTGTGTTTTCATGTTCCCTCTGGGCTAGCTCCTGAAGGATCAGGGGTGGGACTACAGCTTGATTTGCTGGTGTGACAGCCCATCCACTCTGATCTCATCTCTAGGGAACTTAATTAGTTTGTAGTCTCCTTGGTCATACCTTGGGGTGAACCCTGACAATTCAACCTCTTTTTGTGGAATTACTGTAAGAATCTGTTTTTCTGCAATCCCTCTTGCTGCTTTATTAGCAAAGCGATTTCCCAGTTCTGGAGTGGGTTTCCCTTTTTGGTGACCTTTAACATTTTGGTGACCTTTATACCATTTGGTGACCATAATAGCTACTTCTGTAGGTTTCTTAATGCCATCTAAGAGGGTATTTGTTCAGCATGTTTGATTTGATTACCTTGACCGTTCAGGAATCCTCTTTTGTTCCAGATGGCTCCATGGGCATGGACAACACTAAATGCATATTTAGAGTCAGTCCATACATTTACCTTTTCTTCGCTCAGACGTAGTGCTCTTGTCAGTGCAATCAGTTCAGCTTTCTGTGATGATACATCTGCTGGCAGGGCCTTTGCCTTGATGCCCTTGTGCTGTGTAGTCACTTCATAGCCTGTCATCCTTTGGCCATTTTTCAGGAAGCTGCTCCCATCTGTAAAAAGTTCCCAGTCTGGATTCTCCAGGGGCACGTCTTTTATGTCGGATTGGCTGGAATAGACTTCTTCAATTGTAAGGAATCATGTTCAGGCTTATGATCAATTAAGGCAGAGGACAGAAACATGGCAGGGTTAACAACAGAAGTGGTTTTCAAGGCAGCATCATACTGCTCTAATAACAGTGATTGGTAGTTAAGCATCTGGTTACCAGATAACCAACGCTCCCCTGCTTTTGTTCAAGTACAACTGTTACTGCATGGGGTACATACACTACAATGTGTCGCTCCAGGGTGAGTTTTCAGGCTTCCTGGATCATGATGACAGTGGCCGCCACAGCCTTCAGGTACCCTGGCCAGCCTTGGGCTACATTGTCTAGCTGTTCAGAAAAGTAGCCACAGCCCTCCATTGGTCACCAAGGCGCTGTGCTAGTACCCCCAAAGTCCTATTCAGTCTCTCATATGTAAAAAGATGAACAGGTTTAGTTAAGTCTGGCAATCCCAATGCTGGAGTCGACATCATACAGTGTTTCAGCTCTTTAAAAGCTGCTCTGGTGTTTTCAGTCCATATGATAATTCCTCTCTTAGCTGCTTTTAATGCTCCATGTAGAGGTTTTACCAGCAGTCCATAATTTGCTATCCATAAGCGACACCACCCTACCATTCCCAGGAAAGCTTGCATCTCTCTCATGGTATTGGGCTCTGAGAGTCAACCAATGGCTTCTTTCTGTTCTTTGCTGAGCTGTTGGTGTCCACGGAAGAACTCAAGCCCCAAGTAAACTACTGCTTCCTTAGCAATCTGTACTTTGTCTTTAGAAACTCTCTACCCACCCAGTCCTAAGGAGTTTAATAAACTTAAGGTAAGTTGTACACAGTTGTCTCTGATTCTAGCTGCTAACAGGATGTCATCCATGTACTTAAGAACAACTCCTTCTGGTTCCTGTCTTCTCCAGTCTTCTAATTCCTTTGCTAGTTGGTTTCCAAATATTGTGAAGCTGATTTTGAACCCTCGTGGTAAAACTGCCCATGTAAATTGACTTTTTCTCCCTGTCTCAGGATTTTCCCACTCAAAAGCAAAAACCTCTTGTCTGTCTTCATGCACTGGAATGGAGAAAAAGGAATCCTTCAGGTCTACAACACTAAACCACCCTAATTCATCTGTCAGTGTGGTCAAAAGGGTGTAGGGATTGGGTACCACTGGCAGCATGTCTTCTCCTTCTGCATGTAATTTTGTTAATTGCTCTTAAATCTTGTACTAATCAATAATTCTTACCATCTGCCTTTTTAATAGCTAAGGTGTTGAAGGTGTTGAACTTGGACCCACATTGTACTAATAAACCATCTTGTAGGAATTCTTCAATTACAGATACCAGTTCCTTATGGTTCTGTAATTTCAAAGTGTTGTTTTTGTTGTTGTTTTTTTTTTTTTTTTTTTCTTTTTTGCCTTACTGGTATAGTTCCTGGATTGAGAATAATACTCACTGGTTCTGATCATTTGAATCTTCCTAGGATATCACTGACCCATACTATTGGATTTACCACATTTTCAACTTCAGCAGGGATTTCACTGCATTTTTCCTGTATAAAACATGCAGCAACTTGGAAAAATTTAGATTCAGGAATTACAACTTGTACACCCTTCCCTTTTTAAAATTTAATTTCTGCTTCCAATTTTTTTAGCAAGTTCCTCTCCAGCATTGGTTTAGAGGAGTTAGGCATATAGAGGAATTGATGGGTAACCCAATGCTTCCCCAGATTAAATTTTAAAGGTTGGAAGAAAGACCATGTTTTGCTTACCCTGGTTGCCCCAACAATATATACAGTATTGTGACTCAGTTTCCGTTCTAAGGTAATAAACACAGAATATGCTGCTCCAGTGTCCACAAAAACTCAATGTTATCTTTCCCCACTAACTGAGGGCTCTGCTGGGGGGGTAGCCCTCAGACCCCATCACTCAGAGCCTGAGCTGCTTGAGGTTTGTACAGCTGGGAGTTGGGGGACTGATATTTTACTTTTAACACTGGAGAGTCCTTTTTCCAATGCCCCCATTTCTTACAGTATGCACACTGGTTCTTCTCTGTAGGGGAAGCTTTCTTGGATGACTTTTCCTGAGTTGCCTTCTTACTAGGTTGGAATTTAACTCTTTCACTTGGATCCCTATCTCAAAACACCTTCCAGGCAACCTCTAGAAGTTTATCCCTATCTCAAACTCCCTCTTTTACAGCTTTCTTCTTATATCATTTGAAGCCTGACCCATAAACAACAAAACCAGATGTGATTTACCACCAGCTGATTCAGGATCTAGATCAGTATATTTGATGGCAGTTTTTCTTAACCTGTTTAACAAATCAATGGGTGATTCATCATAATTTTGCCTTGCTTCATAAAGCTTTGATGAATTTATAGCTTTAGGGACACCATGTTTCAACCCATATACCACGAGACTTTGGTATTGTTTTAACCTTGCCATTTGTTCTGGTATGTTTGCATCCCACACAGGATTCTCAAGGGGGAATATCTGAGTGACAGTGCCTTGAAGCAGTTCACTGGCTATGCTCCCCTCCACAGGTGTTGTGATGGCTTTATTGACCATTCATGTCTCAGTGGGATCAAGTAATATGTCTAACATAGAGTTCAGATCAGCCTAGTCAGGATTTTGTGAGTTAATAGCCCATTCTACTAATTTTGCCACTTTATCTGGGTCCTCTTTATATTTCCTACAGTAGTTTTCCACTGCTCTAACTCTATAAGGCAGTATGGGAGTATTCACATATATTAGCCCCTGATTGCCAACTGCTTGTCATAATGGGGCTTGCAAAGTTTGTTCTCTTTCTTTTTTCCTTTTTCATCTAGTACGGTGGGCAATTGGGTGACATTCTTTGATGGCTTCTCTTGCTATTTTTCCCCTCTGTGGGAACTCGGCACATCCCTTTGGATGTCCAGGGTTGCTGGGGGCCCCGTCAGGGGGTTCGGAGACCCTGGCACGCTGCCTGGAGCACCTGGTGGCTTGATTTTGATCCTTCCAGCGAATTGCCAACTTTGTGTGGGGACGTGAAAGCCACACAGGTTTGAACAGTGTAATAATAAAGTATTCACAGGGTGAAAATGTAGATTTTAGGATTTTTGGTGTGGGGGTTATGGGGACAAGATAGAGGAATCAGGGCATGTCTAATCCTTCTTCTTTCTTCTTCTTCTTGTTCTCAGTCTTCTGCTGTGATGTTGGTACTTGGGGATTGGTTTAGAATAGAAGTGCACTGTCTAACATAGGTGATAGGTATTGGGAACTGAAAGTAAATATGATATACATAGTTTGTAGTATAAAAAGACGACACCGCCTCGGGGGCAGTCAGAATGCTCGTGGCTGCCTTGCTGAGCGGACCTTGGCTGAGCAGAAAGAAAATTTTACAGATAAGAATTAATGAACAACCTGAAGACTGAAAAATGAAGAGTCCAGACTCATTCTTCAAAAGCGCAGGCTGCTGCAGAACCATCCTACGCATCTCGGGGCAGAGAACAAAACAGCCGGCCCGAGACCCTCCTTTGCCTGTTTAGGGCAGCAATGATCTCATCCATTTCATTATCCTTTTCTTCATCCTCAGAGCCATTTGAGCAAGAGCTGTCTGACTCTGTTGCAACCAGTAGTCTAGCTTGGCTAGTCCCAGTCCTAGAAAGCATCACACAGGACCTACTCTGACGCAGGTCCCGGGCTGTGTGTCTGGGATCTTCGATGATGTCACCTCCTGAGGCAGCTCCCTGGCCTTTGGGGTCACTGGAGTCACTCCGAGGACTGAGAACAAAGGAGGCATCACTCCCTCTATGGGAGGTTCCCTCTCCGCCCTCCTTGTAAAAGGCCCTGGCCCCTGGCTCTCCTCTTCAGGTGGGGAAGGAGGCAGTGGTGGCGTCCACTGCTGCCAAGGCCTGTGTCTTGGTTTGAAAAGACAGGTGTCTGCCAAGGAAGGCAGGAGCCTCCCCTGAAAAGGAAAATGTAAATCACCTACCTCAGAATTGCTATAATTTTGAAATTAAGGGGGTCTCTGGCAAAGATATGGGAGTAGGAATAACTGTTCTTTATTAGAAAAAAAAATAAAATGCAGTAACACAAAACAACACAACAGAGTCAGAATACAGCCTGACACCCTGTGGGTCAGAGTGTTGGTAGCAGTCCTATTAAATGGTGGCTACAGTCCTCCTGCAGTGACAGGTGTGCTTCTGTTGAAGCAGCGAGCCTGTAGAAGGGTGCAGTTTTCCTCTCATGGTCCACTGGTGGTGTAGATGGACCTGGATTCCCACAGGAAAATTCCTGCAGGAATCCAGTGGAGAAGACTGCTGCTCCTCTGGGAATCCAGTGGAGAAGGCTGCCCTGGTGTCCCAAGATCTCAGATTATATCCAGGAAGGAATACTTGGCTCCTCCCCCTGGGCAGAGCATTCTCCCAGTGGGATGATGTAATTTTTATCAGTCATGCAGTGAAAGTCAATGGCCCAGACGGATAGTTCCCAGAGGGAGGATGGGTTTGTGGAAGAGATAAAGAAACATGTCCAATTAACAGAAGATAATTGTCACACCTCTAACAGTTGGCAAATAGAATAGACACTTATCTTGCAATCCAGGACATTATCCATCCCTTATTCTATTTCCACCTGCATCACAATGAAACCTTACACACAGTTCTCACGTAGGAGTAGGTTTCCCTGGGGTACACAACAGGCTTCTCCATCTTTCTGTGTTACTGGCCAAGTGTAACCAGGTCCTTGAGCTAAAACAGTCCCATGGATGGGTTTGTCTTTGCCTGAGGTAGGACTAATCCAAACAGTCTTTCCTAAAATACCTTTCATGTGCACCACAGGGACTTTATCTCCATCTGCTGTGTGTGAGGGTTCAGACTGGGCAGAACCGGCTCCATTGATGGACCCTCGGTTGTTGACCATTCAGGTGGCTTTTGCTAAGTTCATTTCCCAATTTCTGAAGGTTGCCACGCCAAGTGCCTTCAGGGTAGTCTTAAGTAGTCTGTTACACTTTTCAGCTTCCCTGGCAGCTTGATAAGGTGCATGATAAGGAATATGATAGATCCATTCAATACCATGTTCTCTGGCCCAGGTGTTTATAAGGCCATTCTTGAAATGGGTCCTGTTGTCCAACTCAGTTCTCTCAGGGGTGCCATGTCTCCACAGGACTTGCTTTTCCAGGCCTAATATGGTGTTCCAGGCAGTAGCATGAGACACAGGGTGGGTCTCCAGCCATCCAGTGGTGGCTTCCACCATGGTCAGCACATAGTGCTTGCCTTGGTGTGTCTGGGGCAGTGTGATGTAGTCAATCTGCCAGGCCTCCCCATACTTTGAACCATTGCCCACCATACCACAGGGGCTTCCACGCGCTTGACCTGTTTGATGGCAGCACACGTGTCACAGTCATGGATGAGCTGAGAAATACTGTCCATGGTTAGATCCATCCCTCGGTCTCATGCCTGCTTACAGATGGCATCACTACCCTGATGACCTGAGGCATCATGGGCCCATCGAGCTAGGAACAACTCCCACTTATGTTGCCAATCTAAATCAGTCTTTGACACCTCTATCTTTGCAGCCTAAACTATCTGCTCACTGTTTTGGTGTTCCTCACTAGCCCAACTCTTGAGGACATGGGCACCTACAGACTTTCACAGGTAGCTTCTCCACCCAAGTGGCAATGTCTTTCTATTGGAATAAGATCCCAATATTACTGGATGGAACATGCCTGGGCTCGTCTGACCCTTGCTGCTGGACCAAAGGCAGCAGCTGTGGTGTTTCACCTCAGAGACACCTTTGGCTGACTGCATGTTGCAGCGAGGCACTTGGAACAGGTCCAGGCATGCAGGAAGTCACTACCTCTGGTGGAAAGGCTTTAGGTGATGGTGAAGGGAAAAGGATACGGATTCTGCCTGAGGGTTTGATCCAGAGCTTTATTCCAGACACACAGACATCTGAATGTTGTAACAGCTCCAACAGAATCCCGACCGTGTGGTCCCCGTGTCCTTTTAAGCTCGGGGAGAGGGAGAGGGAAGGGGTAGGTATGCCACCAACCAGGTGGGAGGGGGGGAGTCTCAGGGGACAAGTGACACCTGGCTAGGCCAATGACCCCAGGGCTGAGAACCATCTTTTGAACTTTTGCCAATCAGACGATGCCCTTGCTGGAATGTTAAGATTGATGGACTGCACTTAGCAAGGGGGCAAGGGGGAGGGGAAGGGAGAGGTTGTTGTTGGCACACTGTGATGGCTGAACCAGGATATTGCATCACACCGCAACATCTTTCCACTCATCATCAGCCCAGACTGGCTTTCCTCTTTGCTGCCAGTTGGCCTTTTTCCACCTTTTCCAGTCAGCCCCACAGAGCATTGGCTACGATCCATGAATCAGTGTAGAGGTAGAGCTTTGGCCACTTCTGTCTTTCAGCAATGTCCATGGCCAGCTGAACAGCCTTGAGTTCAGCAAGTTGATTTGATTCACCTTCTCCTTTGGTATCTTGGGCAACCTGATGTGTGGGGCTCCATAGAGCTGCTTTTCACTTTTCTTTCATCCCTACTATGCGACAGGAACTGTCAGTGAAAAGAGCATATTGTGCTTCTGCTGGTAGTTGGTTGTACGGTGGAGCTTCTTCAGCACGTGTCATTTGTTCCTCTTTGTCAGTGAGACCAAATTTTTCACCTTCCAGCCAGGTTGCAATTATTTCCAAAATCCCAGGGTGATTCAGGTTTCCAATATGGGCATGCTGCATGATGAAGGCAATCCATTTGCTCCATGTAGCACTGGTGACATGGTAGGTAGTGGGAACCTTTCCTTTAAACATTCACCCCAGCGCTGGTAGTTGGGGTGCCAGGGGGAGTTGTGCTTCTGTGCCAGTCACCTCCAAGACACCTTGAACTCCTTCACAGGTGGCCAAGATTTCCTTCTCTGTGGGAGTGTAGTTGGCTTTGGACCCTCAGTAACTTTGGCTCCAAAATCCCAGTGGTCGACCTCCAGTCTCCCCAGGCACCTTCTGCCAAAGGCTCCAGGACAAGCCATGGTTCCCGGCTGCAGAGTAGAGCACGTTCTTCACCTCTGGTCCTGTCCTGACAAGGCCAAGGGCTACTGCATGAGCGATCTCCTGCTTGATCTGGGCAAAGGCTTGTTGCTGCTCAGGGCCCCAGTGGAAAGTGTTCTTCTTGCGGGTGACCAGGAAAAGAGGGCTCACGATGTGAGTGTACTCAGGAATATGCATTCTCCAAAAGCCTATGGCACCCAGGAAAGCTTGTGTTTCCTTCCTATTGTTGGTGGAGACATTGCTGTGATCATGTTGATGACATCTGTAAGAATCTGCTGCTGTCCATCTTGCCACTTTACTCCCAGGATCTCATGTTCTGGTCCCTTTACTTTGCTCTTTTTGATGGCCAAACCAGCTCCCAGGAGGATTTGGATGATTTTCTCTTCTTTCTCAAACACTTCTGCAGCTATGTTCCCCCACACAATGATGTCCTCGATGTACTGCAGGTGTTCTGGAGCCTCACCCTGTTCCAGTGCAGCCTGGATCAGTCCATGGCAGATGGTGGGGCTGTGCTTCCACACCTGGGGCAGTTGGTTCCAGGTGTACTGCACGCCCCTCCAGGTGAAAGCAAACTGAGGCCTGCATTCTGCTGCCAGAGGAATGGAGAAAAATGCATTGGCAATGTCTATGGTGGCGTACCACCTTGCTGCCTTGGACTCCAGCTCGTACTGGAGTTCCAGCATGTCCGGCACAGCAGCGCTCAGTGGTGGAGTCACTTCATTCAATGCACGATAGTCCACAGCCAATCTCCATTCTCCTTCAGATTTACACACAGGCCAAATGGGGCTGTTGAAGGGTGAGTGGGTTTTCCTGACCACCCCTTGGCTCTCCAGCTCTCAGATCATCTTATCGATGGGAATCAAAGCATCTCGAGTGGTTCTATACTGTCAGCAATGCACTGTGGAAGTGGCAATTGGCACCTGTTGCTCTTCTCCCTTCAGAAGTCCTACTGTAGATGGATTCTTGGAAAGTCCAGGCAAGGTGTTCAATTGCTGGACGCCCTCAGTCACTACAGCTGCTGTCCCAAATGCCCACCTGAGTCCCTTTGGGTCATTGAAGTACTGACTTCGGATATAATCTATGCTCAAAATGCATGGGGCCTCTGGGCCAGTCACAATAGGGTGCTTCTTCCACTCATTTCCAGTCACACTCACATCAGCTTCCACCAAAGTGAAATCCTGTGATCCCCCTGTCACACCAGGGATAGAAACAGATTCTCTCCCCACATGTCTTAATGGGATTAATATGCATTGTGCACCAGTGTCTACCAAAGCTTTGTATTCTTGTGGTTCTGATGTGCCAGGCCAACGAATCCACACAGTCCAAAAAACACGGTTTTCCCTAGCCTCTACCTGGCTAGAGGCAGGGCCCCTCTAAGCCTGGTTATCCTTCTTTCCCTGGGCATATGCCTTGGAGGGTCCTTCAAGGGGGTCAGACATGTCATCATCATCATCATACCTGGCAGTTGGTCTACGGGAAACTGGAGCTGCTTTCCTTTTGGTGGAACTTCCTCTCTGAGTCCTGTCTTCCTTCAGTTCACGCACCTGTTGGGCCAGAGCAGCAGATTTTCCATCCCATCTCCTCATGTTCTCTCCACAATCACTCAGGTAGAACCACAGCTCAGCTCGTGGGGTGTACCTTCTCTCGCCATCTGGGAAACATCTGTCTTGGATACCAGAACCTCTGATCTGTACTGCTGAGATTTGGAGAAGGTCTTCTTTAATCTCCTCTCTGAGCTCCTTATGATTCTCCTCTATCTTGTCCTCTAATTTCTGCAGACGTGTTTCCACCGGTGCAATTCTGGCATGTGTTGGGCCATGTACAGCATCTGCATATGCTCGGAGCTTCTTTGCCATATCAAGCACAGTCTCATTCCTCTCATCCCTTTTCATTATGGCTAAAGCAGAAGCGTATTTTTGTGGCCCAAGTCATACAAGTTTTTGCCACATCACAGATGGGCATGGTACCAAGTCTGGGTTCCTAGTTGCTACATCATCTGAGAAGATAATCTCTGCCACTGTCATTTCTCTCAGGCGTTGGATCCCTTGCTCTATGGTCTTCCACTGTGTTTGCTGCATATAGAGATCATCTGCGCACAGGTATCTTTGTGCTACACTTCCTAGGACCCACGCCCAGAGGCTGTGTGGATTAGCCCCCCTCATCATTCCTTGGTCATTGACAGAATCATGTGACAGGGATCCCAAATGCCTCGCTTCAGTGCCATCCAGAATTGTAGCCTTGCCTGCAGCATCCCAAAGACAGACTAACGAACTAATGGATTCATCAGGTCGTCGGGTGTAATCCTTTCTTAGGCCACGAAGGTCCTTCAGGAAAAAGGACTCAATATTGGCTTCTGATCTTGTGCCTGTTGCTTTGACTCCTGGTTTTATGTCAGGAAGCGTTGAGGGTCCTTCTCCTGCATCGTCATCATCATCATCATCATGCACTGGTCGATCGGTCTTGTCCATGCACTTTCCACTTCTAGTGCTGGTAGCAACAGCCATTGGTTTAGCTGCTGGCTTAGGCTCACTATCTGGCTGGGGTGTTGGCTGCAGCCTGAGTGACTGTGGTAGCTGCTGCTTTATCTCCCTGCCCCCTGCCTCTGTCTGCTGCCCTACAGTATCTAACAGAGTGCAATAAGCACAGGCAGCCAGGGCCCAGCTCACTGCATCCTCCTTAGGGTCATCATGGTACTTCTCTTTCAGGTATTTCCCCACCTCAGCTGGGTTCTGAATTTGTTCATGTGGAAAGTCCCAGACTATAGGGTCAGACAATTCCTTCAGGATTTGGCCCATATCCTCCCATTTCCCACACCACTCAGGATTTTCCACACCTGGGTCTCCTCCCGGGTCAGGGGTCTCATCAGCCCATCTAAGAATCTCAACCCTCATTTTAGAGAAGCTGCAAACTGTACAGAGGAAGCTTACCAGATTAAATACCAGAAAGATGGTCTCTTTAACATTCAGGGGAAACTGAACATTCTTCAATAGTGATGCAACAGATTCAGAGGAGAGGAAGGAAAGCAAAGACTGAAAAGCCTCATCCCCTGCTCCTCCTCTAACAAACTGGATGCCTAACCATAGCCATGAACCATTCATACCTGGAACAGATCCCAGCATGTTTATAAACTTCTTACAAATCATTACCACCAAGCCCAGCAGGATAGCTATTCTAGTCACTGCTCCTCTGCTGTAAAAACTACATATTAGGGACAATACTGGAGCTATTTCTGGATAAGAAAATAAACCTAGGGACAGACCATAGAGGTATTAAGATCTCAAAAAAAAAACCTAGGCACCAGAAATGCATGCAAGCCTCCACCCCAAGAGACATTATGAATTCAGAAAACATAGCTATTAACTGCTTTATACCAATACAGAGTAATAGCAACCAAAATTAAGTCAGACCAAGGTTTTTTCCACTCTCTCACAAGCACCACTCATTGGGCACCAAATTTTGTCCTGGTTTAGGGCAAATTTGGAGAGAACCTCCAAAGGGGGCCCCTCCAGAAAGCAAACCCACACGGCCCCTCCCCACAACCAGGTCAGGAAGGATTCCTCAGAGAGAAGTGGAAAGAACCTGTTTATTTAACAGGCAAAGCACCCACCAGTACACAAAAGGAACAATACCGGGTCACAACACTCTGAAAAAGATGACAAATTCAGAAAGTCTCTCTTGGGGGTGGTTGCTCTGTTATCAGTCCCTCTGGTGCTGGGGTAGCTGCTGCAGCCACAAGGTGCAAACTCTTGGTTTTCCCAGGTCCCAGTCTGGAGCAGGTTTGAGTAGGTCAAAAAAAAGGAAAGGAAAAACAGTCGAGGAAGAAATTTGGACTGCTTAGCTAAACTAGCTAATGAGCAGAAGCAAAAAGCAAGAGCAAAGCAGAAGTAAGAGTGAGAGCAAAGCGAAAAGCCAAAGCAAAAAAGCAAAAGCAGCACTATGTACTGCAGTAATCTATAGCTCTCTCTGGGTTTTGTATGGGTCCAATCCGGCCAGCTCGAACCCAAGCCCACACGGACTTGCATAGATAAGGATAAAAGACAAGAAGCGCTCTCCAGCACGTCGGGAGGAGTATCCTGTTTATTGGCTTGGGACAGGACACTTCTGGCAATGGCGACCACCCAGGTGGAAAAGAGGGTGTGGCCCCTTTGCAGGGCAGTTTTATACCCAAGGGAAATGGGGCGGGGAAAGAGGACTGCGGCCAATGGGATACCACTGTGGAGGGGCGAGGGGAGGAGCCACCCGTGGGACAGACCACCAGGGGAAAGGGATGCATGGGGGAGAGACCATGTTCAAGGGAGGGGGAATAAACCATCCACGTGACCTGACATGCTCAGTAAAATTCTCCCATCACCAGTGCAAAGACAACCAAATAAACCATTTAGTGCAATACAACAATGTACTGCCCCGTCTCTGTGTCCCACCAGCCATGGGGGACACAGCCAGCGGCTGATAACAAAACCAAAACAAAACTTTGCTCTTCAGAGCCAGTCTTGAAGGCACAGACCATATAATCCAGCATAAACAGAACACATGAATAAGGATACAGGCATCATAACATCACCCTAGGACACACAGAAAGGCAAAATTTGGAAATTTCCAGGTTATGTCTCCAGCACCATTCAGATCTGGTGTTTGCCCCGACCAACAGTGCCCAGATTTGGAAATTTCCCGATGCCTTCACAGCCCAGGTCTAGCAATTTGGTTTTAGCTAGCTTAGGCAGAGAAGTTCCTCGGACTGTGACTTTCCTTTTTCTTGGAACTGTTTAAACCTGCTCTGGACTGAAAAACCAGAAAAACACCGGCAGCTCACACCTGTGGCCCACCGAGCTCTGGGACGCTGCATTCCAGTACCAAAGGGACTTAGAAGAGACCGAGTGAGCCAACTACAACCTACAGAAAGGACTTTCTGAATTTGCCATCTTTTCAGCACTGTCAGAGGTTTTATTTAATATTATTAATTTTTCATGCTTGTGAATACTTGTTAAATAAACTGGGTTTTTTTCCCCATTTTCTCCAGGGAAGTCTTTTCCTGAACTAGTAGGGGGAGGGGCTGCTTGAACTTGCTTTCTAGATGGACCCCTTCTGGAGGTTTCCTCCTAAAATTTGCCCTAAACCAGCACAAACAGTCATAATGAAAACTTCACCAGTGGCACAACTCCCCAGCCCACCAGGAAAAGAAAGGACATGTAAAGTTCTCCAAACATTTGTCCTGCTTTGCTGCAAAAGTCCTGCTGCACACACTGTGCAGTGTGGAAAGCCAAGAGAAGCTGCAGCTGGTGGCAAATCTTGTGACAGAAGCTCGACCTTGTTCTCCATGAGAGGTTCTTGGGAAGAGCAGACAGGAGAAGATTCCTGGAAAACTGAAACAGCTTTCCAGAAGTGAAATGAAAATGAAAGAAACAATCCAAGATGTTTTCCTCTTATTTATTTCTATGCTCCCCTTTGCCATGTTGCACTACTTCTCCATCCCAGTAATTCCAGATGCACATCACCTCTAAGATCGGTGACTTAGCGAGTTTTAGACACTCTAAAATATAATGAGCCACACAGAGTTTTCCTTCCCCTGTTTTTACTGGAAGGCAACACTGGAGATGTAAGTGCAGTGTTGGGGTCAGGTAGGAATCTTACACCGAGGGAAAGTGTCCCGAGAGTTTGACCCTCAGCAAGGCCAATGCCCAGCAGTGAGGGGATTGCTGTGCCAGTGTGCAGGAGTCAGGGCTCTGCATCTGGGCTCAAGGCTGCAAAGTTGCCGTGTTTGGACAGACGAAGGGGCTGTCCCCGGGGCGCGCGGGGCTCGAACGTGGGGCTCGTGGGGCGAGCGGGGAACGGACACGGGGACGAACGGCCCCGGTGCTTCAGTTGCAGCGGCGGCAGCAGCGGCAGCAGCAGCATCGGCAGCATCAGCAGCAAAAGCAGATACTCTAAAAAACTCTTTCTCGTTTTCTTTCTCTTTCTCTCCCTTTCCCGCTGTCAGGCACCCTTCTCTCGGGGTCCCTTGCCCGGCGACCCTCTCCTCGCCTCCCTCTCCCCCTGTCTGGCTGGGCCATGCCCCTGGCCCCGGGCGGGGCTGCCCCGTGCCCGGCCCCGGGCGTTCCACCGCAGTCTGGCCTCCGGCCGGCTCTGGCCGTACTGGCGGTGGCGCTGCTGGGCGGGCATCAGTGCCTGGGGCTGCGGCGGCATCTCCGCCCCTTGCCTCTGCCTG
>VZSU01001076.1:31173-76970 GCA_013398715.1 Nesospiza acunhae
GGCCCAGCAGTGTCTCAGTGCCAGGGGCTGTGCCCTCAGTCCCTGCCAGGGGTTTCCATGGCAACTGCCAGGCCAGGTGACCCAGGTGTCCCCCCCAGTGCCGGCTGCCATGGAAACAGTGCCCAGCCCTGCCCCTTTCTGTCTGGCTGACCTGGCCTTTGGCCCTGGCAGTGCCGTTGGCTGCTGGTTCCTGAGCGGCCAGCGCGGCACAGGGCAGGTGGCCATGGCACAAGCCCCCAGCAAGGGATCCCCTCTGGTTCTGGGCACTGACACCAGCCCTGAGCAAGGGGCCCAGGGCAGCTTTCCATGGCCACCAACCAGCACAATGGTTTTGCCCCGAAAAAGGTACTTGGACGTCTGTAACTCTTTGTTTTTATTGTCTTGTATTGTCCTAAATCCTAATTGTCCAAATTTTTATTACTCTAATTATATTACTGTTTTTATAAGAATTTGATTACTATTAAACTTTTAAAATTTTAAAAACAAGTGATTGGTGTTTTTCACACAGTGCCCAACACACAACATCCCATGTTGTTGCCTTCTGTTTGGAAGGCACAGCGACCTGGTTTCAACGAGCAGCACGGTGACCCACTCTCTCCAGGGTCACTCGGGCCAGTAACACACGCAGACACCAATGTGGTGGACGGTTAAAGGCCTTTATTATCTCATCTCAAGGGGTTATATAGACAGGGGCTTCTCTACGTCAGTAAGGGGTCTTGCAATGCCTTTTAAGGTTAAGTAAGGAATGGAAAGTTACTGGTATTTCTATGTTAGGGGGGTCTTCTACTTGGTTACATTCCAAGGGTGATCGTTATCTATGGGGAAGGGGGGAGAGGAGTTTCTGTAACTTTCCGTGACATCCCGACATCTTGCGTAACGCCTGTCCCTTCCTGCTACATCTCCCACTGATGTTTCTGGGGGAGGCTTTTACAACACGGGGTGGGGGGGTCACAGGATGTGAAAAACGCCAATCACTTGGTTTTTACAATTTTAAAAGTTTAATAGTAATAAAATGGTTAGAAAAATAGCAATGTAATTAGGGTAATAATAATTTGGATAATTAGGATTAGGACAATATGAGATAATAGAAACAAAGAGTTACGGACATCCGGATACCTTTTTCTGGGCAAAATAAGCCTGAAAAAAAGACACACTTTAACGGAGGATTAACCCTTAAAAACAATAACCTGTTGCATATTCATACACCTCATCCATGATGCATAAATTCCATTCAAACACAGGATTCTGTCTGGTCAGTGTCAACTTCTTCCTCTGAATCCTGACGGCATCTTCATGGCTGAGCAGGCAGGAAGAAGTTCGTTTCTTCTGATGAGAGAACAATAAATTCTCTTCCTCTGAAAGATTTAGGTGTCCTGTGGCTGCTAGGTCGCTGCAAGACCTTTCTTTTAAAAAAAAGTATCTCACATAGCATAGTTTCTACTTTAACATTATGTTATAACCAAAAACTAGATTTAAGACACTATTTAAGAAAATTAATACATCATAACTTTCTGGCATAACACATATAATATTCATTTTAATATTTGCGAAAAGCCAATTATAAAATACGCATTTTTCACACAGGAGGACTGGGCTCCCCCAGTTATTCCTTGTACAGGCGGGACCCCCCCTTCAACTCAGACCTCTCCCGCGCTGAGGGGCCACTGCCGCTTCCCGCCCTTCGCGCCCGCCCTCAGCGGGTGCCGGGAGCTGGGGCCGCCCCGCCCGCCCTTTTATCGGAGCCATGGCTAAGGAAAACCGGTTTAAATTGTTCATGCCGCCGCGCCTGAGCGCTGGGCAGGTGTCTGCGGGCAAATCCCCGGTGAGCGCTCGGCCGCGGGGCCGCTGAGGGCGGCCCATACCACACCCGCCGCCCCCTCGGGCTGTGCAGCTCTGGAGGCCGCGACTGAGGAGGGGACAGGGGGAAAACGCACGGGCCCTTCCCCGGGGACACGGCGACAGTGCTGGGCCCGGGGAGTGCCCCGGCACAGCCCCAAGCTGGAGCACACACACACCTGCCCCGTGCCTCGGTACAGCCTGGGCTGGAGCACACACATACACACCTGCCCCTTGCCCTGGCACAGCCTGGTCTGGAGCACACACACACCTGCCCCTGCATGGGCCGGGACGGCTCCTGCGCTGGACTCATTTCTGTGCATAGGCCTAGAGTGGCATATGCACTGACATCTTCGGTCTGAATTTCAAAGACTTTTGTTGTTGTTTTCTATCAAAACTGAAGGGAATCATCTTCTCGAGCATCTGCTCTGTGTTGTCAGTCCGCGTTTGATGTGGGTAATTCAGCCCAGAGAGCTAGCAGGGCTCTATCGCCAGCCGGGGTCTGTGTACAAATCACAAATGGGATGGGACTGCTGAGGAACTGCTTTGAGCTGTTTTATTTTCCAGCATCAGCCTCATTACATGGTTATGACAGTTGGAAGATGCCAGCAGCTCACATCCCAGGCAGCAGACCAAGAACTTAATGTTACAACTTACTTTAAAAGTTTTTTGACCAATCAAACAAAGCAAAAGCATATTGACAGTAGTTCTATCCAACCACTATAAGCACACGTACCTTTGGTTAAAACAATGCTTGCTTATTTTGAATACAATATCTGCTTGTAAACCTTAAAACACAATGCACAGAGCTCCATTATTAAGCTTAGACCTTCCTAATACCTTGCTAGATAAACTTTTCTGTAACTTAGTGTTGTGGGTTTAAAGGAAGTACGTTTTCTGGGATATTCTGTGGCCACCAGTTAGGTGTCCAGATTTTAAATTGGCACCTGGTTTGACCATTGGGATATTGGTTACGCCTCTGAGAACACAGGGGTTAAAAGCAGAGCTGGCCCCTGGGAGCTCTCTCTTGGGGTTTCCGGCGGGAAGAGTCTGGGTCTCTCCCCTGGCCCACCTACTGGCTGGGCAGGGGGAGGGGAAAAGCCATGCGGCCGGGAGAGGTAGGCCTGACCCTGAGGGGTGGAAGGGTGGAAGAGTGGAAGAGCACCGAGAGGATTTGGGCAGGCTCCCAGGAGAGACAGAGGGAGAGAGAAGGCCCGAGAGGATTTTGGGCAGGGGGGAGGGGAAGCCATGTGGCCGGGCAGAGGTAGGCCTGACCCTTCAAGATGGAAGGGTGGTGGGGGCACCAGGAGGATTTGGGCAGCCCCCAGGAGAGACAGAGAGAGAGAGAAGCCCCGAGAGGCATTGGGCTGCCCCCAGGAGAGACGGAGAGAGAGAGAAGCCCCGAGAGGATTTGGGCAGGCCCCCAGGAGAGACAGAGAGAAAAGAGAAGCCCCGAGAGGATTTGGGCAGGCCCCCAGGAGAGACAGAGGCGCTTGGTGCATGGGGCTGTGGCCTTGAAGCCTTAATGTTGGCAGCATGCCCGGCTTGTGGAGGATAGGGGGGGGAAGCACAGAGAAGTTTGGCCGCTTGTAGAAGTTTTTTAACCCCTGTTTGAACAATGAAAATCTTGCAGAGCATTGACCTTTTCTGGAGCAGGAAATGGGCAAGTGTGATGAATGTGGGGTTGTGAAAGCACCCCTAGATGGCCAAGAGATAAGAAGTGGCTGTTGCCGGACGCTTTTTGTTAGCCATGGACAGAACTATGCTTCCTTGTGACACAGAGGCTGCATCCAGGGGGAGGCGATGGCTCGGACCGAGAGGGTTCAGTTGGAGACCCCCCGGCCCCAGGGGGTAGAGAAATATGGGGGGGACAAACGATGTCCCGAAGGATCAGTGTTGGTGCCCCTCGGCCCCAGGGGGCGAACAAATATGGGGGGGACAGATGTCCCGAAAGTGAGAGACTGTGCTCTTTTTGGGAAGGAGACAAAGCATCCTTAAAAAGGACAACCCTCGAAGCAGCTCTGGTCCATGTTCATGTGGTGAGAGCACTGGACATGAAAAGGAAGATGTCACCATGGCCCAAGAAGGACTTCTGATTTCACGGATTCCCACAGGTCCCGCTCAGATGCTCACACTGGTGTTGGTGTCTTGTTCTCACCAGATCAGGTGTGCGGTGAAAATGTTCTGTCCCCACATGAGTTATGGGAATTCAACAAGTGATTTTTTCATGTCAAAGCTCCTTATGAAATATGTTGAGATTCAAACGGGATATTCTGACAGCAGATGAGTTAGCTGTTTACAGGATGAACTTCTGTGACTTAAAAACCTTGTAGAAGGGTATTTTCATGCTGAAACATAATCTGATATGGTTTAGAAGTGCCCTTGGAAGTAAAGCAAAAAAGGAATATCAACTATTGGTCTTCAAAAACGTAATTTGTCTCCTTGAGTCCTCTGCCATGCACCAATGCCCAGATAGGCAGGAGCTGCTGAGTTCCCTGCATTGAAAGCTCCCCTTTGGCCACAGTCTATGAAGCAAACTGCAGGACACCAACAGTTTGATAAACCACTGTGAAGTAAGAAGTGAGTTCCAAAGCCATTACCAATACCTTGGGCTTTGAAAATTGTAGGCAGCTGTTTTATTAATGATAAATTCTATTTTCACACAATCTGTGGGGGTTTTTTTTTCCTGGATTTTATAATTCTTCTTTACAAATCTACCCATAAGGAACTAATTTTTAAATTTGTGCAGGATTTTAACAAATGCTCAGATGATGACTTTAAGCTGCCATTCGATGTGTCAAGCCATGGCAAAATCACTGATTCAGGTACGATTGGAATATTTGCCATGCACCTTCTTTAGATTTTTATATGTTGTCAAATTTTAATTTTCATGAGTAGTCACACAGTTTCATATCTGTAACTTAAATACAGTTTCACTGTTACTTTTTCTTAGAAATACATTGATCAAAATCTCTTCATGTTTCAGATACAATTTCATAGCAAGTGAAACTTTGCTCTGAAGTAGATGAAGAGGTCAGCTAAGTATCAACTCTGCATATCTAGTTCCTTGGGGTCTTTTGAATTTGTTCCCAAAGAGTGCCTAAAGCATTATTCAGTAGATATTTCAGAGCTAAAGGAAGTAGTCAAAAGGGAATAATGTTTTCTGTCTCCTGTTTATAGCTGAATCACTTAGAGGAGATTTTTGTGATTTAGTGAACATGCCTGGAAACAAATCTTTAAAAATTAAGGTGATTGCAATATTGTTGTAGCTTTTTCTTTGTTTGAAGTGCCTGCGAAGTCTATGAGCTTTAATTAGAGTAAGATTTAAACATGTAAGTATCCTGGTGGAACTGTTCTGAATATTCCTTTGAGGGGCAGAAGGGTTGAAGTCAGAGTATTCTTTGGAAAACTGAAGTAGATTATTCCAGCTGCCTTGTCTGTCTTTGTTTTATCTGTAAAGCAATAAATTCAGTGGCTTCCTCAAGCACTGGATTCCTTTCACAATGTCTTTACCAACAGATCTCTGCTTTAGCACAACTCAGTACAGCTCATTTATTTTTGCAATAGCTTCTGGACTTTGCAGCTACAAAACACTGTTTGCTACCACAAAATAAAACATGTTTCTTGTGCTCTCTCTGCTGATTTTCATATCCCTGACAACTTTTTAGACTTTTTTAATCTTAAGCTATTAAAGTAGCATCAGGACTGTAACAAAACTGTGATGCAGCCAAAACAAGGATGGTGTTTGGGGGTGTTGTAAGTGAACCAAAGGGCCCTTTGGGCTCATGTGTTGCTCTCACTGCTTCGACCACTGGCCCAGCACTGCTTGTAGGGCACTTTCAAGGTGTTCTAAGGGCACAAGGGTGGTGGTTTTCCTTCCTGCTCCATGTGTGAGCAGAGAACTGCTGGGACACTTGGATATTTATAAATCCATGGGTCCAGATGGGATCCATGCCAGGGTGATGAGAGAGCTGGCAGATGAGCTTGCCAAGCCACTCTCCATTATTTATCAGGAGTCGCGGCTCACTGGTGAGGTTCCAGATGATTGTACACTGGCCAGTGTGACACCCATTTACAAAAAAGGTAGGAAGGAGGATCCTGGTAATTACAGACCAGTCAGCCTGGCCTCAGTACCAGGTGAGATAATGAAGCAGTTCATACCGAGTGCTGTCACACAGCACTCACAGGATGGCCAGGCTATCAGACCCAGCCAGCCTGGGTTTATCAAGGGTAGGTCATGTCTGACCAAGCTGGGCTCCTTCTGTGAGCAGGTGACCCACCTGGTGGGTGCAGGAAAGGCTGTGGGTGTTGTGTATCGACTCCAGCAAGGCCTTTGGCACTGTCTCCCACAGCACACTCCTGGAGAAGCTGCAGCCCATGGCTTGGACAGGAGCACTCTGTGCTGGGCTCAGAACTGGCTGGATGGCCGGGCCAGAGAGTGATGATGAATGGTGCTGCATTCAGCTGGCAGCCAGGCACCAGTGGTGTCCCTCAGGGCTCTGTACTGGGGCCAATTCTGTTGAATATTTTTATAGACGACATGGATGAGGGCATCGAGTCCTTTATTAGTAAATTTGCAGAGGACACCAAGCTGGGAGCTTGTGTTGATCTATTGGAAGGAAGGAGGGCTCTGCAGAGAGACTTGGATCTGTTGGATGGATGGGCAGAGTCCAGCAACATGAAGTTTAATAACTCTAAGTGCCAAGTTCTACATTTTGGCCACAAAAATCTCCTACAACGTTCCAAGCTGGGGACAGTGTGGCTGGACAGTGTTCAGGTAGAAAGGGACCTGGGGGTGCTGGTGACAGCTGGTTGAATATGAGCCAGCAGTGTGCCCTGGCAGCCAAGAAGGCCAATGGCATCCTGGCCTGGATCAGGAATGGTGGGGCCAGCAGGAGCAGGGAGGTCATTCTGCCCCTGTACTCGGCACTGTTGAGGCTGCACCTTGAGTGCTCTGTCCAGTTCTGGGCCCCTCAGTTTAGGAAGGACGTTGAGATGCTTGAGCACATCCAGAGGAGGGCAACAAGGCTGGTGAGGGGTTTGCAACACAAGCCCTATGAGGAACATTTGAAGGAGCTGGGGCTGTTTAGCCCGGAGAAGAGGAGGCTTAGGGGTGACCTTATTGCTCTCTACAGCCTCCTGAAGGGAGGTTGTAGCCAGGTGGGGTCAGTCTCTGCCACCAGACAGCGCTGACAGAACCAGAGGACACAGTCTCAAGCTACATCAGGGAAGGTATAGGATGGATATTAGGGAAAAAATTTTCACCAAAAGAATAATAAAGCACTGGAATGCTCTTCCCAGGAAGGTGGTAGAATCACCATCTCTGGATGTGTTTAAAAAAAGACCGGACATGGCCCTTGGTGCTACAGTTGAGGTGTTTGGGCATAGGTTGGACTCAATGATCTGAGAGGTCTCTTCCAACCTCATTATTCTGTGATTCTGTGATTCTGTGTGCGTTCATGGCAATATCACAGGTACTCTTGAGCAAAGTCTCTGAAGCTGCTTTTACTTAATTCAGCAGTGTCTGTCATGAGGAGAGGATAGAAATGTGTGAGGAACCTGCTAGATGGAATTTTGGCTTCACTGATAATTCTGGCAAAACTTTTCTTGATTTTGGTGGGCTGCAGTTATCCATGTTTTTAAGCTCATCTATTTGGTGATGTCTGAAGGGGGTTTGGGATATTTCATTGTATTTGTTTCTCCTATGTGCTCTGTAATGCCTTTTGATACATACATAGAGGATGCAAAAAGATTTAAACTTTGGCTCCTGATATATAAGCTTATATCACCATCTGTGGAAAAATATTACTCTTGTGATGTTTCTAAGAGATAAATATGTTATCTACAACAGTATTAATTAGATATTATATACTATTAATCGGATAGTATTTGAGATTAAATTGTGGAACCTGTTTTAATAGAATACAGAAACAATGAATGAATTGTTCTCAAAACTCTACAAAGAGGCTGAGAAGATCAAGCAGTGGAAACTGACTGTGGAAACTGAACTAAACCAGAAAGAAAGAAAACTCCAAGAGAATAGAAAGATTATTGAAGCACAGAATAAGGCCATTCAAGAACTGCAGGCCAGTATCGTGTAGTGTACATTGAATAGATGAAGTGCTTCCTGAGTCAGTATGACACTATTATTGATACAATTAAATATTAAAGACTGCTGCAGTTTGGTTTGTGCCTTGAGAAAATGATTATTTTGAGAAGTTGCAGCACCTGTCCTGTGTGAGTGTTTGTGTGAAGAATGTACCTCTAAGTGTCTCATTTGCTGGTAAATTATTGTTCATTAATTATTACATCTTTCATGCAAAAGATAACTCAGCATGTAATACCAGATAAAACAGACTTCTGTCTACTGATGCCCAAAATTACTTTTTCATGAGGGATTTGAGAAGTCAAAGTGCATTTCTAATATATTTTTCAACAACAGTGTCTTTTTGCATTTGTTCCCTATGAAATTAGTTTGAAAATGAAAAACTCCATTTGAAACTGGAAGATGAGATATGTGAAAATAAAGATCTCTTGAAAGAGTAGGTAATAGAACCAAGTATATATTTTTGTGGTGAAAATAACCAGTTTTCATGTGGGCAGTTTTATGTAGCTGTTACATTTTGAAGGTCATGCCCATTGTTACTCCTTAGGTATACGAAGTACTGTGCACTCCTGTGCAAACATGATATTTTTCCCTCCTTTAGAGCTGCTGCTTTGAGGCATCTGTGTAATCTGCTCAAGGAAACGTGCACTCGCTTCACAGAGAAGACCAGCAAATGTAAATGCTTTTTTTAGTTGTTATTTATCAGAGTAAATGTACTTCTAGCTTGCTCTAAATTCACAAACAGAAGAAATTTCTCGTGCTGTTCAGAGAAGTTCTCCAGTTGAGATGTATTGGATGTAGCTCTCAGAATGAGAAGTGAATTTTAAGTGGCTCACAAAATTGGAAGTGAAGCCCCAGGTCTAACAGACTTTTGGTTTGTAATGCTAAATCCAGAGGGCTTTTGAAGCCAGTGAACTTGTTTGCTGAAAGATTGCCAGCCTGGGGGCTCTTTGGGTGCCTAAACAGTGATCCAGGTTTGAGGCAGTGCCCACAGCCCTGATTGGCACTGGCAGCCACTCCAGAGCAGGGCAGGGCTCCTCAAGGCTGCTCAGCCCAATGAAGGTTTGCAGTCCCATCCACACACTGGGAATATATTAAGACATAAGAAGTGACACTTCATGCCTGTTTTTAGGCAGTAGAATCTACTCTAAATTCCCAGCACTCTGGAACAAATTTCCAAAGCTGATATTTCCTGTTTTCAGCCATCACACATTTATGGGGAAAAAAGGTCTTAACCCCAAGGCATAATGAGTAACTGGAATTCTTCTCATGAAACTGAACAAGCCAATACAGTTGGATAACTTAATGAAGTTTAAATTCTTGAGGTTTTAAAATATGTTCTTGATTGGGAATTCTACTTTATATGCAATTTAGAATTGTTATTATAATCATTAGAATTTTACTAACTTGATCCTGGATACTTAAGAAGTGTCTATTTCTTTTTAGCCTTAATTCTAGAAGCACTTGTATATAGATGTACTGTTCTTTTTTTACTGTTCTCCTTTTAATTGTTTTCTTAGGAAAAAATAGTATCAATTACAAAAGTGAAAGGAAAGAAGGAAAATATGGACATGGAGTGTTGCAATTTTATAATGACAGCTCTGTGGTTATAGGTATCTGCTGATAGGAAGAAATTCAGTGCTAAACCCTAGATTACAGTTTATAAATACTAACAGTTTTGATACATTATTATTCAACAGCATTAATACTATAATAATTAATATGGTCACATAAACTGACCCAGAATTACACTTTTCACAGAAAAAAATATCTTAGGAAGGAAATTTAAAAGCTGAGCTTGCTTAATGTTTCAATGAAATACACATTTTTCCTAGATTCTGTAACTTTTGGCACCATGTTTCATAATGACTTATTTAATAAGAATGGAGCTGAGAATTCCTTTTTTAATTCATTATGCTGATTAAGTATTATGACTTGGACAGCTGACATTCTTGTTCAAAAGAAAAACTTTCTCATATGTTCTTGCTTTTATAGATGAACAGGAAAAGGAAGAAACAATACAACTGTATGAGGAACTTCATACCAAGATAGAAGTAAGTGACAAAGCTTGATGCAAGGAATGTGAGTTATGTGAGCTGAGCTGAGTTCCATGTTTATGTTGAGATACTGTTTGTATCCATCATGTGTGGGTATCATGTCATGTGTGATGCAGGAAGTTGGGTTTTCAATCCCTTTTCAAGAATTATTTTTGTGTTATGTAAAACACATTCAATGGAGAAAGTGCAGCAGTGTGTGGGATGTAGATCCCTGTGATCTGTGTGATGTGTGCTTAGTGCTGGGTCACTGCCACAACTCCTGGCTTCTTTTTGGGCTCTGTTTCACCCACCTGCTGGTTCCTCAGAATGGCTGAGGTGGGCAGCAGCCCCTGGAGAAGTTCCAGGGTTTCCAGTATTGAACTTCAAATATTCAATTTTGTTTTTAGAGCATGACAGTGGCATTTGAAGAGCTTCGTGTGCAAGCAGAGAACGACAGATTGGAAATGAGTTTCAAATGTGAGAATTCTGTTTATTGTGTTTATGCAGCTGGCTCAGTTTTGTACTTCATAGCTTGTATTATACATGCAGTGTCAGGGCAGACAGATGTGAAGTGCTGGAATGGTGAGCAGGTCACACTGAGACACCGGGACCCTTCTTTTATTCATGCTGCCTTTGTTCACTGCCTGGCCCCTTCTATTGCTGTTCCACTGGGCCAAATCTGGAACTTTATTTTTCAAACAGTCACTCAAAATTGAAGTTTTTTCTGTGAAGTACAGTCTAGAGATCAATACTTATTTCACAGAGTTTGTTTATTTAAATGATAATGCACTAGCGTATAGCTACAGAAACTTTAGCTAAATGCTCTCTGTATGTGTATGCCTGGTATGTTCCTGTTTCATTTTCACATGCTCTTTTCTGTTTGTGTTTTGATTATAAAATCAAACATTGTCTCAACAATTACTCTTGGGAAACAAATGGTACAGCTGTACAATCACAAGCAATCTTAAACTGGAAGTTGTATTGAACTTGGAGTATATTTCAGCTAGAATGTTAACTATGGATGTTACTGTATCTCCAAAGTAAAAGAAGAAGCAGAAAAAGTGGACAAGTTTGAAAAAGAATGCAAACTGGAAGTCAGTCAAAAGGAAAAGCAGGTTTGCTCATTTTAGCATCTAATATGTAGAGCTTTATTTGTGACTAAAGGGGCAATGCAAGAGCCAAGAAGTGTTTCTGGGTATTAGTAAAAAAGACAAAATAACATCTGAAGCTGCATTTAAGTCAAATTCTGCTAAGTTTAGTGGTGTTTCAGTACCTTTAGTCTACTGGAATTTATGGTTTGATTTTGAATTGGAGAACTTTTTTGTTTAGAGTAATGTGACTTGATCAATATTTGGCTACGATTACATCTAGCCAAATATTATCTATCTGTCTATCTATCTGTCTGTCTGTCTATCTATCTATCTATCTATCTATCATCTATCTATCTAATCTAACTTGAATGACAGCAAAATGTCTGCTTATCATACCTGGGTACAAATGAAAATTAATATCTGTCCCTTTTCCAGACTTCATGATGATATTTCTTGCATTTTTCTAGATTTCAGCTCTTACCATACAGAGAGATGAAAAAGATGATGTCATAAAAGACATCAAGGCTCAGCTGCAGACATCACAAAATAAGATTGCTGACTTAATGGAAGCAAAATGTGAGAGTTCTGCCTGCAGTGTTTAAATGTAATTGTTTATAGAATTTAAATGTAATTGTTTATGATTGTTTATTTATTATATGTAATTGTTTTTAGAAGCATAGGAAACAGGGTCACGATAGTCTTATTCTGTTGCTGGTTGGCAGCAGAATTTTGGGGCCTTGAAGGCCTTATTTTTGTTTGGAACAGGAGCTGCTCATGTAGGAGCAGGACTGGCAGGGTAGTTTTTAGGGTGAGTTAAGCAGTGAGAGCTTCTGAAAATTGCAAGGGGAAAATATGTTGCTTCAGTTTTGCAAATTTACAGTCAGGCAGATGTCACTGAGGAAACTTACTTTTAAGAACTTGATTTTCAATATTTTTAAGCAATCTATATTCAAATTTTATATATTATTTTATAGTACATTATGTCAGTACCATTGGTCTTTGTTAAATTATTTAAATGTATGTAATTTTCCATTTTTAGCAGCATTTTTTAGTAAATATCCTATTTTAAAATATAAACATCTTTTTTGGTTTAGTATATAATGAAGAAATGTTAAAGGAATCCCAGGTCAGTAAAGAACATGTGAGGCCAGAGCTGGAAGAGGCTAAAATTTCATTGCAAAAGGCAGAGATACCCCTTGCTTATAGTTTTACAGTATAAATAGACTAGATGAGTATTTGCATAAATAATTATGGATACTTTAGACATGAAACAGCTGTAGCTGTTTATTGTAAAACATGTTTAGAAACGATATCATGTCTTGAAGGTTACTCAGAAAAACTTGGAAACTGAATTCCAGACTACAGTGAAAACATTAATTCAGGTTATTGGAGAAAAGGAAGAGCAGGAGGAAGAATGTAAAAAAATGAAGGCTTTGCTTGCAGCCCTGACAGAGGAGTTTGAGACTTGTATTGCCAATTTGAAAAGCTTGCTGCAAGAAGAGCAAAATAGGTAAATTAATGAGTTTAAATTCCAAGAGTGATCTTACAGGTTGCAGGCTATGACAAAAAAATGAAGCTGAAATTTGGAGGTTTTTTTCACACAGTGGTCTAAATGCAGAGAATTTAATATATTTTTTTTTTTTGTTGTTTGTGATAGTTGATACTGTATAAAAAGCAAATTTTTGCCCCCTCCAACTTTCATAATTCTGTCTTTAAGAAATACAGATTTCTGTAGGTACAAATTTGTTTACTTTTATGTCTACTGTTCTGAGGTTGTAAAAGTGAAATTTGATATGTGTTGCAGGCAGATATATCATCTGCCTGTTGAAAGGTAAATGTTCTTAAAGTGCTTGTGGTAAGACTTTGTCTTATTGTCCTTTAAGTTTCAAATGCAGTGCTTTGTACTCTACATTTGGGATTTTTAATTTACCATTTTTAATTTACCATTTTCTTAGATTAAAGAAATATGAAGATTATTCAAAGCTCCTTACCTTGGAGCTCCAGAATAAATCTGCTGAACTGGGTAAGGCTTGTAGAGAGGCAGAAAATGAGCTGGGCAGTAATAAAAAAAACCCTCCCATTGAGGTTTCTGTGACCTGCTGGGAGGTTTCTTCCCATGCTGGAAGTGGAATGATGCTGGCAGGGGTTGTCTTTAAATATCATAAATTTGATATCCTGTGGTTTCTAGGGATGTGCTCCTTAGTCCCCAGAGTAAGAGCTCTGCCTTGCTGTTGAGAACTTGCAAAAAATACCAGAATTGTGAATGTACACATAGAAACCATTTGGAAGTTAGTAACAACTGGTTTCCTTTCTCACCATATCCATCTGACACCTTCAGTAGTTCAGATTTTTTTCTGGAACAATGCAGATGCATCAATACTTGGAGAACACTCTAGTCTTACAGTCCATGGTTTATTTGAAGCTATAATTGTGGAAAACATAATAGGCTCTAAGTTTTATTTAAGATAAATATTTAGTTTCTCTTCAGATATAGATTTGCTAATGTCTGAATTATTTTTTCAAGTCCACATTTAGATTAAGTCATAAATTAGCTTTTTCAACAAGTTTTGAGAACTGGGTATTGCAAAAGGGTAAATGTTTTATACTGCCTGTACATGTGAAAAATCATTTCTGTTCCATTAATTTTACATTCTATGTGCTGTAGAAGAGATGACTAAAGTAAAATGTGATAAAGAAGTGCAACTTGAAGAGCTGTCAGAAACTGGTAAATATTAATTTTATTAATCTCATGGCATTTGCTCTTCATATGAGATTCCTCTTGTTTTGTAAGTATCTTAAATGCCAGTAATAAACACCATCTAGTCTACCTTAACATTTCTACTAAACTTTCTCACACACAATTTCAGTGTTTTCTTTGAAGAACTTTTTTATTGCCTCTGTTTTTCTTGTCTCCTGTGCTTTTGGTTTTTCTTGTCTCCCATGTTTTTGGTTTTCCTTCTCAAGGTTTTTGGTTATTTCCTTCTTTGTTCATGCCCATTCAAATGCCACTCCCTCTGGATATAAAGTTTTCCCATTTTTTCTACCTTACAGGAAGGTAATTAGCTCTGGGCTCTGTGAACCCTGCTGTACTGTGACACAGGCCCATTTTCTGTCACAGAAGTCTAAGTTGTATGAAATACACTCTTAACAGAGGTTTATTTTCAATATGATTTTATATTTACAAGTCTAACAAGAATCCATATCAAGTAAAGTTAAGATAGTGTGAAATCAGGTGTGCGTTTTACTGTGTCTGCTTGTTGTTATAATCTGTGCATTCAGTGCTCTGAACTGAATTTCACTAATTTTCTAAAATGGGCAAATTAGAGGACTTTTACTGAAGAAGAATTTTGAGGCTACTGTAGAAAATTTGCAGAGAGAGAAAAATGTGGAGAGAGAAATGAAAAAGCTCTCCAAATGAGAGAGGTCTGAGGTAGGGCAATAGTAACATGTTTTTAGAAATAGTGAAGTTACACATCATGACTTGTATACAAGTTAATACATAAGAAACAGCACCCAGAGCAGTGTCCCACCCTAATTTTGCAGACCAGGTAATTAAACTCACAGCAGGGACAGCACAGACACGAACAGCATTGGTGTCACAGTTCACTATCTCACACCACTTCCAGATCCCAGCAGAGATTGGAAAGATCCAATCTGGATAATCCATGACATGGATGTTGTTTGGTTCTTCTGAAAGCCTTGTGCTCTTAGTTCATGTCTGATAACCTCCAGCAGTTGGAGTTTGCACATGTATACTCAAAACTCTTCACTTTGCAGAAAGAATTCCATGATTTGAAAGCACAGCTGACAAGTACAGATGAGAAGGAACAAGATTATTTAAAGCAGCTTGTGACTCTGAAAACAGATCTTGAACAAGAGGCGTATGACCATTTTGAAAATATAATATTTAATTAGTTTTTGTTTAATATAGAAGTTGCTTTAATCCACAGTGAAATGAATGATGATTGTTTTCTAATGAAAGTTTTGAACCACGTATATGACATTAATTATATACTTACATTTCTAAATTCCACTTTCTCTATTTGTATGTATTTTATGGCATATGTAGTTGTTCCATATCTCTCTGACTTATTTAACAAGAGAAAGTTTCTGAATTCATTGTTAATCTTGCTTTGAACTACATCACCTTCACTAACCATTATATTTATATAAAAGTTGACTCTGATTTTCTTTCCTTCTTCTGTCACCTTTTTATATCTCTCTAACTCTGCTGCAAAGCCTTTATTTGTGGATAAAGGCCTGGACTTCTTTCAGCATGGAATAACACTTGATAATGGATATGTTTAATTTAAAAGGAGATTTCAAAATGCATCTTCTTATTCCTCTTGGCCATTTGTTTTAAATTAGGTTAAAGAATGAACAACTAACAGTGTATCTCAATAAGCTTTCACTAGAGAAAGAACAAACAGCACAAGAGAAAAATGCTGTGGCTGCAGAACTCAAGAAACTGCAATAACAAGAGGCAAGTTGTAAACTTCCAGCTTTCTTGAAAGGACAATACTCAATTTGACAAATTACTCAGTTTTACAAATTAGATGATGAGCTGCAACATGACTTGGCTCTGTAGAGTACCTGAGCTATTTTTTGTGTTTTAATTGGAAAAGTAGTATATTTACATAAGTGTATTTACACTTGTGAACAAGGCAGGTCAGTGTGCTTTGGATGTCTTTGAATTTTTTAAGAAGTCACTTTGAATTTTATTTCTTTGCTGACACGGGTCTTTATTTAGGATAGTAAGAAAAAAGAAGAAACTACAAAGCAGTTAGTTGAAAACCTAGAAGAGGCAAATAGCCAGCTAAGGCAAGTAAAAACAAATATTAATAACTGATATTGTTAAAGGAAGTAGACTCAAATAGTTAGTTGTGTTCAAATGCTGCTTTCTGGGATTTTTTTATTGATGTTTTTCTAGATTATATAGCTAAACAGAAAGTATTCAGAATTGCTGTTGGCCAAGTAGAAATTTTCTCAGATTAGAAATACCAATTGCTACACGAACAATGTTTGCCATCATTTTGTATTACATAGTAGGAGCTGGCTTCTTTTGCATTAGACATCTCAGGTGTGAAGGAAATTCAAATGGAAGTTGAAGGTTATGGATGAAATGTGACAAGGCAAAACTGGTTAAGAGTTACTCTCTGTATCACCAGTTCAATAGACAGGCAACTCCCATGTTTCACAGCTGCATTACAATAGTCCAGGTTAGGATGTATTTTCCTTGGGTTAGCTGGAACATCTTTTCCTACCTAGAAGAAGTATGGACAGTTCACATATTGACTTACTGGGCATGTTGCTGCATTTTAAGAACATTTTCATTGAGCAGCTCTTTTTAGAAAATAAAATATGTGTTTATTAGAACTACTAAAAATAAGTTAAAGGCAGTAAGTAAATATTTACTAATGCTTGTTAATTTGGCACTTAGAAATGAACTGGAGTCTTTGAAGGAGAAAATGGCAAAGACAGGTGAAGAGATGAAAAGTACACTGGATGAAAGAGAAGAAAATGTATGTCATGTGTCACGAAAATATCTTACAGAACCTGTAGGAGAGCATTCAATGTAAAATCTTTGTTGGGATTTTTTCTGCAAAGCTCTGCCTGGGGGATGTGAACTCTGCCAGAGGTTTCTTCTTTCTCAGCTGCTGCCAGCTGCGCCATTGTGTGTCCACATGTGAGCCCTGTTATTTCAAAAGACAAGCACAGTCACTGGGATGTTCACTCTTTGCTGGAAGTTTAATATTAAAGATTTGTTTGTTTTCAGGCAAACAGAGAACCCGCTTTTCTGTTTTTTCATATACCCGCTCAGTGATGGATGGGCTCTGGATTAGCTTTTTATATGTAGGGTGAATTTTAGCTTAAATAGATTCAAACATTTTTACTTTTCTTTCTATTGGTTCTAAGCAACCTGGGGTTTTTAGCAAATTTCAAAATTTCATTGCAAAAGTCAAAGATTTACAATTGTCATTTCAGGTTAAGAGTACTGAAAATGAAATTTCAAGAGAGGAAAAGCCATTGAAGATTCTAGAAAATAATGGAGAAAATTCGTTTTTTCATGGATGTAGGGAACTTCATACAACTGCATTTTTAAAATTGTGAAGATACTGGGTTCTTTTCTTCTTCTTTCTTAACTCTATAACTACTAAGGAACTGGTTCACTGCTATTAATTAACATCTTGTGGTACTTTATGGCTAAAACTCTGATTATTCTAACACGTCAGCTGGTGTTTCAGTCCCATTGGAACAAACCAGACTGGTGCAAGTGCAGGTTTGAGAACATTTACAGGAATTGCTAATGACATAGGGAGTCATTTGTAGAACTTACTAATTAATGTCTGAAATATCTCTTTCAGATGAGTAATTTAAAGAAGCAGGTGGAAAATAAAACCAAATGCATTGAAGAGTTGCAGCAGGAGGTTTGTAGAGATTTTAAATGCCACAAATACATAAACACATTATATTTTGGGTTGCCTTTTTAGCAGGTTTGTGTCTGCTGTGATGTCTTTAGATACACCTATGAAATTTAAAAATTTTCCTTTCTTATCCTAACCCTGAGCAAATTAGGGAGTCATCTTTGGAATCGCTTGATTTGTTAAATGAGCCTTAATTTGAAAAAAGCAATTACAAAAATATTATCTTTAATAAACTTCTATTTTTTTTCATTTAGTGCATAGTGTTATTTATGTACTTGTAATAAGTATCTCAGTTACCACTAGTAGAAAAGAATTCTGCACTAGCACAAACTGTAGTAACTTCACTGTAAAAATAGAGAACTTGTATTTTTTCTCATGACATCTTCATACCTTCTGTCAGCAGCATCTTAGTTTTAATTCCCATTCTGCGCCTCATTTGTTATTCCCTGCTGCTGCTCAGGAGGAGCCTTTCTTAAGGTCATGAAGAAACAGTAATTATCACAGAAATTAGTTGAACATTCATTTGTTTGAAGAATTGTTCTCAAACCTGAGCTGCACAACAGAGAGTTATTTGCCTGATGAAAGCTGGAATTTCTTGATGCACTTAAAGCATGACATAATTCTATTAACTTGTTAAGGTACAGTGCTTGTTTTGTTTTATTTCAACAGAATAAGGTGCTGAAAAAGAAAATTACTGGAGAAAGCAAGAAAAGCAATACTTATGAAGGGAAGGTAGGTTTAAATAACACCATGCAGAAGATGAGGTGAGTGTTTTTAAGTCCCAGTGTAAGTAATAATAATACTTGTTAAATACATTCTGAGCTGGTTTTTGGATCTGGGATACAGACTTTGCAGGAATGAGCTCATAGTTTGTAGAAGATGCTTCCATTTTTAATCACTGGGCACTGACTATTGGACATTTAAGAGATGGATTCACATTGCAATTAATGATGTTTCTAATCTGTTCCTTTCTTTTTTTCTTTTGTTGATAGTGGACTGAACAGGGTTCAGTAGCCTCATTGTAACAGAAAAGCATTTAAAAGATAGATATAGATATAGATATATATATCTTTTAAGGCTGTTCTTTAAATGTGTTCTGCAGTGGTAATCCCTCTGATGGGAATATTGTGTACAGCTTTGGGTAATGCACTTGAATAAAAGTGGACTTTTTTGAGGATATTCATATGGTAAACGTAAAAGGAAAAACTGTAATCAAAATGCACAGCTGGGAGGAAAATGTACCATAAAACCTGTAAAAATCTGATACAGGTTTACAAGAGAGAGAGTAAAATCTCCATCTGTATTTGTTTTTTTCCAAGGCATTCACAGCATTTAGGGTGACTGCTTAGGGCAGTCTTCCCCATTGTGCTGTTGCCATTCTTTGAGTATTTTCTAAATCACTTCAGGCCAAAGTTCAACTCTTTATTAAAAAAACAGCTGAACTTTTAAATAGGAAACACTTTAATCATATACCTGAAAAGTAACAGTGTTTGTGCTCAAAAATAAGAGATAAGAAAATACCATTAACATAGTAATTCCTAAACAAATAACAGCAGCAATTCTGCTTTCTCCAAAGGTGAATAAATCGCAGTTAGAGATGGAAAATATGAACAAGCAACATAAGGAAGCAGTTGACATCTATCAAAAAGACATAGAAACGAGAAAAGTAAATGAAAAGAAACTTCATGAAGAGGTGAGAGGTGTTAATTTTTACTGCAATTTAATTTTTTTAATTTAAAATGTTTTTGTGAAGCTTTATTGGCCAGAGTCCTTGCTCTTACATTTCAGACATAAATGGAACTTGTTGTGTTTGCCTGTGAGCAAAGCTTTAGGACCTTAGGTGCTGAAGTTGAAGTATTTGAATATGTCTTTGGAAATAAGAACTCCATTTAAAAAAATTCTTTCAAGATATAATTCAAAGAAATTCCACCCTTGGTATAAAGTCAGCACAGTTAAATTAGATTATAACTTCTCCTATATTAGTATTTTTCTGCCCACACATTTTTTTATGGTAATGCTAAGAAATGTTAGGGCAGAGTGCTTGAAATGGCCTTTTGGTTTGAAGTGAACTTGCCGGCTATGGCTGTACCTTTGATCTTGCCCATTTTAACAATCTGCAGAAAAGATGAGGGATTTGAAAGCGATCTTAAAAGCAAATGAAGCCCAAGTGGGACTGCAAACTTTGTATCCACAGGGGGAAGAAGTAAAAAAAAAAATACATTGTCATGTTGATGAATGAAATGCAATTTATTACTGACAGGTAGAAAAGATGAGGTTGCTTTGTGATGAAACTGCAATGATACAGAGAGAAACTGATGCCAGCACAAGAGATGTCAGCACAAGATAACTGAGATGATGGCACTGATGGAAAAGCACAAGGTCAGAGATTTTACTGCTTGCTGTGGTTTGCAGTGTGTGATACCATGTTAATACCATGTTTATAACTTGTGATACCACATTAATAACCTTTCAAAAGCAGAAACAGGCCTGAATCTGGGAAAAGGAAGCTGAACACATGCTGGACTTTGCATCATCTAAAATCAAATTCATTTGAAGATTTTGAAAAGATTCCTATGGGCAGATAAATTCCATTCATCTAAACTTCTGGGATTTTTAGATTTTTTTTAAATTCAGGCTTCCTTTGATACCATCTGAATGCAATATTTTTCAGGATCAGTTTGGCTCTTTCTCTGAGATTACTTAGTGACTGTCAGCAGTTTAGCCTGACACATTTTAGTTTACCTTTCTATTCCTCTATTTTCCAATATCTTTAGCAGATACATTAATAAAGATGGCACAGCTGGCTCTTAGTGCTGAGCACATATTGCTGCACAGAAATAAAGCACTCTCTGCCAGTCCACAAAATAATACTTGAATTGAGTATTTCCTGTTTTACAGTTTCTGCAGAAGCATCAATGGATCTTTTCTTTCTGAATCTTAAGAGCCTGGTTTGAAAAAATGATGTTTTAAGACTGGATAACTATAATTGTAACATTTAGTCACGTGTTTTCAGTTTGTTGTTGGTTTGGTTTTTTTAACACAGAATGAATATGATAAAATGGTTGAAGAAAAAGATGCAGAGTTAAAAGTATATAAAATGAAACAGCAAAAGCAGTTCTCATCAGAAAGAGCACTGGTAAGGAGCACTTTCCAATGGTCAAAAATTCAGTGAAGGGGCTGATATCCTTGTGTAGTGGTTTTATACTACTGGCTAAGTGCCAGGCACACACAAAAAAAACATTCACTCATTTTTCTCTGCTGTCGTTGAGCAGAGGAGGGGAAAGAAAAATTCAGTTTGAGATAAGGATTGGAGAAAAACACTTTGAGGGTAAAGCTGGTTCAAACTTAAATAGTATTAAAAGATATTATTAATAGAATTAAAAATGGTAATGAGAATTGAAATAAACCTTTAAAACACCTTTTTTTCCCAATCCCTCCCTCTTGCCCACTGACAGCACAGGGAGACAAAAGATGTGATCTTCAGTCAGTTTGTGACTTCTAAAAAATTTTTTTCAGTTTGCTTAGAGAGTTTCTTTTCCTGCTGTGCTCTGGGGTTTTTCCCACCAGAGACAGTTCTCTGGGAACTTCTCCAGTGTGGTTTTAATTTTTATCAGCAGCACTCCCACCCAACCTGCTGCAACAGATCTTATTCTGGGCACTAAAAACTCCAAATGTTTCTAAAAATAAGTTGGAGTAGCAGTGTGTTTGTGTCTGCTCTTCCAGATAGTGTGTCATGTTCTGACTGCCCACTTTGAATAGGAAACTTTTGTTTTAAATATTTAGATTGTGCCCTCTCACCCCTGTTCTCCCAAGTGTTTTAAGATATTACCTTGAACACTTCTGATCAAGTACCTGTTTCTTGTAGTGCTTCAGTCTTTTTTAAACAAGCTAAAGCAAAGCTTCAAGTATAGGGTTGAAAAGCAAATAGAATTATCTTTTGTATCAGGGACACTCATTAATATTAGATACTAATGAGTGTCCCTGTTAATTACTGTCTCACTTGGGACTGTTTTCTTTTTTCTGGGCTGTGCATAGTTAACCCTGTCCTTTATTTAATGGTTTGTAGGAAAATGAGCTGTCATGTTTGAAAAGTGAACTGTCCTCCCCTAAGGAACAACTGAAAGCAGAAATTGAAGAAAAGGTGGAGTTTTTTATTCACTGAGCAGTGGGGGCAAGAGGTGTGGCCTGGGCTTTTGCTGTGGAAGGAGTTGGATAAGAAATGAAACTGAATAGAAAAACGGTGACTTTTGAATGCTGGGGTTGTGCTAAATCTGGTAATATATTTGTGTGAACTTTGTAACAGTCTGTGATTATAGATTATATATAAATAAACAAACAACAAAACAAAACTCTCCTTTATTTTAGTTAATTTTAACTAGCTAAAGCAAAAAAGTTCCCTAAACTGTAGGGTTTTTTCAGTGACTTCTGAATGCTGAGGTGATACTAAATCTGGTCATATTTTTGTGTGAACTTTGTAACAGTCTGTGATTATAGACTGTGCTCTGTAATTACACCACGAAGATTTTTAACAACTGAATTAAAATCAATATTTCCTTGCTGTCACATAACTCTTTTGTAGGAGAATCTTGTAAAAGAGCACTCTGGCAGTATGATTCCTGAAAGTGAAAAGAAACACAAGGTAACTTTAACTTTTTAATTGCTTTTAGAATTTGGTAGTATTTATATGTGTGGAATCAATTGAAGTGCCATGATAATTTATTTGCATTCAACAAAAGACATTGGAATGCTTTTGACTTCAAACTTTTTAATTTATAGAAAATACAAACTTCTGTTCCTGACTCCTAAACCTTGTTTAGATTTATACAGTGAATCTATTCATGTAAAAAATAGAAAGTCTCCAAATTATATTCCTAAAATTAAAAAAAATTAAAATTAAAATAAAAAATGTCTCCTTCAGTACAGGAAGCCCCTTGGAGAGTCCAACATTGATATTTTATAACTCCTAACAGTGAATTTTTCTTGTTGCATTTTTCTGCCTGTATTTCTTACTTCTGATGATTTTTGTTTCCCCTGGGGTAAGAAGGGATTTTAAAGGGTCATACCATTCCATGGAGATATTAGACAGCAGTTTCTGGAAGGGCTCCCAGTGTGTAATTTTTCTTGCTCAGTTGTTGATTTTTTTATGTCTCTAGAATTGTTTTACTTAGTCTTAAAAGTGTCCATTTGTAAAGGCACTTTTCCTCTATGGAAGAGAAAAAAGCTGATACAGCTGTAAAAATGGTCCAAGTATCAAAGTAGTCCTGACTGCAGAACTTACCCTTCTTCCTTGTCAGGAGGTCACTTGTGGTTTTCATATTGGAACAATGGAATCCAGCACCATTTTGATGTTATCTATCTAAAAAAGAACTGCACTGGACGATTGCAATGCTTCTCAGTTTAACTTCTAGTGAAAAGACTATTTTAAGTAACACCAATCTTGATATAGCTATCAATCTTTCTCTGAAAGCCTTTTCCTGCAGTTTTGTTTGTTCCCATTTTCTTTGATGTTTGATAGAGTCCAATGTAGTGGCTACAGTTCAGAATAACCTGAATTTCTGCAGATAAGCATGGAGACCTTTACTACAATGTGCCATGAAACTCAGCTCTTCCATAGCTTCCCCTTCATTCTCCTCATTTGGCAAGAAAAAGAATATAAAAAATTATATTTCCACCCCACCCCACTTTGTTTGGGTCTTTGCTCCGTGTTTGGATGGAAAGATTGTAGTTCCACCATTTCTCTCAGGTGAATTCTTGGACACTCAGACTGTAAACTGGGTCCTGAGTTTGGCTTTAGATTCCATACTTACCCCATAAAATACAATCTAAAAATAGAAACATTTTCTTTCCCAAACATATGTTATAAAGACTCCTTCAATGGATAAAATGCAGAGTGGAAGAAGCACAAGCCTGCCTTCAGAGCAGAGCACCAGGAAAAAGCAGAAAGTGCTTGTGCAGCTGGACACTCAGTCAGACAGCTCTGAGCACACTGACCTCCTGGTAAGAGTCAGAGAACAAATCATGTGCTGAGCAGTTCTCTGTGCTCACTGCTGGCTCTGAGAATGAAAATAAAAGAGTTCGGGCTTCCACATTCAAGCCAATATTTATGTGTATATTTTTAATTTATTAGTTCTTTCTGGAATTGTAGTTGTATGTACATAATTAACATTCTTTTTATTGAACTGTTATGCCTCATAATGACATCCTAACTTTTTTTTTTCATAGTTTAATATCCTTAAGGGGAAAGAAAAAGTATTTTTTAATATAGTGTGACTAAGTAACTTTTAATTTAACTTTTAATTTATTAGAGCATAGTCTCGGAAGAAGAAATGTTTAAAATTTTGTACAAAGATTATCCACAACCTTCACAATTACATTCTACAGCACCAAAAAAGGTATGTTAGCCTTTCCTAAGATTAAACCAAGCAGTTAATCAGATTGTTTCAGAAACTAAAGGATGGCTTTATTTTCCTTCCTAGACCCCAGCTCCATGCAGTGTGAAATCTCCAGGCTCTGCTCTGAAACTCAAAACCATGAGGAGAATGCATGAGGCGGGCTGGACTGCACTCTCCAAAATGGACAGGAAAAGGAAAATTAAAGATTTTGTAAAGTTCTTTGCTTAAAATGCAGAAGTACCCAGTGCCCTGGCATTGCTTGCAGGGTTGTTTTTCTCTCAGAGTTAGTGCTTTGTTGCATTTTTCTGTCATACTCAGTGTGTTTAATACTATGTTCATTCCTTTACACATATAAACTTTACAGATCGATAACTGCAACCCCTGCAGAGCATTTTCCATCTTTTCTCCCTTGTGCTTCAAAATGTTGGGACAAAAATTAGCCAATTTTAAATTTTGAAATAACTAGAACTACATAGAAAGTTGTTTCAAAGCTGTTTCTGGCATTAGAAATTCTGGTTTTAAAGAACTTCTGTTCTTTTACATTTACCCTGTTTTTCTTAACACATAAATACTTAGTGGAAGAAATGTAGCTGTTAAATGTATGTACTTTTACCTGAAGTCCTCTTGCCTTTTCCTGCATTTTAATGGCTGTTAGACCTGTCTTTTAGACTGTTTTGTTTTCAGTATGTTAAAATGGTTTTGAAACTTCTAAAATTGCAGCAGAATTACTTGTATTTAAAAAGATTTCAGCTTCATAAGGAGCAAAATATGCACATTATAAGATTGTGAAAACAATGCAAAGATGCCATTAAATTGTTTATCTGAAATATAAAGTGTGGGACTATTTGTTGTTGCTTTAAATATTTGAACACAGACAGAAATCACCCACCAGCCTTCCTAGGGACCAGCAAAAGTGCAAGGATAGATCAGAACATCTATTTCTGTATTAATCCTTGATTAATCTTTGTCAGGGTCTCTCGCTGGTCAGAGTGACCCCAAGAAAAGTTCCAAAGTCTCTTTTCCCAGCCTGGCGCTTGAAGAAGGAGTCAGGGCTCTTCATTTCTCAGTCTCAAGGTTGTTTCTTTTATCTTATTTGTAAAAAATTTTCTCCTGCCCCGCCAAGGTCAGCTCAGCAAGACAGTCCAGGCACTCTGCCTGCCCCCGGGGCAGTGTTATGTCTTTATACTAAAAACTACATGTACAATGTTTACAATTACTTTCCAATACCTATCACCTATGTTAGACACTGAGCTTCCACTCTAAACCAATCTGTGAGTGCCACCATCACAGCAGAAGATGGAGGCCAAGAAGAAGAAGGAGAAAGGCTGGACACGCCCAGCTCCCTCCATCTTGCCTCCTGAACCCCCATACCAAAAACCCTAAAATCTACTTTTCCACCCCGTGATAACTTCACTAATATTCTACTTAAATGTTGTGGCTTGCTAATCTTCAAACAAGGTTGGTAATTTGCTCCACGGGCCATAATCAAAACCACACAGGCGTTTTGGGCTCTGTGTCAGGGTCTCTGAGCCCCCTGGCAGGGGTCTTGGCTGCTCAGGACAGCCAGAGGGATGTCCTGGGTCCTGACAAATCCTGGTTTCACAACAATGACAAACCCTGTTTCAGAGCCTAGACGTAACAGGAAAACCACAAGTACCTCTTAATCCCTGAACCCCCTGCCCATCGCTGAGAGCTCTGGGGGTTTCTCCCCCTGCCCCAGTGTAGGATTGACAGGGGGTAGCACGGTCGGGATGGACAGAGATGAGAGATCTCTGCAGCCAGGTCGTGGAACTTGGGGTTTATTGCAAAGCGCCAAGTGCAAGGCCCTGCTGGGAGCTGCCAGCCACAGCTCAGAGCAGGCCCGAGAGAAGAGAGGGGTAGAGAGGATGAGAAAAGGGGAAAGAGCGTAAAAGCATAAGAGAATAAAAGGGGTAAGAGTGTAAAAGGCAAGAGCTAAGAGACAAGAGGTAAGAGCAAGAGTAAGAGAGGTAAGAGCTAAGGCAGCGAAGTTCCCGTTACAATACAATAAATATTCTTCTATGGTGAATATTCTAATTCTCACTAACCAATCTAGAACAATATACAAATCCCATAGCATTTCCATACCGCCTATAAGAATCACTACATTACCATACTGTGCTACATTTTAAACCCTAAAAATTCCTCTTTGGACTCCTTCTGTAGGGGCTGCTCTGACGCTGGGACCTGCCTACAAGCAGAGGGTCTTGTTCCATCAAAAGGGGATTACCTTCAGCCGGCCACACCGTTGTTTTCCCGTTGTTCAGTAACTAAGGGATCTCAAAGCTTGCTTTCATCTCAATCTCGCTTATAGTTTCTATATTCTCAAAATCTTTTGCCAGACAATGATATTTGTAAGGCTTTCTTGTTTCATCTTCCCCAATACCCCAGAGCCAGCGCTGCTGCGGCCGTGAAGCACAAAGGGGGCGAAAGGGGTATCTGGGGAGGAAGGGGAGGGAGAGGGGAAGGGGAGGAGCAGGAACAGGAGGAGCACGAAGGGGAGCAGCCCGAGGAGGAGCAGCCGCGGCAGGGCAAGGAGCATTGCGGGTTCCACGGCGAGCCCGCTGAGCCCGCTGCTCGGCTGGCCCCGGCAGCATCGCATTGCCCCGCATCCCGCAGGTGAGCGCCGAGGGAAGCTCGCCCCGAGTCCATCGCGGCAGTTCGGGGAGGGTTTTTTTGGCGGGGAGAGGGGGATTTTGCTGGGGTTTGGGCCCTGCTGATTCCGGAGTTGTGGAAAGTGCATATTATATGGCTCTACGCAGATATTTACTGTGGGAATCCATAAAATCAGAGGGTTTTGGGAAAGCTGCAAAAGGCAGGCCTCAGATACAGCAGAACTGTGAGTAGAGCTAAAGCAACAGCCATGAGATAGGTCAGCAGAAAAATTATTTAAACTTATAGAAAAAGCATTATAGAAAATCATAGAAAAATATATAAATTATAGAAAATTATATAAATTATAGAAAAATTATATAAAATTATAGAAAAAGCAAGGGCAAATAGAACAATGGCCTGTGTATTAACACCTGTCTGAATAGCTTTCTAAGCCGCAGAAAGTTTATCTAGCAAGATACTAGGAAGGTTAAAGCTTAATAATGGAGCTCTGTGCATTGTGTTTTAAGGCTTACAAGCAGGTATTGTATTCGAAATAAGCAAGCATTGTTTTAACCAAAGGTACGTGTGATTGGATAGAACTACTGTCAATATGCTCTTGCTTTGTGTGATTGGTCAAGAAGCTTATAAAGTAAGTTGTAACATTAAGTTTTCTGGCCTGCTGCCTAGAATGTGAGCTGCTGGCATCTTCCCTTTGTCATAATCATGTAATGAGGCTGATGCTGAAAAATAAACGGCTCGAGGCACATTCTATAGCAGCCCTGTCTCATTCGTGTCTGTAAATAAACCCCCTTGCCAGCGTCATTTACCATACGTATTCTGATGTATTGATTAGTAGTGCTGTTTTAACATTTTAATAATAAATGTAGTCTTGTAATTAAAAGGTAACTTTTGTAGTTAAAATAAGAACATGTTAGTGGGGTTTTTTAAAGGAAGGAAAGAGGCACTCGCACCAGATAGCAGCCACAAGACGCCTGAATCTTTCAGAGAAAAGAATTCATTGCCCTCTTATCAGAAGAAAGGAACTTGTTCCCACCTCGAAGGCGCTGTTAGGATTAGAAGGAAGAAGTTGATGATGACCAGACAGAATCCTGTGTTTGAATGGAATTTATGCATCATGTATGAAGTGTATGAATATGCAACGGGCTATTGTTTCTAAGGGTTAATCCTTTGTTAGCGGGGATCCTTTCTTGGGCTCAGAAGAAGGTATCCAGACGTCCGTAACTCGTTGTATTTGTTGTCTCCTATTATCCTAATTCAAATTGTCCAAGTTATTATTACTCTAATTGTATTACTATTTTTAGAACCATTTTATTACTATTAAACTTTTAAAATTTTGGAGACAAGTGATTGGCGTTTTTCACAGGAGTCGAGTCCCAAATATATTTTGTTGTCACTGAGAGAGATATTTTTAATTTATTTGATGAGGGGATATTTTTGGATCTCTCAGGAGCGCAAAGGGGAGCAGGGGAAGTGCTGAGTGCCTGGACTGGAGGGATGCTGGAGAAAGGGGACCCTGGAACACCTGATATAAAATTTCAATAGCCAATGCAAATTTTACTTCTCTACATTTTATTTTAAAGCAAGCAGCGCTGGGTGGCCAGGGAGTCACCACTCCACTCACAGCACATACAGTTCAGTAAAGTATATATACTGTTTCTAAGCCTACAAAGCATTTTGCAATGTGCTTGGTTGGTCCAAATTAGCAAATATCAATGAGCCGAGAGCAGCAATTTCATAATCTTTCAAAGTGGCCATTGATTCCTATCCTCGTGGTCATCTGGAGGGAGGCCTTACACTGGTGTCTGCTGCATGATTTTGTCAAGTGCATCAAGCTTTTTATTATACATAAGCTTTTAATTGCTTTGTTGCAATATCTCTTAGCTTTACCCTAACTTCCTCTATTTTATTCTAAGCATCAGTCATCTTGCTACCTCATCTCTTTTGCTCTACTATACTTCTTTGATTTCGATGCATTATTTGGCTGTTTGGTCAGAAAGTTTCAAAACCTTTCTTTGTGTCTATTTTGGACACAGCAGATAGAAGCATTTGCTGATTCCATTGCCAATTGACACAAATCACAAAAACCATTTTCACAGAATCAGGGGAGGATGAGCCCTGGGACCTCCAAAACCCCCTCAGCATGCCTGAGCAGGACCTGGGAGAGGGGGAATGCCCAAGACCCGCGGGCCCCCAGCAGCTCTGAGAAGAGGGACCCCCATAACCCCAAAGTCAGGACACTGGAAACAGGCAACTCCTGGGAGAGGTTTTTGGATTTCCTGATTTTGGAAGGTTTTTCTGGCCACCAGAAACCCAGTGACTTCTAGAGATGGACTTGGCCAATGGGACCTTCAAAGCCAATGTCCTGGTTTAGGGCAATTTGGGGACAAAAACCTCTAAATGTGTTTCCTGTAGAAGAGCAAAGTCAAGCGGCTCCTTCTCCAACTGGTTCTGGAAAAGTATTTCCTTTGAGAGAAGTGGAAAAAACTGTTTCTTTAACAGGCAAAGCACTCACCAGCCCCCAAAATGAACAGTATTAAACAATAAAACCTCTTGCTGCTCCAAAAGAGATGACAAACTCACGGAGTCCCTCTGTGGGCTGTAGCTTGGCTCGCTCAGTCTCTTATCAGTCACTCTGGTGCTGGAAATGCTGCAGCCCAGCCCCAGTGAGGCACAGGTGTGAGCACCTGGTGCTCTTCTGGTGTTCAGTCCAGAGAAGGTTTAGACAGGTCCAAAGAAAAGGAAAAACCAAAAACCACAGTCCAGGGAACTTCTCTGCCTCAGCGAGCTCTGGGCTGTTGGAGAAAGAAAGGAGTATTTACATATTACAGAGCAGCATCTTCCCAATCTGTCCAAAGTTACAAATTTACCTCCCAGACCTTGACCGGGGCTGGAGTTTCCTGTGTTTGCCTTCTTCCTCCCTCTCTGCTCTCAGAACCATTGTTAAAGGTGCAAAGTTTATTTCAGACAAGTGGGGATACGAGCATCATAAATTCATCCCTGGGACCCCCAAAAGACCTTCAGCCTGTGTAAGCAGAACCCAGGAGAGGGGGAATGCCCAGGACCCATGGGCCCCCCAGCAGCTCTGAGAAGAAGGACCCCCATAACCCCAAAGTGAGGACGCTGGAAACAGGGAACTCCTGGGAGAGGTTTTTGGACTCCTTGCTTTTTGGAGGTATTTCTGGCCACCAGACACCCGGTGACTTCTAGAGATGGACTTGGCCAGTGGGACCTTTGAAGGCAATGCACTCACATCTTGTTTTTCCCCCAAATCAGGATTTCCCATTTCCAAACCTCATCTGGATAGAGGAGAAGGCTGTGAGGAAGCCGAAGATGCCTCGGGGCAGCCTGGCAGGTGAGGAGGAAGTCAGTGCCCCTTTTCCCCTCTCTCCTGCTCCATCTCCCAGCCCAGCACGGCCCCCGGCTGCGGGACAGCCCCACTGCTGATGCTGTCCAGCCAGGGATGCACTGGGGGGATCTCCTTCCCCTTCCCTCTGGCACGGAGGCAAATCCCATCCTCTCCTTGTCCTTCCTCCCCCAGACAAGGAGCTGAGGATGGAGACCAGGGAGGACAAATCCCTGCGGCAGAACCTGGTGGCAGAGGCTGTTTTGAGCACCTCCACGGCGCAGGAATCCGACGGGGAGGAAAAGCCCCGGAGATCCCGCAGGAGGAGGGGCAGCAAACCCAGCCCAGAATGCTCCAAGGAGGAAAGACCCACCCTGTGCCAGGAAGGCAGCCAGAGATCTGGCCAGAGCTCTGAGGTGGTGGTCAATGAGCAGCTTGACGATGGCAAGAAGCCCCACCAGTGCCTGGAATGTGGGAAGAGTTTCCTCACAAGCTCACACCTGGTCCTCCACCAGAGGATGCACACCGGGGAACGGCCCCATGAGTGTGGGGAATGTGGGAAGAGCTTCAGGTTCAGCTCCCACCTGATTGTCCACCAGAGGACCCACACTGGGGAACGTCCCCACGAGTACGAGTGTGGGGAGTGTGGGAAGAGCTTCAGCCTGAGCTCCAGTTTGATCTGCCACCAGAGGACCCACACCAATGAACGGCCCTATAAATGTGGAGAATGTGGGAAAGCCTTCAGGAGGAGCTCCAGCCTGAAACTCCACCAGATGATCCACACTGGGATACGACCCTTTGTGTGTGGGGAATGTGGGAAGGGCTTCCGTGACAGCTCTCGCCTCATCATCCACCAGACAATGCACACTGGGGAATGCCCCTACACGTGCTCAGAATGTGGGAAGAGCTTCATCGAGAACTCCAGCCTGATTGCCCACCACAGGATCCACACTGGGGAGAGGCCCTACAAGTGCAGGGAATGTGGGAAAAGCTTTAGGCAGAGCTGCCATCTGATTGCCCACCAGAGGATCCACACTGGGGAGAGGCCCTATAAGTGTGGGGAATGTGGGAAAAGCTTCATCGACCTCTCCAGCCTGAGTGTCCACAAGAGGATCCACAGTGGGGAGAGGCCCTACAAGTGCGGGGAATGTGGGAAAAGCTTCAGGCAGAGCACTGGGCTGATTCTGCACCAGAGCATCCACACCCGGGAGAGGCCTTACAAGTGTGGAGAATGTGGGAAGAGCTTCAGCCAGAACTCCAGCCTGATTGCCCACCAGAGGATCCACACTGGGGAGAGGCCCTACGAGTGTTCTGAGTGTGGGGAGAGGTTTCAGAGCCGATACCGTCTCCTCAACCATCAGCAGATTCACACAGCCTTTCTGCTGCCCTGACTGCAGGAAGGGCTTTAAGAAAAACTCCACCCTTGTCACCCACCAGCAGATCCACACTGGGGAGAGGCCCTAACATTGTCCCAAGTGTGGGAAGAGCTTCTCCCAGAACTCCCAACACCAAGGGAAGCAGCAGTAAGGGATGCCCTACAAGTGCCCTGTGTGCAGGAAGAGTGTTGCCTTGATTTTTTAAGATTTCTAAGCCTTCTGATGTTTACATTCTTGTAGCAAACTTTCTGACACACTTCCTGTAAATAACTTACTGTTTTACATTCTTTTACAGAAGAAGAAAAATTTGATAGACTGTTGGTTTGTCCAGTGTCATTGGAGAGGTGGCACTTTCACCCTCCAATTCACGGTCACTTTTTTAGAAAACTGTAAATGTTGGAGTCAGAAAATAAACTTCCCTTTTCTTCCCCTTGAGAGCAGCAGTGTGTGCACTTGGGTTGTTTTGTGTCCTATAGTGACAGGAAGAGCTTTGAGTGCTGCTTCAACTCCATCCCCTATTGGAGGACCCCCATAGTCCACAGTGACCCTCACTGGGCAGAGACTTGGTCATCCATGGTCCTGGTGATCCATGTTGGGAAGACACCTGGCAGGTGGTCTCCACATCTTCCTGGTTCCCCTTGGGCACTTGGACACAGCCAAAGAAAAATCCATTGGGATGCAAACCGATGTCAGAATTTCATAGGGGACAGCACAGTTTTTTATTTTGACACCAAAAAAGTCTCACCTTTTGCATCCAATCATTGCTTCGGGTGGCATCCAGGAATTACAAATGGTGTTGGAGGTCTTTTCCAACCTGAATCATTCCATGATTGTAATTCACTCTGGCCCACCAGCATCTTCCACAGCTAAATGGTGATGGACTGGGGCAAAAAACCAAGATTTTGGAGACAACGGAGTGGAAACTCCTCTTAAAAAAGGTCCTTTCTACCCGCCCAAGCACATGGATACTCAGCCAGCATGGACACGTAAATCCTTTTATTTTGGCTTTGATTTTCCTTCATTTTTCTTCATCCCTTCACCCAAACATTGGGGTAAAATACAGACATTCAACTAAGACATGGATGGTGACACAGGGACATGGTGGGGATGGGGACAAGGACATGGGTGTGGACATGGCTGTGGATGGCGATATTGGGCATGGGGGGCGTGTCACAGATATAGATGGTGACATGGGGCCATGGATGAGGACATGGGGGACATGGTCATGGATGGTGACAGGTGGCCTAGGGGACAAGTCCATGGGTTGATATGTCCATGTCATGGGGTGACCCATGGCCAAGGACAACACATCCCCACCACCACCACAATTCTGTCCTTTTCATGCTGCCATTTATTCCCTGCTCCTCCCCTGGCTGTGACACCCGCCTTGCGGGATGTCCCCATGTCCTGGTGACCCGTGTCCCTCAGGCCGCTCCCACCAGTGGCTCCAGCAGCAGCCAGAGCCCGTCCTCGGCACGCAGGATCAGCTCGGGCTTGCGGCGCGGGGGTGGCCTCGCGTTGTCCCTCCGCAGCATGAACTGGGACAGTGTCAATGCCACTGCCACCTTCATCTCAGCCATGGCAAAGCTCTGCCCGATGCAGTTCCTGCCACCACATCCCCACTGTCACTGTCACCCCACTGTGAACCCAGCCAGGAACAGGGGTGGCACCTGGGGACACTCCTGTCCCCACTCCAGCACATACCTGGGGCCAGCAGAGAAGGGGATGAAGGACGCCGGGGACCGTCCCTTGCTGTTCTCCGGACTGAACCTCAGAGGATTGAACACCTGCGGTGACACCGACACAGTCACACCGAGGGGACACAGCTGTCACCACCATGGTGACAGGGACACTTCATAGGGTGGCCCTACCTCAGGCTCGGGCCAAAGGTCTGGGTTGGGGTGGGTCCCGTAGATGCTCATCAGGCAGATGACCCCTGGTGGAACAGGAATGGCCACTTTAGGGACAGCAGATGAGGGTGGGTGGTGGCACTGGGGACACCCTGGCCATGCCATACCCTTGGGGATGACACGGCCATCACGCAGAGGGATGTCCTCTGTGCAGCGCCGGGACACAGCAGTGACAGGAGGGTGCAGCCGCAGGCTCTCCTTTGATGCACATGGTGGTGAAGGGCAGCTGGGACAGGTCCTCCCTGGGGACAAGCAGGGGTGGCACCATGTCCCCAAGCCACATGACTGGGGAGGCCCTGGGGACATCTCACCATTCAATGTCTGCAGTGTCCCAGCCAGCCAGGAGCTCCTGGACCTCGTGGCAGCATCGCTCCTGGTGCTCAGGATGGCCGGCCAGGTTGTAGAGGAGCCATGCCAGGCCACTGGCCGTGGTGTCATGGCCTGTGGAGACATTGGGTGACTGAGGGGACACTGGAGTGGCTCCTCCCCAATGGCAGCTGGGAGCTCATGCTCACCCTCAAACATGAAGGTGTCAGCCTCAGCCGCGATGACCTCGTCCAACAGCGTGCGGCCATTCTCGTCCTGCAGGGGCAAGATGAGCCATGGGCCACTGGGGCCACCAGTCTGTGGGCCACGTGGGGCCAAATCCCATCCATGGCCACCACTCTTGCCCCATGGCCACCACCCTATGGCACCACCATCCCACTGGCCACCAGCTCTATGGTCAATGCTGCCCATGGCCACCACTGTTCCCCTGTGGCCACCAGTCTATGCCCAAGCCCCCCATGGCCACCAGCATCCTGCTGGCCTCTGTGGCCAACCCTTCCATGGCCACCACCACCCTCTTGACCACTTCCATGTCCCCATGGCCACCACCCCAGCCCCACCTTGGTGAGCAGCAGGAGGTCGATGAAGTCCATGCTGTGTCCCCGGTGGCCGTCCAGCCAGGCCTGGTGGCCCAGGCAGGCGAGTGCCTGGCACCGGCGCTGCACCACATCAGCAGTGAAGGCGTGGACAGTGGCACAGGCACGGGCGAAGCACCGGCCATCAGAGGAGAGGCTGCAGAGCCACCACGGGTGGAGAAGTGGCTGGAGCTGGCGCCAGACCACCAATGAGCTGAGCTCCAGGATGGCCTGGATGTACTCGCTGGGCCACCTATATCAGGGACAATGGGGGGACACTGTGGCCACCAACATGGATGATAGCAGGACCATTGGGGCCACCAGAATGGCCAACAGGGACAGTGGTGGGACCATGATGGCCAGTGGGGACTATGGTGGGGCCAGCACAGCCACCAGGATGGTCAACAGGGACCATGGTAGGGCCAGCACAGCCACCAGAATGGCCAGCAGGGACAATATCACAGCTTTGGTAGGCACCACGAACACCAGGATGGTGTCATGATCATCTTGTACAAGCGGGGATCATGATGGTTCGTTAACTGATACCAGAGTGCAAAAGCAACATGGAAGGGTGAGACAGTGGTCACAAGGGTTCTTGGTTGAGGGAAGAGATGAGAACGTTGACTCCATGTTCAGAAAGCTTGATTTATTATTTTCTGATATATATATATTACATTATAACTATACTAAAAAGAAGAAGAAGGAAAGGTTTCCTCAGAAGCTAGCTAAGCTAAGAAAAGAAAGGAATGATAACAAAGGCAGCTGGCTCCGACCGAGAGCTAGAGCCAGCTCTGCTGTGAGTGGTCACCGGATCCAAACATCCACAGGAGACCAATCACGGATCCACCTATTGCATTCCGCAGCAGCAGATAATTATTGTTTACATTCTGTTTCTGAAGCCTCAGCTTCTCAGAAGGAAAAATCCTAAAGAAAGGATTTTTAATGAAAAAGGTGTCTCCGACAGAAGGAGATTTTAGTATTATTCAAAACAAATGCACCTTTTATTGGGTGCCCACAGCAGATGTGATAGAAGGATTAGAAAGGAGAATAAAGGAGAGGGGGAGAGAGAGAGAGAGAGAAAGAGGGGGGAATAGCTACCAATGGAGAGATGAAACCCTCGTGGTCCAGTCAGTAGATCTGTCTTGTCACATCAGGGAGAATCTCAAAGTCTTGTTCTATTATAGTCCTCCACCAAGGGGGGGAACAGGTAAGTCCATTGAAACAGCTGAGAGGGGACAGGTAAGTTTACAGACAGTCCATGTTCTCAGCAGTGAGCGAGACCAATTGTTTTCTTGGTCCAGAACACACCTGCAGGCAACACTTGGCAAACATCTTGCTTCAGTCTGGCCAGCCCCTGTGTTAGAGTTATGGGGGTTCCAGTGTCAGTTCTTGGGAGGGGGCTTCAATCTCCGTCCGTCACAGTGGTCAGGAGGCAGATGAGGGATCTCTGTGATGGTTGTGAGGCAAATGAGGGAAACTTCAGACTGTCTCTTACAGATGATAAGTGGGGACAGGTGACACTCACTTCTGGCAGTGGCTCTCATGGCTGAAGATGCACTTCTGGAGCGTGTCCAGGGTGAGGAGGCTCAGGGGCTGCAGCACACCGGCTGCCACTGCTGCTGCCCCCCACTTGCGGGGAAGGACTTGGATTGGGGAGGGAACAGGGAGGGGATCAGGGACAGGGGATAAATTGGGGGCTGGGAGAGGGGGAAGAGTGGGGAACAGGTGTGGAAAATGAATGTGGTGATGAATGAGGGGTGGGGTTGGGGTTTGGGGACAGCTTTGGGTTTGGGGTATGGGACAGTACAGAATTGGGGTACAGGACGGGACTCGGGGTGCAGGACAGGACTCAGGATGCAGGACAGAATTTTGGGTGCAGGGCTGTCCTACGGTGACATTATGATGCTTGTATCCCCATTCATGTGTTCTGTTTATGCTGGATATTATGTTCTGTGCCTTCAAGACTGGCTCTGAAGGGTGAAAGTTTTGTTTTGGTTTTGTTATCAGCCACTCTCCCATGGCTGGTGGGACACAGACAGGGCAGTACATGGTGCTGCTTTTGCTTTTTGCTTTGCTCTTCTGCTTTGCTCCTGCTTTGCTCTTGCCTTTGCTTCTGCTCATTAGTTAGTTTAGCTAAGCAATCCAAATTTTTCCCTGGACTGTTTTTCCTTTCCCTTTTTTGGATCTACTCAAACCTGCTCCAGACCAGGACCTGGGAAACACCGAGAGTTTGCACCTTGTGGCTGCAGCAGCCACCCCAGTGCCAGAGGGACTGATAACAGAGCGACCACCCCCAAGAGAGACTTTCTGACTTTGTCATCTTTTTCAGAGCAGTGAAAGAGTGGTGTCACCTGGTATTGTTCCTTTTGTGTGCTGGGGGGTGCTTTGCCTGTTAAATAAACAGGTTCTTTCAACTTCTCTCCAAGGAATCCTTCCTGAACCGGTTGGGGGGAGGGGCGGTGCGGGGTTGCTTTCTGGAGGGGCCCCCTTTGGAGGTTTTCTCCCAAATTTGCCCTAAACCAGGACAAAATTTGGTGCCCAACACGTGGGGCTTGAGAGAGAGTGGAAAAAACCCCGGTCTGACTGCATTTTGGTTGCCATTACTCTGTGTTGGTATAAAGCAGTTAATGGCCATGTTTTGTGAATTCATAATGTCTCTTGGGGTGGAGGCTTGCATGCATTTCTGGTCCCTCGGTACGGAGGATCATTAATGGGACATCCCCCCATCATCAATATGATCCAGTGAAGCCAATTTATTACAAAAAGCAAGCCATATTTATACTGTTCTCTATTGTTCACACCTCAAGCTAATACATGATTGGTTAAAGCCTTTTTAAACACACATTTTGATATTTCAGTTAATTTTAATTAGTCTTTCTTCTTCATGCGTCTTGCTGCAGTTTTCTTGTCTGCCTTTGCATCCTGAACCGTCTGCTTCTGAGCGTGTTCTTCTTTTGTGTCCTTCACGGGCACAGTGACCTTACTCAGTTTCTATGAAGGCTGGATTGTGCATATGTTGCATATGTCCATTGTCCTGCAAAAAACCCTCAACACTCCTCCCAGTGCTTTCTGGTCATTCAAGTGCCCTTCAGCTGACTGGTTTCATGCTTTGAGCTTCAGGGAATTACCCAATATTTCTGAAGCTCAAATAAATATATTAGTCAACATCTTAATTGTGCTTATGTCTCACAGAATTACTTTTTCTTTTGTCTTTGTCTAAAACTGTTACTGTATGGAAATCTCTGGGGGATGGTGGGCATGTCAGATGCTGCTGGGACATCCCAGAGCACTTGGACCTTGGCTCTGCACAGGAGAGCTCTTCATCCGCTTTCCTTCTTTTCCTCCCTCCGGGTATGGAGGAAGCTCCTGACTTCAGCGTGTGACTCGTGTGCAAAGAGCAAATCTGGGCAGAATCGGGGCAGGGAGGGTTTGGGGGGACCTTGGGATCTGTGCTGGGCACAGAAGGTGTTTTCCATTGCTCTGAGACTGTCTGCTGTGGAAAGTGGACTTAATATCCAGCAGAGGAATGAATTTTGCATTTGATGGAACTTGGCTTTGTTGGCTGACAAGAAATGAACACCCGTCTTTGTCTCGGGCAGCTCCTTCTCCAAGGAAAGCAGGTGGAAGTTGGAGCGAAGGAGCTGAAAGCTGTAGGTGCAGCCTGGGCTGGAGGGAGCTCAGATTTGCACAAGGCTGCTCTGGGTGCCAGGGCTTGGATGGGGGAAATGGTGGGGTGGGGGTAGGGACAGATTCTGATTGATTGTCAGCCATGAAGGGTCTTGGTTTTCATATATATTCAAACTGCATGAGGAGGTACTTGGATTCAGTGTCAATTGAAGATTGCACATATCAATTTATTAACAGGGGAAAAAAACCTAAACCTAAGAAATCTTTTCTCACTGTTTTTTTAAATAGAATATATCCAGTTTGAATACACTTCTGAAATCTGCCTAATTAACCACAAAAGATTTGAAAACTTAAATCAAATTATTCCCAGAGGCTTGTCTTGTTAAGGTGTTCTGAATGTTAATGAGCTCTGGGACACTGAATTCCTGCACTGAAGAGCTGAAGGCTGAATAAGCCTCTGGAGCCACTTGGATTCAGTGTCAATTCGAGATTGCACATATCAATGAATTAACAGGAAAAAAAACCGCAGCCCCCACTGAGGCCATCCCTGCCCAGAGACCGTGGGGGAATGGGCAGACAAGGAGAGGGTCCCTGGGGCTGGGGCAGCACAACTCAGAGGCACCAGCGGCTCCAGCTGGGAAATGGGGTGTGGAATGTGGCTGGGAAAGCTCTGCCTGGGCTGGGCCAAGCAGGACAGACAAGCCCTGACCCCCATCCCCCAAAAAACTCTTTCAAGGAGACATTTAAAAGGAATTACAGCTGTTTCTGTACTCTGAGTCGGATGCTCTGGAAAAATACCAACAAGAGATTCTCGGGAGCTCAAAAGAAAAAAACATCCTTTACTGTGAACTTTAGAAAATCAGAGAAACGTTGGCAAAAGGTTTAATATGATATTCAATCAACAAAAAACAATTCTCAAAGAACTGACTTGGCCAATTCCACTTTGAGAACTCTGAGCCTGTTCAATTTTAAGTTACTCAAAATTTGCAAGAAGAGTGAATTAGAAAGAGAGAAAGACAAAAAAGATACAGAGAAGCACACACACAGCTACCAACTCCTGGATTCCAGCAGTGTTCAAATAGAAATTCCAAGAGAAGGTGGGGTCAAGATGTGTGCTTGCCTTGTGGTCAGCCTTCAATACCCCTTGGTCTTCCTGGGCCCTTCCCCCAGGTGGGACTTGGGCTCATTTGGTCCCTCAGGAGCTGGGCTGGGGGCTGCAGAGGTGGCTGTGGAGCATTGCCTGTGCTGTGCCCGGGACTGGCAGACACTGCTGGGCTGGGATAGAGGCTCTGGGGTATTGGGGTCACAGGGCAGGGCAGGGCTGGGCTTACAGGGCAGGGCAAGGCTGCACCTGTCCCTTCCCCCACACACAAAATGTTTAGAGCCAACAATCTCCTCCAGTCTGTCACAACAGGCAATGTTGGAGGTGAAATCCCAATTGTGGCCATGGGCTGAGAAGGACAGTTCTTCTCCATGGGAAGGAAAGCACAGAGCCCCAAAGTTTGGAAGGCGGGTGAGAGCCTCAGTAGGCCAAGGCCAGCGAGACTTGTCAGTAATAGCAGATTTTGGATTTAGGGGATTTTGGAGGTGGAAACCCAATCTCAGCCATGGGCACCTGGAGAAGCAGGACAGTTCTTTCCCATGGGAAGGAGAGCATGGAGTCTCCCCCAATGTTTTGGAGACAGATGAGAGGTGACCCTTGTGAAACCACTCCCAGCCAGACTTGTCCTGGCAATATTCCTATGGGAGGAATCCCTGGATAAAAGGAAATTTGGAGGTGAAATCCCCATTCTGGCCATGGGTGCCTGGAGCAGAAGGACAGTTCTTTTCCATTGGAAAGGAAAGCACAGAGCCCCAGTGTTTGATCAGCAGATGAGAAGTGACCCTCCACATGCAAAAGTCACTTGGACCAGTCAGGCAGTCCATAAGAGGCCAAACCAACCAGAGCTGTTCTGTGTTCCCTTGGGTTTATGGGGCTCCATAGTGTCCCAATGGTGCCTTGGCTCCATGGGGCCCCGCAGTGTCATAATGGTGACTTGATTCCATGGGTCCCAGCAGTGTCACAATGGCCCCTTGGTTACAAGAAGACCTGCAGTGTCCCACTGGCCCCTAGGTTCCATGGGGTCCCACAATGTCCCAGTGGCCCCTAGGTGTCATAAGGCCCCGCAGTGTCACAATGGTCCCAAGGATTCCATGAGGCCTTGCAGTGACACAATGGTCTCCGTGGTTCCCCAGGCCCCTCAATGTCACATGGCTCCTCTGTTCCATGAGGTCTGCAATGTCACAATGGACCTTTGGACCCTGGGGGTTTGCTGTGTCACAATGGTCTCCTTTGGCTCCACAGTGTCACAATGGACCATTGATGACAGGAGGCCACTCTGTGTCACCCTGGAGCTTTGGTTCCATGCAGCCCTGCAGTGTCACAATGGTCTCCTTTGGTTGCCCAGTGTCACAATGGAGCACTGATGACATGAGGCCCTGCAGTGTCACAATGGACCTTTGGTTCCATGCAGCCCTGCAGTGTCACAAAGGCCTCTTGGTTTCACAAGGCCCCACAATATCACAATGGTCCTTCCAGAGTCACAATGGTCTCACTGGTTCCATGAGGCCTCACAGTGTCACAATGCTTTGCTTATTCCATGGGGCCCCATAGTTTCACAATGGTCTTCATGATTCCATGAGTCCCCTGAGTGTCACAATGGTCTCTGTGATTCCATGGTGCCCCTCAGTGTCACAATGGCCCCTTGGTTCCATGAGGCTGTAAAGTGTCTTAATTGTCTTTGCATGGTTCCATGAGGCCTTGCAATGTCACAATGGACCTTTGGTTCCATGGAGTCTCACAATGTCACAATGGCCCCTTGGTTCCATGACACCCCAAAGTGTCATAATGGTCTCCATGGTTCCATGAGTCCCCACAGCGTCACAATGCTCCCTTGGTCTCACAGGGCCCCACAGTGTCACAATGCTCCCCTGGTTCCATGGGGCCTGTGCTGGTGCATTACCCCCTCCCCTTCTCAGGCTGCCCTGCCAGCTGAGAAATGCTCCTTGGGTCTCGGCCTTGGCCAACAGCCCCTGGGCTCAGCTCCTCTGCAGCTCATCACAAACACTGTCTGCTCCAGGCACTGCTGCTGCCCAAGCAGCTCCTGGTTCCTTTAGGAGCAGCCCTGGGAACTGTTGTTGTGCCCTCAGTGGCAAAAGATCCCTGTTCTCACAGTGCCAAAGAAAGCTGTTGGTGCCAAGTGCGGCCAGGATGAACCATTGCTGCCACTGAAGCCCCTCTCACGGGGCCCTGCAAACAGCGCTCCAAAAGGAGCCCTTGGAGCTCTCCTGGGCCAGCGACTCCCTCTGAGTGGGGCCTCTCCCAGCCAGGAACTCTCCCGTTTGCTGCACTCGGGGATCCTGAACAAGGACAGAGCCTGGGCCGATCCCCCCACTCCGCCAGGCTCAACCCTTTGCCTGCTGGGGAGATGCCAAAGCATCAGCAGTGAGCATTCCCTGCCCTCAGGGGAATTGCTCACAGGTGCCTTGCACTGACTCTTTGTGTCTGTGTGCACACAGGAGTGCCTGTGCTGGGGAAATGTGGCAGAAATGCTGCTCTCTGAGGGGTTTGAGTGCCTTGGATAGCTGAGTCGGTCAGGCCTGTAGGGAAGCTAAATCACAAGATCTAAGTGAAGTTAATTGCTGCTAAGAGTTGTTCTTAGTTGCTAAGTCCTTACCTTTATTATAAGTTATAAGCTAAGTTAAATTTTGTTAAGGGTTATTCCTCTGTTAAATTGTAAAGTCATAGGTTCAAGTTAGGTTAAATGCTGTTATGCTCTGCTCTTTTGCTAAATTGTGAACTTGAAAGTATCAGTAAAGGTTAAGGTATAAGTTAAGTCCTGTTAAGTTTGAGCTCTGTTAAGCTTTTAGGCCATATTCCTTTTATCCTTGCCCTCACTGTCCATGTGTCGCNNNCCAGGCTCTGGCCCTGGGGACACGGGGACGCTGCTGGGGGGTCCCTGTCCCCCTGTGCCATCCCCAGGGCCCCGGTCCCCCCGTCCCCATGTCAGGCTCTGGGGTCGATCTCGTGGAACATCCTCTGGGGGAGGCTGCGGGGCCGGGGCCGGGGGGACCTGGGGGGACAGGGGACCCCGCTGTGCACGAGCAGGGTTGGGCTGCTCTGGGGGGAACTGTGAGGGGGGCCGGGGCAGAGTGACCTCCCCAGTGACCTCACACAGCCACCAGGTGATGTCACAACCCACTCTCTGTTGCCACAAAGCCACCCCCTATGATGGCAGACTCTGCTCTATGGCCTCACACTCTACTCTGTGACGTCACAGCCAGCTCTGTCATGTCACCACTCCCTCAGTGAGGTCACAAAACCCTCAAGAACTCAGTTCTGTTGAAACACTGAAGTTTCTTGTACTTTGAAGAGATCCCTGTCAGGGACACAACTGAGAAAGTGTCCCCAGGTTCCAGCTTGAGCAGAACACTGCAGGCAGTGCTGACAGGTGGGCACAAGCAAGGCAAAGGTGTCTCTGGTGCTGAGCAAAGCTGGATGTGTTTGAGGAATGCACAGGGCCAAGGCCTGAGCCCCAGCCCCTGGGCAGGCAGATGCTGTCCCTCCCTCCTTGCTCAGGGCTCTTCCCGGGATGGGCACTGGCATGTGGGGATGTGCAATGCCAAGGGCAGGAGCATGGGGCGGCCCCTGCCAGGCTGCTGAGCAGGGCCAAGGAGGCAATGAGGCCCCAGGCCTGCAAGGGTCACTTGTCCCCTCGTGGCCTCAGGCCCAGGGCCAGCAGCCATGGCCAAAGTGCTGCCCAAGTTGGCTCTGGCAGGGCCTTGCAGCTGCTGCCCATCCCTGTGCCCTGTGCAGCCCAGGCTGTGCTACGGTGTCCCTGCCCTGCGCCTCTGTCCCTGCAGGCTGTCGGCATCCCCCGGCTGCCCCACCTGGCTGGGCCCTTCCTTTGCTGACAGCTCTGCCTCCTGCCTGCCTCTGCCTGCCCACACAAAGCCTGGGGCTGATACCAAAAGGCAGCTTATTATCAAAAGGGTTAATTAATTTTTACTGTGCCGGTGAGCTTGTAGCACAGGAACAAGGCATGCAGGGGCTGCTTTCCCAGCAAGGATGGTTGGAAGAAGATATCTGGCTTAAGAATGCAGTGATAGAAAAAGCAAGGACTGAATCTGAGAACTTGGGGTGGGTTTTATGGAAATGGGTACATTTTAATATACACATAGTGACTGTATAAAAGCGATAACACTTGTACAATCACATGTCCATGAGAGGAGTTATCACCTGCTGGACCTCAGGCCTGAATAAATGATGCTCTCTTAAACACCAAATTAGTGTTAAGGAGTCTTACTCTGATATTTTGGACATTTGGTGACAGCAGAGGCTGACAGAACCAAGGATCCAGCTGTGACACTTGCAACCTCATGTAGCAAAGGGTCCATTGTGATGCAATGGAACCTCATGGAACCACAAGTGCATTGTATTAGAACAAGGCCTCGTGGAATCCAGGAGAGCATTGCTGACAGTGTGGAAGCTCATGGAGCCATGGGGTCATTGTGAGAGTTTGGGGCTGCATGGAACGAATGGTCCATTGTGACATTGCAGAACCTTCTGGAATCAGGGTGGTCATGCTATGCTATGGAACCTCATGGAACAAAGGATCCATGGTGACACTGTGGAACTCAGACCATTGTTGACAGTGCAGGAGCTCATGGAGCCAAGGGTCCATTGTGGCTCTGTAGGGTTTCACAGAACCAAGGAGACCACTTTGACACTGTGAGGGCTCATTGAACCGCCTGCCACTGTGACACAGCGGGGCCAAATGGAGCCAAGGGGCCATTGAGACACTGAGGAACCTCATGGAACCAAAGTCTATTGTGATGCAGTGGAACCTCATGGAACCAAAGTCTATTGTTACACTGTGGGGCCCTGTGGAACCGATGGGACCATGGTGACACTGTGGTGCTCCATGGAACCAAAGGGACCATTCTGATTCTTCTTTGCCTCATGGAACCAAGGGGCCACTACGACACTGCAGGGCCTCATCAAACTAATACAGCCTTGTGACACTGCGGGCCCCCTTGGAACCAAGGGTTCATTGGGATATTAAAGGGCCTCATGGAAGCACAGAGACCATTATGAGCCTTCAGAACCCATTGGAACCAAGGGGCCATTGTGACACTGCAGGGCCTCATGGAACCAAGGGGACCACAGTGACCCTGTGGGGCTCCATGGGACAAAGGAGCCATTCTGACACCATGGAACCAAGGAGACCATTGCTGGGCTACAGGACATCATGGAACCAAGGAGGCCATTGTGACACAGCAAGGCCTCATGAAAGCAAGGGGGGACAATTGTGATGCTACAGGGCGCAATGGAAGCAAGGGGCCAGTGTGACACAGCTGGGCCTCATGCAGCCAAGGGGCCACTGGGATCCTGAGGAGCCCAAAAAACCAAGGGGCCATTGTTACACTCTGCAGCCTCATGGAACTAAGGGGGGCATTGTGTCATTGTGCAGCTCCATGGAACCAAGGAAACCATTCTGAGACTGCAAGGCTTGGTGGAAGCAAGGAGCCATTGTGACACTGCAGCGCCCCATGGAAACAAGGGGACAGTGTGACACAGCGGGGCCTTTTGGTACCAAGGATCCAGTATGACTCCACCATTGTGACACTGTGGGGCCTTTGGGATCCAAGGGAACAGGGAACAGGTCTGGTTGGCTTGGCCTGACTGGCTCAACTGACCTCGGCATGTCGAGGGTCTGTTCTCATATGTCTCTGAAACACTGGGGCTCTGGGTCTTCCCTTCTATGGAAAAGAGCCATCTCTACTGTCCGGGCACCCATGGCCAAAATTGGTACTTCTCCAAAATTCCCTCTATGCAAGGGTTTCTCCCAGACAAAAGCTGCCAGGACAGACAGGCCTGGCTCGACTTGGCCTCTGGTGGTCCCCTCTAATCTGCCCTGGAAACACTGGGGCTCTGTGCTTTCCTTCCTATGGGAAAGAACTGGCCTTCTCATCCAGGCACTCATGGGCTGAAATTGGGATTCTGCCCCCAAAATTCTGTATATCTGAGATACAGAATGCAAGATATTTATTCTGTTGCTCCCAGATGAAAGTTGCCAGAACAGACAGATCTGGCTGGCCTTGGCCTCTGGTGGCTGCCATTGGCCTCTGGTGGCTGACATTCATCAGCATCTGAAACACTGGGGCTCCATGCTTTCCTTTCTGTGGAACCACAGTGACACTTCAGGGCCTCATGGATCCGAGGGACCACTGTGACACTGTGGTGCCTCGTGGGACCAAGGACATCACTGTGGCTCTGTTGGGCTGCATGGTCCCAAGGGCCCAGTGTGGAGCAGCAGGGCTTTGTGGAACCAAGAGGCCATTGCTGCATTTTAGGGTCTCATGGAGCCAAAGGGCCGTGGTGATCCTGCAGGGCACTGTGGATCCATGGAAAGCATTGTGGCATTGCAAGGCCCCATGGAATCATGGAGACCATTGTGGCACTGTGGGGCGCCACAGAACCAAAGGGCCACTGTGACCCTGTGGGGCCTCATGGAAGCACGGGGCCATTGTGACACTGCAGAGCAAGGAGAACATTGGGACACTGCGGAGCATCGTGAAACCAAGGGAACATGGAACAGGTCTGGCTGGCTTGGCCTCCCAGGGGCCACATGACAGGCCCAGCTGATCTTGGAATGTTGAGGGCTGCCTCTCATCAGCCCCTGGAGAACTGAGGCTTCATGTTTTCATTCCTATGGAAAAGAACCGTCTGTCTTTCCAGGTACCCACGGCTAAAATTGATACTCCCCCTGAAAAATTCCCTGTATGCAAGGGTTCTCCCAGACAAAACCTGCCAGGACAGAGAGCTCTGGTTGGCCTGGCCTCTGGTGGTCACCTCCCATCTCAAGGAAGCCTTGAGGAAAGTATTTCAACAGGTTTGACTGCAGATGCTCTTCTGATCATATGTGTCTTTTTTTTTCTTATTGTGTATTATGCATGAAATATTTTCAGCTAAAAAATATTACTCTTACCACTTTACCAGTGTTATCTGACACAAAACACTCCCTGTGCATATGGATCCAGGTCACCTGTATAAGCAAACACAATAAAGAATCCAGCA
>VZSU01001076.1:85826-96533 GCA_013398715.1 Nesospiza acunhae
GGTGCATTGAGATTTTTAGAGTGAAAAAAAAAAAGCAAGTAACTGAAAGATGTGTAATTTGCCAAAAGGCAAATAAAAAGATGATGAGAAAAACAACATGAGAAGGTCGTGAGTTAAGCTCGTCGACCATTTCAAAGTATCCCAGCAGAAGTTTGAATTTGTTAAAACTCTAGATTTATTTGTAAAAAAAACCGTTTAATCCAGAAGAAAAAGAGTCTACCACATGCAGGAGAAGGAGGAGGTTATAAGAAAATAACATTTTTGAAAAGCAATAAAAGAAAAACGGTGAGAGTAAAAAAGCTGGGAACGAAATACTACCTCATTTATTCCCGGTTGTTTCCCCTACTCGTTCGTAGTGCACCCCCCCAGCCGCTGCGCCGGCTTTTGTCCCAGTCTGTCCCAGTCCCGGCCGCCTGGCCCACGGCCTCTCCGCTGGCCGTGCCGGGGGGCGGTTAGGGTCTGTCCTGCCGTGTAGACCGTGGTTACCGCGCTGACTGCACCAAAGGGGGGGTCCCGTCCGTCCCGTCTGTCCCATCCCCGGCTGCCCCGTCTCTAGTTGGCTCCCGCCGCTGCAGCCGGGATCAGTAGCACACTTGGTCTCAGCCAGGTCCGCGCCCCTGCCCAATCTGCACCGGAACAGCCCCCCCGGGCGATTCCGCCTTTCTCCCCGCCTTTGGAGGACTGAGATTCAGAGCTATGCCGAGCGCCCCCCCGTCCTGCCCTGAACTCTGTTGCCATGGTAACCGCAGGTCCGGCTGCACTGAGGCACTCTCTAAAAGAAACACCTCATCGAAACACCAGGAGCTCAGTTAAAAAGCAGCCCTCTCCAAACTTTTCCTCAAACCGTGGGGGGGGAAAAGGTTCCTATGGGTGGGGGCGGAACGGGGTTCGTGAATGCCTCTCTGACTTCCTCTGAGGTCAGAAACATTAAGAAAGAGATCAAAGGAATTTTAGAAGATCCCATCAGTACAGCTGAACAATTAGACCAATTCTTAGGACCAAACATTTTACACTTAGAAAGAAATGTAATCCATAATGAGAATATTATTTTCTCGAGAAGAGAGGCAATTAATTAGAACAACTGCAATAACCGCTTGAGAAAAAGATAATCCACAGGGGCCTCCTAGGGAAGACAAAATGCCAACTGCATCTCCTGGGTGGGGTGCAGTTATAATGAGGAGGCGAGAAAACACATGAATGAATATCGTAATTTGGTAATTAAGAGAATAAAAGGAGCAGCACCCCGAGAGCAAAATACTAAAAAGACTTTTGAGGCACAACAGCAGAAGGAAGAGACCCCAACTGAATGGTTAGAAAAACTTAGGCGAAATATGAAACAATATTCTGGGATAGACCCTGAAGACGATGTGGGGAGAGAGTTGTTAAGGATTAACTTTGTTACTAATGTTTAACCAGATATTAGAAAGAAACTAAAAAAATAATTGAGGATTTGCATGGTAAATCATTAGATGATTTATTAAAAGAAGCTCAGAAAGTTTATGTCCGGAGAGACGAAGAAAAAACTGAATTGAAAGCAAAACTCATGGTGGCCTCCATGCAAGAAAACAATTTCCAGAAAAAGCCAAACCATACAAGAGTTAATCCTAGATATGAAGGCAGTGGAGACAGGGGAAGGGAAAGGAATAGAATCCCAATACAAACCAGGTTTCAGAGCCATCCCGGAATTGTCTGTCATTACTGTGGGGGAAAAGAGCATTATAGGAAAGATTGTACGAAGCAGGTGCAGGATCAAAAAATCTTTAAAGAAATGGGCACAGAGGAGGAATAGGGGTGTCATAAGCTCTATTTTCTAGGGGACAAGTACCATCTGGAACCTGTGATAACTTTAAAAGTAAGTCCTCAAGAAGAAGAGTTGGAATTTGTTATAGATACAGGGGCAGAAAGAACATGCCTGTTAGATATTCTTAAAGGATATAGTGTGAGTAAACAAACGGCAAAGGTAACAGGGGCAAAAGGTGAAAGTTTTATAGTTCCAATCATTAAGGATGTAGTGATTGAGGGGGAAACTAAAATTTGGATGGGAGATGTCTTGCTGGTCCCAGCGGCAAGTAGCAACTTATTGGGGAGAGACTTACAAGTGCAATTAGGAATAGGGGTTATCCCAGAAGATGGGAAAATGACAGCTAGAGTTTTAAAATTAAGCCAAGAAGATGAAGCAAATATCAATGAGGAAGTCTGGGCTGGAGAAGGAAATAGAGGGGGATTGAATATCAAACCCATAAGGGTTACAATTGAGAGAGAAGATTGTCCTATATGTGTACATCAGTATCCCATATCTTTAGAGGGACAGGAAGGTTTGAAACCAGTAATAAAAGGACTGATAAAAGATGGGACATTAGAACCTTGTATGTCTCCTCATAATACCCCTATTCTCCCGGTAAAGTCTGATGAGAGTTATAGACTAGTACAAGATTTAAGGGAGGTTAATAAAAGAGCTCAGACTCACTACCTAGTGGTAAAATATCTTAAACACTTAATAAATAAAAGTAGCTGGAAATCCAACCATGAGAAAATGTCAAGAATTTTCTTGCAATTTCCCTCTTCTCAGAGGGAGATCAGAAAACTACCTAGATTATTGAAATATTATAGATTATAGATTGAAGAGAACACACAGGCAGCAAAATTTGTGTATGAAAAATTAACAGAAAGAGATAATATAAAACAGAACAAAGAAAATATTGTTAAATCAAAATAGTTAAGTTAAAAATAGCCTAAGTACTAGCTTTAAGCTTACCCTTATTAAAAAAATCCTTTATCATTTATACATAAATACAGAAAATGGAGTAACTCGTAAAATTTTAATTCAAGAGTGAAGAAGTGTAAAAAAAAAAATATCTAGTAGCTTATATATATCAAAGATGTTAAGTCCAGTAAGCCACAGTTAGCCAGTATGTATTTAAGTTATAACAGCTAAGGCAAGAAAGAGAGAGAAGAAGAGAGAGAGAAGAGAGAAAAGAGAAAGAGAGAGAGAGAGAAAGAAAGAGAAAGGGAGAGAAGAAAGAGAAAGGGAGAGAAGAGAGAGAAAAAGAGAGAGAGAGAGAGAGGGGAAAAAAAAAGGACTCAAGGCATATACACAGGGTCCCCATGCCCAGAGCTGTTTTCCCCTCCTCTGGCCCTGCAGCTAAGTAGCAGCACTGGAGAAAAGAGTGAAGAGCGGCATTAAAAGCAAAGCTGTGAAAAGAGGGGGAGGGGGCCAGCACTAAAAGATAAAATCAAAGCAGAGATTGATAACTCTCCAAACCTCACAAAGTAGTTTGTTTTTCTTAAGTAAAACGGGTTTTTTTAGTTTTTTCTTTTGTGTGTTCCGTTTGCTGTTAAAAAAGAAAGTTTTTTTTTCCTGAAGAATGAGTTTGTAAAGCTAAAACAATTAAATGCTAACTTTTCATATTTAACTAACTGTAACTCACAGAAAGAAGAATTTGCCTCTGCAGCTATTAGTACAGCTGGATAGAAGAAGAAGAGGCTGCTGTAGAAAAAAAAGCTTTTAGCTAAACCTAAGAAGTTTAGAAGAATAGCGAATAGTAAAAGTTAATGCAGTATTATCTTTCTTTTATTACTATGCTATTAAGAAGTCCTTTCCAGGTACTACTGAAGCAATGATCAGAATCACAGAAAGAGAGTAAATTCATGCCAGCAGAATCAAAGAACTTGTGAAGAAATCAAGAGAATAGACTATTACATGTAAACCAAGTGATACAGAACTGACTGAGTGGTAATAGTTTGAGAAAACCCAAATGATCTAAGAAATGTACAAAGAATAACACTGAATTAAGAAATAAGATAACACTTATATCACTAGTTTCGAGTACTACCTGAATAAAACATCTCCTTGGGAGAAAAATACTTCCGATAGGAAGATCAAGACTGTTTTTGTATTCTGATCTTAGCCTGTGAATTGTACAGGAGAGAAGGAGAATTACCATTTCCATTAGTAAACTTTATTTGACTCATTCCAGTACTGGACATGCTAGCTGGGTTAAAAGTAAATGCTTGAATTGTGAAAATAATTAATATTGTGATTCACAAAATTTATGCTCTCATTGCAAAAAGTGTTAAAGTAATAATTTTGTTTTGTGGATGGGAATTATTAGTGCCTGTTGAATGAGAGATGCCTGAGGAACGGTAAGAGACCACAGTTATAAGGTGTAAAAAATTTTTGCCCAGAAATTAGTTAAGAGAAAGTAAAAAATAAATAGAGGGATAAACAAGATTGGCCTCTGTATTTCGCCACCGAGAAGATCAAATACCCATGCTGTGAGTTGCGACCTCACAGGCATAGGAGGTGGGAGTATAAGCCATACTGGACCTCTGTTCCTGTTCCTAACACTCATTTGTTGTCTTTTCCCTCTCGGGATACCAACAAGATCGTGTCACAAATGCTACAGAAAGCATCACATAGAAAGAAAGCAAAGTTCCTCTTTTATTACACACACCCGTGTCAACAGTCACTGTTATAACCCATCCAAATTAAGAACCTGTAGGCAAAACAGAGTAAATTATTAGATTACAAGAAACTTAAGAAAAAGTAGTAATAGATTTAAAACTAAATGTCCAAAAGGAGAGAGACGGATTTGGTTTATATTTATTCTTGAAGATACCATTCAAAATTTGGTAAAACAACAAATAGTAAATGAAAAAGTAAAACCAGCACAGCAATTTAACTCTGTAAAGCCGCCCAGGCATTAGAGTTAATATCAAGTCAGCTAAGCCAAACAAAACCTATAGTGTATTAGAATAGGTTAGCCTTTGACTATTTTTTGGCCAAAGAAGGGGGTGTTTGTGGAAAGTTCAATGTATCAGATTGTTGAAAATTGATGACCACCGAAAAGTCATTCTAGCAAAAAGCAAAAGAAATCAAAGAAAAAGATATATATATGCATATAATAACCCAGGTACCAGTCCAAAAATTAGAAAACAATGTTAAAATCTAGCTGGTGAAGTATGTATTAAAAGAAATTAAGATCTTTCATCTTGTGTTACAACTGTTTTTATATTTCTTCCTTGTGTAATCCCCTGTTTTGATTTGCCAGCATAGTCCAGAAGATGCAAGTAGATAAGGAATATTGCTCAAGCCAAATGATTTACAAAGAATAAGAGTGGGGATTGTGAAAAATGCATGTACTTTATGATTGGCTTTTCGCAAATATTAAAATAGATATTATATGTGTTGTGTTAGAAAGTAATGCTGTATTGACTCTCTTAAGTACCGTGTTAAATATAGCTTAAGTTATAAAAATTGTTAAAATAGAAACTATGCTATGTAAGATGCTTTGTTTTAAAAGAAAAGACTTGCAGCAAGATAGCAGCCACAAGACACCTAAATCTTTCAGAGAAAAAGAATTTATTGCCTTCTTATCAGAAGAAACTAACTCCTTCCCGCCTGGAAGGCGGTGTTAAGATTCAGAGGAAGAAGGTGACGATAACCAGACAGAATCCTGTATTTGAATGGAATTTATGCATCATGTATGAAGTATATGAATATGCAACAGGCTGTTGTTTTTAAGAAGTTAATCCTTTGTTAACGTGTGTCCTTTTTCCCGGGCTCGTGCTGCCTGGAAAAAGGTACCCGGACGTCCATAACTCTTTGTCTTTATTGTCTCATATTTGTCCTAACTTAATTTGTCTAAATTATTGTTACTCTAATTGTATTACTATTTTTATAACCATTTTTATTACTATTAAACTTGTAAAAAATTTTGAAAACAAGTGATAGGCATTTTTCACAAAGGGAAAACCCCTCTTAGGCTGGGTGCAGCCAGCTCTCCAAGCACAGCAGGTCCCAGGGGAGTGAGGACAGACAGGATGGGGCTGGGCAATGTGGAGCAAGGTTGTCCACACTGGGTCAGAGCTCCAGGCACAGCTTCTGTGAGCAGGCCAGAGCTGCTGAGGAGAGACCCTGGCTCAAGATCAATCACAGAATGCTGCAATCACCTCTGCTCTAAAGAGAAATAAAATAATATACTTCCTTTAAAATAAGAATGTGTATTTCTTGCAAGGTGTTTGAAATCTTTCTCCATAATTGGACTCGGAAAACTTTAATGACCCTCTCAGGGCTTTGGTGTTGTTTACATCCCTGAGATAGTGTTCAAAAAATATCTCAATAATTCAAAATTAAATTTAAACACAAAAGTTTCTTGGAGATTTAATGGGTCCCACTGAGGGACACGACTGAGAAAGTGTCCCCAGGTTCCAGTTAGAGCAGAACACTGGAGGCAGTGATGACAGCTGGGGACAAACAAGGCAAAGGTGTCTCTGGTGCTGAGCAAAGCTGGATGTGTTTGAGGAATGCACAGGGCCAAGGCCTGAGCCCCAGCCCCTGGGCAGGCAGATGCTGTCCCTCCCTCCTTGCTCAGGGCTCTTCCCGGGATGGGCACTGGCATGTGGGGATGTGCAATGCCAAGGGCAGGAGCATGGGGCGGCCCCTGCCAGGCTGCTGAGCAGGGACAAGGAGGCAATGAGGCCCCAGGCCTGCAAGGGTCACTTGTCCCCTCCTCATGGCTCAGGGCCAGCAGCCATGGCCAAAGTGCTGCCCAAGTTGGCTCTGGCAGGGCTGTCTTGCAGCTGCTGCACATGCCTGTGCCCTGTGCAGCCCAGGCTGTGCTACGGTGTCCCTGCCCTGCGCCTCTGTCCCTGCAGGCTGTCGGCATCCCCCGGCTGCCCCACCTGGCTGGGCCCTTCCTTTGCTGACAGCTCTGCCTCCTGCCTGCCTCTGCCTGCCCACACAAAGCCTGGGGCTGATACCAAAAGGCTTCATTCCATTTTTACCCTGCCTGTCAACTTTCAGCGCAGGAACAAGGCATGCAGGGGCTGCTTTCCCAGCAAGGATGGTTGGAAGAGAAGAAGCAGACAACTGGCTCAAGGGTGCAGGGACAGAGAACATGAGGAGTGAATCTGGGAACTTGGGTGGGTTTTATGGAAATGGGTACATTGTAATTCACATTTAATGCCTGTGTATGAGGAAAACTCTGGTAGAATTACATGTTCATGTAAGGTTAGGAGTTTTCCCATGTTGGACCTCAGGCCTGAATAAATTACACCCTCTTAAATAGCAAATGAGTGTTAAGGAGCCTTATTCTGATATTTCAGAGATTTGGCGACACTGGGGCCTCACAGAACCAAGGAGTCAGCTGTGACCCTGTGGAACCGCATGGAACAAAGGGTCCATTGTGATGCAGTGGAACCCCATGGAACCAAAAGTCCATTGTATCAGAGCAAGCCCTCATGGGACGCAGGAGACCATTGGTGACAGTGTGGAAGCTCCTGGAGCCATGGGGTCATTGTGCCAGTGTGGGGCTGCATGGAACCAATGGTCCATTGTGACACTGCAGAACCTTCTAGAATCAAGTGGATCTTGTTATGCCCTGGAACCTCATGGAACAAAGGATCCATGGTGACACTGCAGTGCTGAGAGCATTGTTGACAGTGCGAAAGCTCCTGGAACCAAAAGTCCATTGTGACCCAGCAAGGCCTCCTGGAACCAAGGGTCCATTGTGGCTCTGTGGGGCTTCCCAGGACCAAGGAGACCATTTGGACACTGTGGGGCCTCATGGAACCACCTGGCACTGTGACACAGCGGGGCCGCATGGAGCCATAGGCCCACTGAGACCCTGAGGAACCTCATGGAACCAAAGGTCCATTGTTACACTGAGGGGCCCTGTGGAACCAATGGGACCATGGTGACACCGTGGTGCTCCATGGAACCAAGGGGCCATTCTGATTCTGCTTTGCCTCATGGAGCCAAGGGGCCACCATGACACTGCAGGGCCTTGTGGCACTGAGGCAGCCTTGTGACACTGCGGGGCCCTTGGAACCTGTGGGAGCTCAGCACATCAATTCTGATGTGCGGAGTCTCCCGAGACCACCTCGAAGGCAGAGACCCCGTCGGGGGGCTCGGAGACCTTGGCACGATGCCCGGAACATCTGGTGGCTGGATTTTGATCCAGTGAACGACTTGCCACCCTTGTATGGGAGTTGGAAAATCACACAAGTTTAAGGGGTGTGTTTATAGTATGCACTAGGGGTGAAAATATAAGTTTTTAAATTTTTGGTATGTGGGTTATGGGGACAAGATGGCAGGAACAGGGCGTGTCTCGTCCTTTTTCTGTCTTCTTGTTCTCCATCTTCTGGTGTGGTGTTGGCACTTGGGGATTGGTTTAAAGTAAAAAATCACTGTCTAACATGGGTGATAGACATTGGGAAATAAAGATAAATATGATGTACGTAGTTTATAGTATAAAAAGATAGCACCACCTCGGGGGAGACGGAGAGTGTCGTGGCTGCCTTGCTGGTCAGACCTCTGTCCGGCGAGGAAACAATTTTATAGATAAGATTCAATAAACAACCCGAAGACCGAACATCTGAGAGTCCAGTCTCGTCCTTCAGAACCTGGGGCCATTCCCTGGACCACCCAACTCACCTCAGGGCAGAGAGCAAACAGCCGACCCCGAAAGGAACCAAGGGGCCATTGGGAGATTGCAGGGCCTCATGGAAGCGAGGGTCCAATATGACACCACCATTGTAACCCTGTGCAGCCCTGTGAATCCAAGGGAACAGGGAACAGGTCTGGTTGGCTTGGCCTGATGGGTTCAACTGACCTCAGCATGTTGGGGGTCTGTTCTGATGTGCCCTTGAAACCCTGGGGCTCTGTGCTTTCCTTTTTATGGAAAGAACCATCCCTTCTTCCCAAGCACCCACTGTGGGAAAACAGGACTCCCATACAACTAACCAATATGATTAAGCAGAAGCCATTTATTGTTTTCATTGTGCACTCATTTATATATTCTAAACCTACTGCAAACACTGATCATGCATCTCTTCATTGGTGCCTCTCTCTTGTCCTTGTATTCTGCACGCACTTCTCAGGGTACGTGGCTGGTTACAGTCCAGGTGGTTCTCAGCCCTCTGTTATCAAGTTCTTGTGGTCTTGGTATTCTGTTTCTCAGCCTTTTCTTTCTTCATTTAGCACAGATTATGTCTTAGTAACCTTGATGAATTCCAGAGGGCTCTGATAAGAATAACTACAAGCAATATGGCTGGTGCACAGTGTGGTCTAAGTTGTTCAGATACATTGCTACAATTCCCCCTTCTTCTTCTTGCACCAGCCAAACCCTTTTCACTGTATTTTCTACCAAGCAGGTCACCAATTTCATTAGACATGGAATAGCACAAGGCAATATAATGACGACTACTAATAATAGCAAAGCTCCCTTTAAGATATCTTTCAATCATCCAGTTATTCCCCATCCCTCAAACCATTCATCCAAGCCCCAGTCATTCAGGGTCAATTTCTTCATGTTGTCTTGTAGTTGTTTCAGTTTCCTGTGAATGGATAAAGAATGGTCAGAGAGGTTCATACAACACATTCCTTCCAAATCCTCACACCTGTGCCCATGTACTAACAGCAAAAAAATCTGTAGCAGCTCTATTTTGCAGTGTGCCATGTCTAACACTATCTACATCAGAGAGCATTTGATTTAAAATAGCTGAACTTGTGTTCAGTTGTTTGACTCTCCAGCATCCCAACTTATTAAGCATAGCCAAAGCTTGAGCAGCAGCAACACCTGGAGTAAGGAATGATGCTGTTATTTGTTCCGGAGCACCCCAAAACTCTACATGATTGTCACAATCAGATCCTAAGCTTCTGATTGCCCTTATAGACTTCATGCTATGTCCTGCAACCCGAACAGTCTGATTCAGCATTTCACACATGCTAGGGGCAAACATGGTTGGCTTTCCTAAATAACAACAATCACCAAATGGATTGCTTGGAAATGCAGGCCATGCCCTATCCGCACAGATTAAAAAGACACCTGGTGGAAGCTTTGTACAGTCACATTTGCACCAGCACTTCCAGGATAAGTCCAATTGTGGCAATATTTGGTCACATTCTTATACCATGGAGAATTGAGATTAAGGATGACACTGTTATTTTTGGGACGTGGGACTAGGACATTGGTCATATCAGTTGATTTTGGGTTTTAAAAGGAGTTTAAAAACAAGCAATAATTCCCAGGTACCAATCCTAGCAAGTCTAATTCTTGGGGCACTAGTTTTCATTCAGTTATGATTGTGTTATCATACCTGCTTGGAAGCCCTCGCTGTTTGGCCTAATTCCCAAACTTTTGCATATGTCTGATTTTGTACCACCTCTGATTGTGTTACACCAGTGATTCTCTACACTTGATCTATTTCCTCCCACTAATAGCTTTCCTTTGGCTCCTACCCATTTTGCAAAACCAGTACAATCACTTATTGGGATACCAATTAAACATGTACAGAAGGGATTTCATGGCATGGCTAAGGACAAGCAAAAGGAGTCCACCCCAGAAGCATTGTCCCAAGTAAGCCACATATTCTGTCAATGCCATCCTGGCAGGAAAATTTCTTCTGCACTACAGATGTTGCCACCTATCACAAGTAACAGAGGGAGACTCCCAAAAACCCGCACATCTAATCTGAGACTATTCTTCATCTTTATCATTGGCAAAAACCACTTCCCCTATGAGATCAGGGATAAAATCCAAACTGACTGTGCCTCTTGTTCTTTGCACTCTTCTCCTATTCTGTCTCCTTTGGTTCTTCTCTTCCCACCTTCGCTTCGTTTGTTCCCACTGCTCAGGTCTAACTCCCCCAGTCCCAGGAATAAGTATTCCTTTTCTGCATTCAATGGACTTGATCTTATTCTCT
>VZSU01001078.1:0-14612 GCA_013398715.1 Nesospiza acunhae
TTATATTAAAGAATATTATACTATACTAAAGAATATTATATAGAATACAAAAAATACTATTATATTATATTGTATTATATTACATTACATTACATTATATTATATGATATTACATTACATTACATGATATGATATGATATGATATGATATGATATGATATTATTACTATACTTAAGAATACAGAAATGATACTTACAGAATGCTAAAAAGATAATAATGAAAATTTGCGACTCTTTCCAGAGTCCTGACACAGCTTGGCCCCAGTTGGCCAAAAAAGTCAAAACAATTTACATGAAACCAATGAAACAATCACCTGTGGGTAAACAATCTCCAAACAAACACATTCCGCACAAGCACAACACAGGAGAAGCAAATGAGATAAGAATTGTTTTCCTTTTCTCTGAGGCTTCTCAGCTTCCCAAGAGAAAAAACCTGGGTGAAGGGATTTTTCCAGAGAATGTGAATGCCACAGCCTGTCCAGTGGCTCTGGGCAGTTTTGGGGCATCTGAGGGCTCAGGGAAACCTTTGTGCTGTCCAAGCTGAGGTGACCAATGTGTGACACTGACACAGCAGCAGCACAATGAGCTCAGTGCTGGTCTGGGTGGCAGCTGCTGGGTTTGGATGGATAATGGGTGAATTCCTTACTCACAGGGTGGGGATGGCGTGGCACAGGGTGCCCAGAGCAGCTGTGGCTGCCCCTAGATCCCTGGAATGTCCCAGGCCAGGCTGGACAGGGCTTGGAGCAGCCTGGGATGGTGGAAGGTTGTTGGATGATGCCCTTTTCTGACTCAGAGATGGGGCAACTGAGAGGTGTTTTAAAAACTCAAAAAAATGTTAAAAAGCCCCATAATCCAACAGAAGGTGTCCCTGCCATGGCAGGGATGGGATGGGATGGGATGGGATGGGATGGGATGGGATGGGATGGGATTTAAGGTCCCTCCCAACCCAAAGCATTCCAGGATTCCCCGAACTCACAGTCTGGGAGGGCCAGACCCAGGGACAGCTCTCCTCCTGCAGAAATGGCATTAACTGATCCTTTCAAGGTGGTTTTTGCTGTGTGTGAACAGCTGCCTTGGTTCTAGACAGTTTTTAAGAGCTGGACATTCTAAAATAACTTCCCTTCTAATTTTAACCCACTCCTTTAAGGTCCCTCCAAGCCAAACCATTCCATGGTTCCATTCCATGGTTCCATTCCATGGTTCCATTCCATGGTTCCGTCATTCCATTCATGTCTCCCTGTTCCAATCCTCCTCTCCAGGAGGGATCTGTGAGGGTGGCTCCAGTGGAGAACTGTGAACCAGAAATGCCACAAAGTTCCACATCTGCACAGAGATGCTGCCCAGAGTGAGAATTCCTTAAAAACCCACCTTGGGAAGCAGGGAGAGGAGAAGGGAGGTGGTTTTGGGCAGAACAATCCGTGTCTGGCAGCACCCAGAGCCAGACCAGAGGCTGTGCTCAGCAGGGAGGTGTCACTCAGGGGGACACAACAACTATTTCAAAGTATAAGTAAATTACTTAAACTTGAAAGTAAATTGAAAGTAAATTAAAGGAGAATGGAAGTAAATGGAAGTATTTACATATTAGTTGGAAGTAAATTAAAGAAGAAGAATTTAACAATAATTAAAATTAAATTTCAGCAAATTTAAGTGAAATTAAATGAAGGCAGAATTACTGAACGAAGGAAACCCAGCCACACTGATAACTTCACACATGTATCACCTCTATTTTCAAACAGCAGAGGCAAGGCAAGAGCACAGCTGTTCATGCACCAAAGCCACTGTCACTTGTGGTTGGAAATAGAGCTGTGAGCCCCTGAAGCAGGGAGAGGGGCAGGCGAGAGAAGGATCTGGTGCTCAGGGCAGTTTAAAACCTGCTCAGCACCTTCAGGAGGACCCAAATCAGTGCAGGTTGGGATAAATTTATTTTCAATGCTCTCAAAGCCCTCTGTGTCCCTTTTCCTACACCGTGCTCAAGGCTGTGCTACTATCAGGAGTAAGGAAGTAGTAAAGTAGCCAAGGAATGGGCTCAGCCACAATTCCCTCACATAAATATCTCATTTAATCTTCCTGCAGTCTAACTCTCAGAATCTCTGCTGCTCAGAGTGACCCCGAGATGTGTTAGAAAGTTTTTCCTAGCCTGGCTGTCAAAGAAGGAGTCAGAACTCTTCTGTTTTTGTTCTCAAGGTTGTTTATTTTGTTTCTTATGTATAAAATTCTTTCTCTGGCCTGCCGAGGTCCCTTCAGCAGGTCAGACAGAGGCACTCTGCCTGGCCCTGGGGTGGTGTTATATTTTTATACTAAAAACTACATGTACAATATTTACCATAACTTCCCAATACCTGTCACCTATGTTAGACAGTGAGCTTCTACTCTAAACCAATCTAAAAGTGCCACCATCACCCCGAAGAGGCTAGGAAAAAGAAAGAAGGACAGGGCATGCCCAAATTCCTCCATCTTGGGACCCTGAGCCCCCATTCTAAAAACTCCAAAAAATCTATTTTTCCCCCCATGACAAACTATTATTCTACTTAAACTTTCTTGACTCGTAATTCTTGATATAAAGGTTGGTAATTGTTTTTTCCAAGGGCTAAATCAAAGGCACAGGGGTCTTGGGCTCTGTACCAAGGCCTCTGAGCCTGCTGGGCAGGGGTTTGAGCCCTCCAGGGCAGCCAGAGGAATTTCCTGGGTTCTGACATCTGACACTCCCCGGATCCTCTGCACTGTCAGGATCAATCTCCCGGCCCCTGATGTTGTGTATAAATTGTAATTTCAGAAAAAGGTGATGCAGGAAGGCCAGGGAGAAGCAAAGGAAAAACCAGAGCCCTTCTCCTCCAACTTGTGCACAAACTGCTGCAGTTTCCTGCTCGATCCCAAAGCCAGAGGAGCTGCAGCATTTCTGACTGCTCTCCATTTGTTGTCCACACCTTGGTGGCAGGGATGAGCTCTGTGCTTCCCCAGCCCCTGGACAAAGCTCCTGGTGTCGTTTGCTGGGAGCCAGGGCTGAGCTCTCAGCCCACAGGAGCACAGGGGGATGCCAGGCAGGAAAGAGGGGGGTTCTGTAAGAGCCGAAATGAGGGATGTGGGACTCCAGGCAGCTCTTCAACATGCAGTTTATTGTATCTAAGACGTTACAGCAGTCCAGGGTCGTGGGTGACAGAGCTGTGCCTACAGCTGTCAGCTCCAGCTGCAGGCAGGCCTGAAGACCCTTTGGTTTTGGTTACAATGCATTAGATACTTTTCTTTGATGAGCATCTTAATACAGTACAACCAATCTATACCTTAACTATTATCTGTAGCCTATCATAACTACTATAATTACCATATTCATGTAACTATTCTCCAATCACTAGAAGTTAGTACATTACAGTTTAAGCTAGAAGCTGTTATTCAGTTTTCTTGCAGTGGAAAATTCTGAGACCTTTTTTCTACTTGCAGCTTTGCTGACTTGTTTACCTTGCTGCCTTTCTGCTTGATAAAAACATCTTCTTGTTTGAGGTGGGTTTATGCTTTGCTCTAAGCCATAAAAACCCCTTCTAACTAACACACCCTTTGTCTCATTGGTTATCCACTAAGACTGGCTCAGCAGTTCTTTTCCTCAATATCAAAACTTGCTTCTATCTCTATTTCTTCATCAGACTCTACATTTAAAAATCTTTCTGCTAAGCACACACATCTGTGAGACTTTCTTGTCAAACTTTCATCCTTCCCAACAGGGCTGTGTTTAACTCTGTGCCCATCCCCTCATTAAAAACTGTTCAGGATCAATGGCTCTGGAGCCAGGAGTGTTTCCAGTGGCCCCACAAAGGCTCAGCAGGGTGTTTTCACAGCTCAGTCCACAGCCAGCAGAGGAGCCCAGGCTGCCTGAGGACAGCACAGTGACTTGGCTTTGCACAGAAATGTCCCAGCAGTGCCACCCCGGGCCCAGCACCCTCCGGCTCCCTCCTGCTCCAGGGGGAAGCTGCTAACCATGGACATTTGGCTTGGGAGAAGGTGCTTCCAACAACCAGGGGCAGCTCCAAGAAGGGTTTCTGTCCCTGCTCTAACCTCTTGGAGTCTTGGGCAGCACAAGAGCCCAGCCAGGGCTGCACCCAAGATGAACCAAAATGGTCCCAAAATGCACGACCACTCACACGGTCTCTCACTTTTATCAGTTCTGCTCCATTTGCATATTGGAATTAATTGTCCAATTCCAGCCCCAGCCCATGCAGTCTCATCCTTGTTTTTCTCTCTCCAGCCCACACTGTTTGTGCTCTTGGGCCTGAGATTTGGATCATTATCATTTGTCCTTGGTTCCTTGGTGCCCAGCTGGAGCAGGAATTGTCTCCCTGCTCTGTGCACAGAGCTCACCATCCCCTCTTGTGAAGCTCAGACCCATCCACTAAAGCAGCACAGAATCTGAAAAATATGAAAGTTAAAACCTGAGCCATCACCCTCATCTGGTGGCTGTGACCTCACAGAAATTCCTGTCCCAGGCTCTGTGGGGAGGCACCTGAGAAAACCCAGAGGAAGCAGGGTGACACAAAAAAAAAAACAACTTTCTGGGAACCAAAAAAAGCTTTCTGGGAACCAAAAAACTGCTTTCTGCAGTGCCAGCCGTTAGAGAAGCCCAGCCTGAAGGGAGCAGGCACAGAAGTGCAGGTGGCCCTCTCCCTCCCCTCCCCTGCTCCTGCAGCAAATTGTTTTCTTCTGTTAACAAATAACCCTGAGAGAAAAAATCCCTGCAGGATCAGGAGAGCCCTTTAGGGCCATCTGAGGGCACCAGACCTGCCTGGCAGGGATCTTCCACAGGTCCCCCCTGGAGAGGAGGATTGGAACACGGAGTCACAGAACCATGGAATGGTTTGGGTTGGAGGGACCTTAAAGGAATTGGTTAAAATGATAAGGGAAGGGAAATAATTTTAGAAAGTCCAGCTCTTAAAACTGTCTGGAACCAAGGCAGCTCTTCACACACAGCAAAAACCACCTTGAAAGGGACCATTATTCCCATTTCTGCAGGAAGCAGAGCTGTCCCTAGGTCTGGCCCTCCCAGGCTGTGAGCTCAGGGAATCCTGGAATGCTTTGGGTTGGGAAGGACCTTAAATCCCATCCCATCCCATCCCATCCCACCCCACCCCTGCCATGGCAGGGACACCTTCCACTGCTCCAAACCCTGTCCAGCCTGGCCTGGGACATTCCAGGGATCCAGGGGCAGCCACAGCTGCTCTGCCTTTGAAGAAGGAGGAGCATCCTCAGCCAGGAGAGTCAGAGCAGGGCAGCAGGAGGATCTGAGAGTTGGGAGCAGAGATGGCACAGAGCAGATGTGACACCGGGCAGAGGTGGCACAGGGCAGTGGTGTCGGGAAGAGCTCTGTGAGCAGTGTGACCCCTCCAACACATTAGAAACGACTGCTCACTAAAAAAAAAAAAAATTATTAAACTTTAACAAACACTACAACAAAGAATTAAATAAGGAAAAATTAGTGCTGGGAAACTCCATGATGATCAGCCACGTGCTCATCTACAAAATGGATGCTCTGCCTTTTGTATCCTTAGCTCCTCTGAAAGTTTTCTCAGTTAACTTTTTCTCTGCTGTCCATGGGTGGGGATTACTTTTGACACGTTGATTGTGATGCCACAACTCCTGGTAACAACCAACCTTATCTAAATGTCCTGACTACCAAGGCTATTACAAGGGGAGGAGGGAAAGATGATGACGAGATGACATTTTACAACAACATTATATATATTCTATACATCTGTATAATATCTATATATTAATATATTATATTATATTATATTATCACAAGCACTTGAACAGAACCATCCCCTCTCCTTTGGAGCTCCACTAACACTGGGATGGGTGTCTGGAAAGGATTTAAGAAAGGAGTAGAGGGACATGAGGTCTCTGAAAAGGATTTTGAAGTGTGTAAAGGGAACTGAGGTCTTTGAAAAAGGATTTAGAAGGGGGTAGAAGGGCATGAGGTGTCTAAAAAAGGGTTTCGAAAGGGGTAGAGGGACATGAAGTGTCTGAAAAAGGATTTAAGAAAGGGGTAGAGGGACATGAGATGTCTGCAAAGGGTTTAGAAGGGGTAGAGGGACACTGAGCTCCGCAGGACCAGCTTTTCCCTGGTCCTGCCATTGCCAGGAGCCTTCCGACATCACCAGGTCCCTCCATGGGCCTTGCCAGTGTTGTGGAATTCAATATTTTTCCTTCTGAAGAGGACTGGGATCGTCCTTGGGGTGAAATAGCTCCCACCTTTCACTTCAGAGGGGGAGGAGGATATCAGGGAGGATTTCTTCATGGAAAAGGTGTCAAGCACTGGAATAGGCTGCCCTGGGAAGCAGTGAAACACCTTGGAGGTGCTCAATAAACAACTGGACATGGCACTCAGTGCTGGGGTTTGGGTGTTGGGTCAAAGGTTGGAGGTCTTTTCCACCTTTGGTGATTATTTCTGGAGCATTTCTGCATCAGGCAGTGCTGGGTGTGAAAAACGGCAATCACTTGTTTTTAAAATTTTAAAAGTTTAATAGTAATAAAATGGTTATAAAAATAGTAATACAATTAGAGTAATAACAATTTGGACAAATTGAATTAAGACAATATGAGACAATAAATACAAAGAGTTACGGATGTCCGGGTACCTTTTCTGGGCAGCACAAGCCCGAAAAAGGACACAGTTAACAAAGGATTAACTCTTAAAAACTATTACCTGTTGCATATTCATACATCTCATACATGATGCATAAATTCCATTCAAATACAGGATTCTGTCTGGTCATCAGCAACTTCTTCCTTCTAATCCTAACAGCGCCTTCGAGGCGGGAAGAAGTTCATTTCTTCTCATCAGAGGGTAATAAATTTTCTCTGAAAGATTTAGGTGTCCTGTGGCTGCTATCTGCTGCGAGTGCCTCATTCCTTTCTTTAAAAAATCCCACTGACATAGTTCTTATTTTAACTACAAAAGTTACCTTTTAATTAAAAGACTACATTTATTATTAAAATGTTAATACAGCACTACTAATCAATACATAAAAATACATATGGTAAATATCTGCTAGAGCCATACAATATGCGCTTTTCACGCTGGGGCACTGAGGACTCAGCTTGTTCAAGGGCAGCAAGAGCAGACCAGGTCCTCGGTGGGAATCAGGGAGGTTTTCCTGCAGATTTACTGTAAACTCACCCATTTCAGGCAGCTGTGAGTCAGTGAGCTCCCTGAGCAGGGGAGCAGATCGTTATCTGCACACAGCCCGTGTTTGTGAGCACAAACACAGACAGGCTCTCACAAACTCCCACACAGCTCAAGTGTTAATCAAGAGCTGAGCAGCTTTGGCTTTAATTAGCAGCCAGCAGGGAGGGCAGAACAGCAGCTCCAGCCAGGAATGTGAGTGCTCCTAAATGTTGGGAAGAGCTGCCATGGAGTGCATAAATAATTAAACATTAGTAATTAGAAGAATGCAGCCAGGTCAAGGCAAAGAGAAATTTTTCAGGTTTTTTTCTTTGAACTAAGGAACATTGCATTGAATCAAAGTTATTTCAATTTAAATCAAAGTTATTTCAATTTAAATCAAAATTATTGCAAGTTTTCTGTTTAAGATTAAAAAAATCTTATTTTTTAAGATTAAAATCTTTAAGATAAAAAAAAAAAAAAAAAACCAACCCCAGGAATCCTCCAGGGATCAGGTCCTCAGTTCCTCCTCTTGCACAGTCCCAGCCAGTCCTGGGATGAACGATCTGCAAAAGCAACTTGGACACTGCAGGTGTTTTCCAGCCTTTCTTATCTTCAACCACAACTCAGAAACAAGAGAATAAAATGCAGGGAAGGGCTGGGGACAGTCCTTGGCCTTGCCATCACCTCTGCAGCAAACAGCACCAGAACAAAGTGCATTTATTCTGGCATTAAATGCAGGTGGGTCCAGGCAAGGCTGCACCAGGAGCAGCTTTGGGGCCATTTGCCATCAGGAGGGGACAAGGAGGCAGCAGAGGCTGGGGGAGCTCAGGGCAGAGCTGGTGCCCCACACCCACCCCGTGCCTCCACCTGTGGTGCTGCTGCAGGATGGGCAGTCCCAAAACTGGGCTGTCCCTTGCCCATCAGGGATGACCTTGGAGGAATGACAAACACGGGCTGTCCCCTATCCATTGGGTATGACCCTGGAGCAATCCCAAACCTGGGCTGTCCCCCTCCTGCCCATCAGCAATCCCAAACCCAGGCTGAGGTGGGCTGTCCATCAGGAATCCACTCTGGAGCAATCCCAAACCTGGGCTGTCCCCCTGCCCATCAGGAATGATCTCAGAACAATCCCAAACATGGACTGTCCCCTATCCATTGGGAATGACCCCAGAGCAATCCCAAATCCACCCTGTTCCCCTGTCCATCAGGAATGACCTTGGAGCAATCCCAAAGCCAGGCTATCCCCCTGCCCATCAGGATCCCACTCTGGAGCAAACCCAAACCTGGTCCATCCCCATGCCCATCAGAACCCACCCCAGAGCCTCTCCACAGGACACCCCAGCCCTGAGGAGCAGCAGAAGGAACCCCTGGAGCAGTTCAGAGCCCCCAGGCCCCATCCCAGGCTGAATTCCCCGCTCAGCTGTCCCCAGGCACAATTTCCTGGCACTTCCTTTGAGCTGCCCTCCCCAGTTAAACTCCATTTAGTGATTTGTTAAAACCATCCCACACTGGCAACACAAATTACCCCAAACTACACCACCTCACAGGACAGAAACCCCCCAGATCCCCCTTTTTCCCTCTCCAGGCTGGTTCCCCATCACAATTCCCATCCTTCAGCCCTTCCTCATCTGCTCCCCTCCAGGCAGGTCCCTGGTCCCCCCAGACTGTCCCAACCACCCTATTGTGGCTGTGTGAGCAGGGATTATTTGTGGGGTATGGGATTATTGCTGCCAGGACAAGGAGGCACAAAACATGGCCCTAACAGGATGCTGAACCTTCCAGTGCTGCCTCCAGTTTCACCAGTACAACCCTCTGCTCTCAGGAACTGGTCTGGATTTGCATCAAGTGCCGTTCTGGGAAATTATAAAATCAAACCAGTTCCTGTTGGTTCTTGTCTGATCTGAGTAAAAACGAGTGTCCAGCTAAAAATAGATGCGATTGAGTGACATCTCCAGGGCTTCCTGCCTGCCTTTCCTGTGTTGTGGGGCACAGACCCAACTGATTTCACGTGGGAGTTGTTTTTTTGTGTGCATCTTCACATCATCACACCAACTTGCCAACGTGGCCATCACCAGAGGAATCCTGGGCTTCCAGCCCTGCCTGGAGAAAAGGAGACTCAGGGGTGCCCTCATCACTCTGTGCAGCTCCTGAAAGGTGCCTGTGCTCAGCTGGGGCTGGGCTCTTTCTCCAGGCAGCACTGACAGAACCAGAGCTCACAGCCTCAAGCTGCACCAAGGGAAATACAGGTTGGATATTAGGAAAAAAATATAGATTGGATATTAGGAAGTTGGTGAGATCCTATCCTATAAGTAGGATATTAGGAAAAAACCTAATTAGGATATTCGGGAAAAAATATAGGTTGGCTATTAGGAAAAATTTATCATTCTTTCAGTTTTTCACAGAAAGAGTGATAAAGTTCTGCAATGTTCTGCCTGGGGAGGTGGAGTCCCCATCCCTGGGTGTGTTTAACAAAGCCTGGCTGTGGCACTGGGTGCCAGGGTTCAGTTGAGCTGTTGGGGCTGGGTTGGACTTGATGATCTTGGAGGTCTCTTCCAACCCAGTGATCCTGAAATTCTGTGAATTCTGTGAATTCTGTGATTCTGTGCCCAACCTGTGGGACCACCCAAACCCAAGGGAACACCCAGCACCTACAGCCCCAAGGACACAGATGAAACTGGAAAAACAAGGTCCTGTTAATTGAAATGAATGATGGTGGAGGGTTCCTTGCACAGGTTCTATCAGGTGCTGGTCCATGAAAGTGGTTCTCGTTTTTGGCTGCATTTGGCAGCGTGGGAGAGCAAAGTTGAAGGAGATTTGTGCAGGTCTGTTGAGGTTGTTCAGGGTTGCTTGGTCCATGGGTGCCAAGGAACAGAGTTTGGAAGACGAATTAGAGGAGACCCTGGGCTGGTGTGTGGGCAATAAAACCAGCCAGGAATAATACTTAAAAGTCAGAGCTTTAGAGGGATTATAAATCTTCCTATTCCAATCTGATCTCAGGCTTCGGGGGGTGATTTCCCTCGTGTCTTGGGACTGGGAAGGTTTTACTCAGCAGAGTAATTTCCTACCAGGTTTGATCTGTGACAGCAAGGCTTGGGTGGCACTGCCTGACCCAACCTCTGAGCCCTGGGTCCCTCTCCTATCTCTGTGAGGGTTTCTTCACTCCCAGCTCTGTGTTTGGAGAGGGAAAACATCCTGTTTATAACAGAGCACCCTGTGTGGGCAGCTGGAAATTCTGTGAGGGCTCACATGTCATCAATAACTTTTGCCCTCTCACTTTCACCTGGCTGAGCTGCTGACACAGGTGCTCCACTTGCTGTGATGTTCTGCTCCTGGACTTTCCAGAGAAGGGATTCAGCAGGTTTGGGTGCAGATGTCATGGCTGTTTGTCCCAGTGCAAAGCAGCAGCTCACAGAGGAGGCCACTGACGTCCCTCTGCCCACTCAGTATTTCCTGTTCCTCAAGAACGTGACTCACGAACCTGATTGCAAGAGCTAAACCTAAACCCAAGAGCTGCAGTCCTCACTGCTTATCTCCTTCAGCACATTTTCCTGGAGTTATCCTCTTGGGAGCAGACTGAGCTCAGGCAGAGCTGGCAGCCAGCTGGTCTCAGGAGCTGAACCTGGGGAACCAGCTCTGGGAACGAGTCTGGGCTTTGATGTCTGGAGGCATCACAGGATTAGGATGCTTTGCTTTGGTCCCAAGAACCAACTCCAGTTTGGGTTTGAGCCTCAGGGCGTTCCCATTCACCTCCACGTTCCAGACTGGCAGCTGTGCCAAGACCTCACCTTGCTCCATTTGGTGAATTTGGTGACAGGGCCTTCACAATTTCGGCTGATTTGAGCTGTTCCTGGGATGGTTTCTGCTGGTCCCTCACCCTGGCTGTGAACCACTGACGCTTCCTGTTGTGGTTTCCTGCCTCAGCTGAGACGCCTCCTCTCTGCTCTCCCTTCCTGTTCTTGTCAGGGCCATTTCAGAGCTTCATGGGGACAACAAATAGATAGAGGAGTCTCTGGTGGCCATAAATCCAGCTCCTGGCAGCCTTTTGCTTCTGAGGGCTGAGCAGGGCAGGGTGCATGGGCAGAACAGCTCCTCCTGGGTCCTTCCAACACAGAGATCCAGCCAAGCCCTCCCCAGCTCCAGTGGTGCCAGGGAATGGCAGGAGGGCCCTGTGCTGCTGGGAGCGATGAACCAGGCTGGCATGAGCCAGAGCAGGGCTGACCACCAGGGCAGGGCTGACCACACAAGCTGTGCCCAAGCACAGCTCCAGCCACTGCCTGGGAGCAAAGACCACAACAGTGGGCTCAGCCTATGGGAAAGCAACTTCTCCCACCATGTCCAGAAAGAGCCAAATTGGGAAGAATCAGGGCAAATACCCAGTGAGCTGCCCCAAAATATGGTGTTTCTTTGCTCCTTACGTGAATGACGTGTTTGCAGGAGGAGCAGTGGAGAAATCTCTCTGATCTTTTTGGGGTCATTGTCTGCGCAGGAGCAGCCCCAAAGTTCAGGCTCCAGGGAACAAATGAGACCCTTTGGTCACAATAAAATTTCCATTGATTACAGCAAACTGGGATCTGTCAACACCCTCTGGGTGGGATTTTAGGTGATTCAAGACAGACATACAAGCCCTGTACAGAGACAAGCCCTAAAGCTCTTCGGCACCAGGGGCTCTGCAGGGATTTGGTCAATGAAGAGTCCTCTCTGCCAAAGGGATCGGAGCATCGGGAACCAGCCAGAGCCAGGTATTGTAGGGCCAAAAATTTTTTAAAAACAAATTCAAGGAAGGTTTGTTCTTGTTTCTGCTGACTGATGGTTGATGTCTGCCCAGAAGCACTTGGGTTTCTCTCCTTTCACTGTGCTTGGTGCAGTTGTTTATCTAAATGTTGTTTTAGACGTTTCATATCCATCTTGTGTTTTAATCTCAATGCATTTATGGTTTTGGCCTTCTAGATCTCCATGGCAAAGCTCATTTATTCAGAGAGGCCAAAGAATTTCCTTTTATTGTGAACAGGGCTAGAGAGAAAATGGTAGGAAGTCAAGGCTAAAAACATCAGGATGGATTTAAGGAGCACATTTTTAATCGTGAAGGTAATCAAAGACTGGAGGAACTCACTGTAGGATTTGGGGCATTCTCTCTTGCTTGGGATCTTTAAATGAGGTTCAGGTGGTTTCTCTATTCCTTGGCATCTATAAATCAAAATCAAGTGGATTCTCTGTTGCCTGGGATCTTTAAATCAAAATCAGGTGGATTTTTATTTACAGTTCCCAGGTCTAGTAAGGGCAGAATACAGGGATGTGGGATGCTGTGAGTTTGAAACAACCCCACAGAGAGCTGGCAGGAGAACATCTAGACAGGGAAGTTTGAACCCCAATTAAAACATTTTGCAAAATGATGCTTCAGGAACCAATTTTCCCTGCCAGGCCAGGCCCCAGCAGTGGGTTATCACAGCAGGTATTGCTCAGAAGTGTCTTGAAAAAGTCAGCTTGGGAGCACAGTGCATCTGTGCTCATGCTTCAGCTCCTCTGTGATCCAGGCGACGCAGAAGGAGAGATGGGGTCTTGGTGTGGGAAAGCCTTTATTGAGCTCCTTCCTCAAAAGGATCCAGGGACAAAGAAACACTCCAGGAGGGAAAGCAGGGGTTTATATAGGGATCTCAAGGGGCGGGACAGAGCACCAGGGCCAATGGGATGGGGGCACAGGGGTGGAGCGAGTGGGAAGGGCCAATGGGATACATTGAATCTGAATATCACAGCAAGGCAAGCTGGGAGAAGCCTTTTGGTTGTAGGAGCGTCTGGGGGTAGCACAGTCGGGACGGACGGAGATGAGAGATCTCTGAAGCCAGGTCTGGAACTTAGGGTTTATTGCAAGGGGCCTGGGTGCAGGGGCCTTTTGGAACTTGGGGTTTGTTGCAAAGGGCCTGGGTGCAGGGCCCTGCTGGGAGCTGCCAGCCACAGCTCAGAGCAGGCCCGAGAGAAGAGAGGGGTAGAGAGGATGAGAGAGTAAGAGCGTAAGAGGGTAAGAGCGTGAGAGAGTAAAAGGGGTAAGAGCTAAGAGAGCGAAGTTCCCATTACAATACAATAAATTTTCTTCTGTGTTGAATATTCTAATTCTCACTAACCAATCTAGTACAATATACAAATCCTATAGCATTTCCATACAGCCTATAAGAATCATTACATTACCATACTGTGTTACATTTTAAACCCTAAAAACTCCTCTTTGGGCCCCTTCTGCCAAGCTGTAGGGTCTGCTCTGACCCTTGGAGCTGTCTGCAAGCAGAGGGTGTTGTTCCATCAAAAGGGGATTACCTTCAGCCAGCCACACCATTGTTTTCCAGTTGTTCAGTAACTAAGGGATCTCAAAGCTTGCTTTCGTTTCGATCTCGCTTATAGTTTCTATATTCTCAAAATCTTTTGCCAGACAATCATATTTATAAGGCTTTCCTCTTTTATCTTCCCCAACATTTGGTTATAACGTGAAGGCTTTTCCCTCCAGGCGAGTGCTGTCACCTTCCTCCCTGTTGGCCCAGCAGCCTCCACAGCGTGTGATCCATCGAGCAGAGGGGGAGATGCCGGACGCCGCTGCCCACCTGCCCTTCTACTACGGCAGCATCACGCGCTCGGACGCCGAGGAGCACCTGAAGCTGGGCGGGATGGCAGACGGGCTGTTCCTGCTGCGGCAGTGCCTGCGCAGCCTGGGCGGCTACGTGCTCTCTGTGGTGTGTGTGACAGTGTTTGCAGGGGTTCTTGGGTGAGGGAAGAGATGAGGATCTGACTCCATGTTTCAGGAGGCTCGATTTATTATTTTATGATATATATTACATTAAAACTATACTAAAAGAATAGAAGAAAGGATTTCATCAGAAGGCCGGCTAAAAATAGAATAGGAAAGAATGATAACAAAGGTTTGTGGCTCAGCTCTCTGTCCGAGCCAGCTGGGCTGTGATTGGCCATTAATTACAAACACCCAACATGGGCCAATCACAGATGCACCTGTTGCATTCCAGAACAGCAGATAATCAATGTTTACTTTTGTTCCTGAGGCCTCTCAGCTTCTCAGGAGGAAAAATCCTAAGGAAAGGATTTTTCATAAAAGATGTCTGCAACAGGTGTGCGACCTGCAGTTCTACCACTACGCCATCGAGCGCCAGCTCAATGGCACCTACGCCATCCTGGGGGGCAAGGCGCACTGCGGCCCTGAGGAGCTCTGCGAGTTCTACTCCAAGGATGCCGACGGGCTCTGCTGCCCCCTGCGCAAGCCCTGCAACCGCCCCAGCGGGGTGGAGCCCCAGCCCGGTGTCTTTGACAGCATGAGGGACAACATGGTACGGGAATACGTGCGGCAGACCTGGAAACTGGAGGTACTGGGGTTTTTCAGGGCTGGAGTGGTGTGGATTTTTTTTTTTTTGCTTTTCTTCTTTTTGCTTTTATTTTTTTTTTTTTTTTTTTTTTTTTTTTTTTTTTTT
>VZSU01001078.1:20435-30585 GCA_013398715.1 Nesospiza acunhae
TTATATATTATAATATTAATATACACTATATACCAATTATAATATTAACATATACTATATACTAATTATTACATTATACATTATACATTATACATTATACATTATATATTATATTTTTTTTTTTCTCCTCACAATAATCTCTTTTTCCTCCCATCCCTTTCTCAGTTGGTGGAGTACTTAAAACTCAAACCAGACGGGCTGATTTTCTACCTGAGGGAAGCCTGCCCCAACCCCAACATGCCAGGTGAGCTGACACCTCCCAGTGCCACCCCTGGCCTTGGTTTGCCACCAACTGGTGCCAGTTGGAGCAGTGCCAGCCCCAATTTCCCTTCCTTCCAGGGGCCACTTTGGCTCCATTTGCCACAAATGTCACTGGAGAGCCTGCCCTGTCCTGGGGCACAGCTCAGCCAGTCTCTGCCCATGGGGTGCTCCAGTGGTGGAACTTTCCCTGACAAAATTTGGGAATAACAGCCACATCCAGACCCATTTCCACACCTTTTTAGGGTAAAGCTGGGGAAATTTTCCTTCGGGGGTTGGAGGGGATGGGATCAGACTCGCAGGGTCCTTCAAGGAGCGATGCTCTGGCTTGGGGCAAACTCCTGATAACAAACTGCTGATAAAAAATTCTTGATAACAAACTGCTGATAACAAACTGCTGATAACAAATTCCTGATAAATTCATTATAACAAACCCTCTCTCTTGTTTTGCAGCCTCTGCAGCACCAGTTCCACCCACCCACCCCTCCGTGAGCGTGAGTTTGGGGCAGGCTTTGCTTCTTTGGGAACTCAGTGGTTTTAATATTGCTGCATTTCAAGCTTGGCTGATCAAACCCTGCTCTTCAAACCATGCTTTTGTCTAAAAGCTCAGCAACTGCACTGGACTTTATTAAGCCCAGCTGGGATGTTGTTCCCTTTCCAGCTTGGATGGGGGTGGGGAATAGCTGGGCACAGCCCCTGGTCGAGCTGAGAAGGGCTTGCATTCATCCAGAGCTCCTTGCCACATGTGGGGCTGTCCTTGGGGAGCCCTCCATCTCTGCCCTGCTGGGATCCTGGGAAAGCTCAGCCCTGCTGCTCCCACTGGCCCCCAGCCAGGGCTTTGTGCTCGCCCTGCCCTGGGGAACGTCCCTGCTCAGCCCCTGAGTGCTGGGCTGGGCTGAAAGCAGCGGATTTGGGGAGCCCAGGGGGGCTGAGGCCTGGGGGCTTGCCCATCACCTCACCCACAGTGGCCTCCAGGGTGCTGGGCACTGCCCAGGCTCCCCAGGTGTTGGAGAGTGTCCAAAGGAGGGACACGGAACTGGGGAAGGGTCTGAGGAAAAAAGAAGTTCAGCAGCAAATCGCAAAGTCAAATAGGACCCAGATGTCCTGGAAATCAGCAGACAGCCAGAGAAGCAGACCAAGGTGCCCAAGCTGAGCTCTTCTAAGGCAGGAGCATCCCTTGGGATGTGCACAGCAACTGTTCCAGGCATCACAGCAGATCTGGCTCATCTCAGAGCACTGCAGAAAGGGCCCTGGGGGTCCTGGTCAGTGGCAAGTTGGATCTGAGTCACTGCTGAGTCCTGGCAGCGCGAAGGGCCACCCTGTGCTGGGGGCACCAGGCCCAGGGAGGGATTGTCCCACTCTGCTCTGCCCTGGGGCAGCCTCACCTCCAGTGCTGGGGGCACGTTGGGCACCACGAGATCAGAAGGATCCAAAGCTGTTGGAGAGTGCCCAGAGGAGGGACACGGAGCTGGGGAAGGGCTGAGGAGCAGCTGAGGGCACTTGGCTCGTTCAGCTGCAGCACAGGAGACTGAGGGGAGGCTCCTCGGGGGCTGCAGCTCCTCCCCAGGGCAGGCACAGGGGCAGGGGCTGAGCTCTGCTCTGGGACAGGGACAGGAGCCCAGCAAGGGCTGCAGCTGTGCCAGGCCTTGGCATGGAGCTCAGGGCAAGGTTCTTCCCCCCGAGGCTGCTGGGCACTGCCCAGGCTCCCCAGGGAATGGTGCCAAGGCTGCCAGAGCTCCAGGAGCTCCCAGGGGTGCTCAGGGTGGGGGTGTTGGGGTGGCTGGGCAGGGACAGGGGCTGGATCAACCATCCCTGGGGGTCCCTTCCAGCTCAGGATATTGAGAGGCTGAGTGATGTCCACTCTATTTATTTATACAGAAAAAATTTACTTATACACCACTGAATCCAGTGGTGCTGCCATCAGATTTTGAAGCATTTTTATGGTGACAGAGCTGTGCCAGGCCCTCAATTGCAGCTGAAATCTGAGCCCACCAGGAGGGGAAGGGAAAGCCTGGTGTCCCTGGGCTGGGCTGGTTGTCCCCAGGCTGAGTGATGTCCCCTCTGTGCTGGATCTAGGGGTGCTGCCATCAAAAACTACCTGGGAGCCACAGAACAGACCCTGCAGTTCCTCTGGGAAAAAGGATCTGCTTTCTTTCAGGATTTATCCCACATATTAGGGCCTAAACGCCTTCCTGGCTGGCACAACAATGCCACTGCACTGAACATGCCCTGCTCAGACTGCAGATTTTGCCTTTCCTTGGGCCTTATTGAATTCCCTAAGCTCTTCCCAGCTCGGGCAGATACAGTTTATCCCAAGCTCTTCTTCCAGCTCTGGGATTCTGTGGCTGTGGCATTCCAAGCTGTGCCACCCTGTGGCTCTCTGCTTTGAGGACAGTGGCTGCACAGTGTCCCTGTGTGCTCACAAGGCCACTTTGCCTGTGCTGGCTGTGACCTGAGCTGCCTCCAGGCTTCCTTCCCTGTAGGAGTGTCGGGAATGAGGACAGTCAGGACAGATGGAGACGAGAGACCTCTGAAGCCAGGTTGTGGAATTTGGGGTTCATTGCAAAGGGCCTGGGCGCAGGGCCCTGCTGGGAGCTGCCAGCCACAGCTCGGAGCAGGTCCGAGAGAAGAGAGGGGTACAGAGGATGAGAGGGTAAGAGAGCAAAAGGGTAAGAGAGTGAGGTTCCCATTACAATACCATAAATCTTCTTCTGTGTTGAATATTCTAATTCTCACTAACCAATCTAGTTCAAGATACAAATCCTATAGCATTTCCATACAGCCTATAAGAATCATTACATTACCATACTGTGTTACATTTTAAACCCTAAAAACTCCTCTTTGAGCCCTTCTGCCAAGCTGTAGGGTCTGCTCTGACCCTTGGAGCTGTCTGCAAACAGAGGGTGTTGTTCCATCAAAAGGGGATTACCTTCACTGGCCACACCATTGTTTTCCAGTTGTTCAGTAACTAAGGGATCTCAAAGCTTGCCTTCATTTCAATCTCACTTATAGTTTCTATATTCTCAAAATCTTTTGCCAGACAATCATATTTATAAGGCTTTCCTGTTTCACCTACCCCAACACCTCCCCTTCCTGGGTCACTGCAATCTGTGAGTCCTGGCTGGGATGGGGACAGCAGAGGGGACAGAGAGCCCTGACCTTGCACTGCCCTGGAAGAGGATGCTGTGCTCAGGGTCCCTGGCACTGATCCCTGCTGGAACTGGGCTGGAACAGGAATGTTGCCTCCAAACCACTCCAGTTTCACCTTTCAGAGGCATCACTAGCTGGGGCTGTGTTAGGGTGCACTTTCCCTGTCCCTTTTCCTTCCATTTGCAAATGAAGCAATTTCTCCTTTATCCACTTTCTCCTCATTTCTTTTCCAGAGAAACCTGGGCCCTCTCAATGCAGATGGATACACCCCAGATCCTGTCGGTGAGCACCTCCAGAGCCCTTTCCTCCTCACAGGGGACAGGACTGGGAATGTCCCAGGAGCCAAGGGGTTCCTTGGAGCCCTGCTACAAAGCCCCTTTCTTACAAAAGCACCCAGGAGCACCCCAGACATTCTGGGGCCTTGCACCCACACTGGGCTCCCAGGAAATCAAGCCCTACCTCATTCCTTGTCTTGCCCAGGAAGTGAAGCCCTGTCCTATCCCTATTTTTCACTAAAATTGACATTTGTCACTGAAAGTGACATTCTTTCCACTAAAATTTACATTTTTCACTAAAATTGACATTTTTCAGTGGATTCAGCTGAATTTCAGTGGGGTAAAGCCCTGCCCAGGGCTGGCAGGGCTGATATATGGAGTGGCAATGCTCAGACCCCAATCCCCATCCCACCTCTTTTAGCAACCAGGACTATTAACGCAGGACAACCCCCAGCCAGAGGAATAATGTGCAGTGACTCCAAGATTCAGAAGGCTGAACAATTGCTATATATTATATTATATTATATTATATTATATTACATTACATTATATTACATTATATTATATTATATATACTAATACTATACTAAACTATATTACTAAATAAAACCCCATGACCCTTATCAGACGGTGATGACCCAGCTTTGACCTAATTGGTCAATTAATCCAAATCATCACCAGAGTCCAATTAACAAATCACTTTGGGTAAACAAACTCCATAACACGTTCCACATGTGCCAAACAACAGCAGCAGCAAATAGAGATAAGAATTGTTTTCTCTTCTTTCTCTGAGCTTTCTCTGAGCTTCCCCAGGAGAAATCCTGGGAAGGTTGTACCTGCTGCTCTCTGTGAAGAGAAAGGACTGGGAGGGGCCCTGGGTTGTGAAAGGAAGGGGGTTGCCCAGGAGGGACCAGAAATGCTGGAGGTGGAGGTGAATTGGCCAACAGAGCAGAGAAACCCTTCCCAATCTATGAGGGACAGCAGGATGGGGAAGGGCAGGTTTATAACCAAGTCTCCTCTTGGGAAGGGGCAGGAAAATCCCGGCTGCTGCCCATGGACACCAGTGTGTACGAGAGCCCCTACAGCGACCCTGAGGAGCTGAAGGACAAGAAGCTGTTCCTGAAGAGGGACCACCTGATGATTGATGAGGTGGAGCTGGGTGCAGGAAACTTCGGCTGCGTCAAGAAGGGAGTTTACAAAATGAGGAAGTGAGTGAGGGTTCTGGGGAAGGAAGGGGGAGGAGAGGGACCTGGCTGGGCTTGAGGTGTCCCCAGCTGTCCTGTTGGTCAGTAGATGGGGCCCCAAAGTGACAATGGAGGGGATAAGGAGTGGTCTGGAAGGTCAGGGGTGATGGATGTGATGTCTGAGGCACCAGCCCTGGGAGTGTTCAGAAAATGAGCAGGTTTTGTGGTGGGGTTGAGTGGAGATGGTGGTGCTTAGCCATGGGTTGGACTTGATGGTCTTGCAGGTCTTTTCCAACCCCAGCAATCCCAGGATATTTTGATATGATGCTGTAATTCCATGGCTTCCCATGGATTTTCACAGACAGCTGCATTGCCCTGGGTGTGTAATTTCCACATTCCCAGGCACACAGCTGCCACTTCCAAACGGACTTGCTGGGCTCAGAGGAACAACTCCACATTCCTGAGGCTACCTCTGGCCATGTCAGGCCAGAGCAGTGACACTGAGGAGTTGTGCCACCCTTGGCTCTGTTGCTGGTTATCTGTGATGATCTTTACCTACTTGTGCCTCAGTTTCCTCCTGGAAAAATGGCACTGATGACCCAGATCTCAGTGTGGAAGGGGAGGTGTCTCATCCCCAGATCAGGGATGGCAACTTCTGGCTACACCCACAAGGGTGAGGTGACCTTTCCTCTCCATCCTGGGACACCAGGATGGTGCAGGGCCCTGACAGAGCAGGCTGTTGAGAGATCAAACAGTGTCCCAGGAGAAGGGATTTCCATTCCTGACTGTGACCCCTGATTCCAGCTGTGCTAAGCCCATGCCATATTGTGGTGTTTGTGAGGTGCCCAGGATGAGGTGAGAGATGAGAAATCTGACTCCATGTTCTCAGAAGGGTGTTTTATTATTACATTACATTATATTACATTATATATTATATTATGCTATACTAAAACTATACTAAAGAAAAAGAAGGATACAGACAGAAGGCTTAACAAGAATGATAATGAAAAACTCGTGACTGACTCCTCAAAGTCCAACACAGCTGATGGTGATTGATCATTAAGTAAAAACAATTCACATGTATGGCTAAACAAACTCCAGGCCACATTCCAGAGCAGCAAACACAGGAGAAGCTGAGGCTTCTCATCTTCCCAGGAGAAGAAATCCTGGCAAAGGGATTTTTCAGAAAATATGACAGTGACACCATGGCTGTTCCCCATGCAGGAAACAGATTGACGTGGCCATCAAGGTGCTGAAGAGCAACAACGAGAAGACAGTGAGGGATGAGATGATGAAGGAAGCTCAGATCATGCACCAGCTGGACAATCCCTACATTGTGAGAATGATCGGGGTGTGTGAGGCTGAGTCACTGATGCTCGTGATGGAGATGGCTTCTGGAGGGCCTCTCAACAGGTTCTTGTCTTCCAAGAAGTGAGTGCTGGAAAAAACGTGGCTGATTTTCTGTGTTTCTTCTCAAAATTGACTTCAAAAGCCCACCCTTGTGTCACCACTGAGTCAGAGATGACATGCAGTTGCATCAGAAGGCAAAGTGGCAAAAAGCCTCATTTATTTCATCCTCTGTTCTTTTATAGCTTCGTTTGCTACAGGTGGACCTGATTGGTCATTTAATCACTAAATTTCACATGATTGGCTAATTAACAAGATGCCCATTTGTAAGCAATCTTATGATAAAACCAGAAAAACAGACTACTAGAAAAACACCACCTGCAGGTTGTTTTTAATATTTGGCTATCATTGCTTATCTCCACTTCCCTAAAGTTTCCCAGGGCGGTTCTGGGAAAACGTATTGTCTTGTTTTGAAATACAGGTGCCTGCTAAGGAAGGCAGGAGCCTCCCCTGACATGGAGAATGTAAACCTGCTTCCTCCATATTGCTGTAAATTTTAAATTCAGGGGCTCTCAGGCAAAAAATATGGGAGCAGGGAACAACAGTTCATTATTAGGGAAGAAAATAAAAAGATAAAATAAATAATGCAGTAAACTAAACCATCACTGACAGAGTCAGAACCCAACCTGACACCCTGTGGGTCAGGGTGTTGGCAGCAGTCCCATTGGAATTGTGGCTCAGCCCTCCTGCAGGGTCAGGGGTGGTTCTGCTGGAGCAGGGATCCTGGAGAAGGGTGCAGTCTCTTCCTCTGAAGAGCCAGTGGAAGAAGAGGCAGCTGCTGTTCCTCTGGGGAATCCAGTGGAGGAGCTGTGCTGGTGTTCCAGAATCTCCAGATTATATCCGGGTAGGAATGCTTGAAATCTCAGATTATATCCAGGCAGGAAGGCTTGGCTTGTCCCTCTGGGCTCACATCTCCCAGTGGGATGCTGTAGTTCTTATCAGCCATGCAGTGGCATTCAATGGCTGTTATCAGCAGGTGTCTCCCCAGTTGTGGAAGAGATAAGGAAAACTGCCCACTGAACAGAAGACAATGCCATACAGACGGTACATAGAATACAATTTGCTTGACAATCCAGGACATTTATCTTGCTTTGTCCCTCTCTGACCAGGCTGTCACATCTACACCCTTGTAGGTGCAGGAAAGCTGAAAAGAGCAGAAAGAAGTCTTTCATGTGAGGCTCTAGGGGCTGATGCTTCTGGAGCAGAGCTCTCCATGCTCATTCTCCCTTGCAGCTGGAAAAGTCAGAGGGGACCACAGCAGGTCCTTTATGACTGAGATCTCCTTTCACCCTCCCCAGGGATGAGATTACAACGAGCAACATCGTGGAGCTGATGCACCAGGTGTCCATGGGCATGAAGTACCTGGAGGAGAAGAACTTTGTCCACAGGGACCTGGCAGCCAGGAATGTCCTGCTGGTCAACCAGCACTATGCCAAGATCAGCGACTTTGGGCTCTCCAAGGCTCTGGGAGCTGATGACAGCTACTACAAGGTGGGTGTGTATTATGGCTTGGGGTTTTTGGGGTCTGTTTGACCCTGGCAGCTGTCAGTGTCCTGGACAGCAAAGTCCTGCTAAGCACAACTTGTCCAGGTGTCCCAGGCAGGCTCCCAGCCACAGGCAATCTTAGCAAGCAGCTCAGCTCTTTGGTGATTTTCAGCTCTTTAGTGATTTTCAGCTCTTTAGTGATTTCAGCTCTTTGCTTGCTAAGTGTCTTTGGCAAATGCAGGGAGAGAGAGGAGAAGAGTTATATGAAGGCCCACAGAGGTGTCTTTATTGGCAGCTTCTGAGAAGTGTCCCAGTGACAGCTCTTCTGCCAAACTGGACAGAAATAGGGGTTTATATAGGGTATAGGAGTTTTGGGAAACAGCCCAATATTAAGGGTTGAGGTGAATATGACCTATGGTCTTACAGAGAGATAACAAGGATCTGAGGTGGAAGAGGGGTCTCTTGGTCCAGTTATCATGACTAGGCATTTCTTATCTTAGGTGACAGACTGCCAGGGAGGCCTTGCAGGCCCTGTGGCTGCTACAGGGGTGAGCACAGCAAAGGGTCTGGAGCAGGAGCCCTCCTGGCTGGGAGGATGAGACCTCTGGAGGCTTGAGGATCTGGGCTGCTCATGGACCCCTCTGCACATCAGGCTGTGCCTCACTGCTGTGATAGCAAAAGGGGCTTTGCAGAGCTCTGGTGACAAGGAGGATGCAGAGGCAGCCAGGGGGATGAGAGGAGCCAGAGAGAAGTGAAGGTGATGAAGAGTGAGCCAGGGCTGACTTTCCAGCAGTGCTCAGCTAAAGGAGAGACCCCGCCTGGAATTCTGTGTCCAGCTCTGGGGCCACCAGCACAAGAATGATGAGGACCAGTTGGAATGAGTCCAGACAAGGCCACTAAATTGGTCACAGGGCTGGAGCCCCTCTGCTCTGGAGCCAGGCTGGGACAAGAGAAGGCTCCAGGGAGAGCTCAGAGCCCCTGGCAGGGCCTGAAGGGGCTCCAGGAGAGCTGCAGAGGGACTGGGGACAAGGCCTGCAGGGACAGGAGCCAGGGAATGTCTCCCAGTGCCAGAGGGTAGGGCTGGATGGGATCTTGGGCAGGAATTGTTCCCTGGCAGGGTGGGCAGGCCCTGGCACAGGGTGCCCAGAGCAGCTGGGGCTGCCCCTGGATCCCTGGCAGTGCCCAAGGCCAGGCTGGGCAGGGCTGGGAGCAGCCTGGGACAGTGGGAGGTGTCCCTGCCATGGCAGGGGTGGCACTGGATGGGCTTTAAGGTCCCTTCCAGCCCAAACCATTCCATAATTCCATGGTTTAACTGAGCCATGAGGGCGGGTGGCAGGAGGAGGGTGGCACCATGGGCATTCAGCACGTGCACAACAGGACAGCAGGGCTAGGACTGGGCATTGGAGCTCCCATTTCAGGTGATTTTTCAGCAATGTGAGATTTGACACAAACACCCAGCAGAATCCAGGTGCAGCTCCCAGCAATCTCACGCTGCAAATGTCCCTCCTTGCTCTGCTGCAGGCCAGGACAGCAGGGAAGTGGCCCTTGAAGTGGTACGCCCCCGAGTGCATCCTCTTCCACAAGTTCTCCAGCAAGAGCGATGTCTGGAGCTACGGTGTGACCATGTGGGAGGCCTTCAGCTTCGGGCAGAAACCCTACAAGGTAAGGCAGAGCCCTACAAGGTGGGGCAGGAACCCTACAAGGTGAGGCAGGAACCCTACAAGGTGAGGTGGAAACCCTAAAAGGTGAGGGAGAAACCCCAGAAGGTGAGGCAGGGCCCTACAAGGTGAGGCAGGAACCCTACAAAGTGAGGCAGAAATCCTAAAAGGCGAGGAAGGTTCCTACAAGGTGAGGCAGGAGGCCTGCAAGGTGAGGGAGAAATCCTAAAAGGTGGGGCAGGGCCCTACAAGGTGGGGGAGAAACCCTAAAAGGGGAGGCAGGAATCGCACAATGTGAAGCAGAAATCCTACAAGTTGAGACAGAAATCCTACAAGGTGAGGCAGGGCCCCACAAGGTGAGGTAGAAACCCCATAAGGTGGGACAGAAATCCTAAAAGGTGAGGCAGGGCCCTACAAGGTAAGGCAGAGCTGGCTCTGTCACCCATGGGTGTCACAGCCCCACTCCACTTTGGGAAAGGCACAAATGAGGGTGGGTTCTGCAGCTTTGGGTTCATTTTAAGAGAGAAGAAATAGAAAACAAACGGAGTTAATTTGGGTTTGGGTCGAAGCAGAGTTTTTTGATCCTTCTTCTCTTTGATCCTTCTGCTCACTTGGGAGATTAAAAAATCACTTCTCATCCACTGCTGGGGCCATGCTTGGGTGGGGTGGGAGCAGGATGGGTGTCATGGAGTTGGTAGGACAGGAGGGATGGGGTGAGTAGGGTGGGTGGGAT
>VZSU01001078.1:30645-44233 GCA_013398715.1 Nesospiza acunhae
GGGTCTATGGGATAGGATGGGATCTGCAGGATAGGATGGGATGGGGTCTGTGGGATGGGGTCTGCAGGGTGACTGGGATAGGGTCTGTGGGATGGGATCTGTGGAATGGGATGGGATCTGCAGGATGGCTGGGATGGGGTCTGTGGGATGGCCAGGCCACCGTGTGGGACACCAGTTCTGGCTTCTGGGGTGGGAACAGTGACTGCTGGATGTGTGGGGTTTGGGACCAAAGCTCCCCCCCAGGCTCAGCTCTAACCTGTCTCATCTAGCCCTGCTGCCAGCTCTGAGCACATTAATCTCTTTCACTCTTGCTCCCATCCCAGAAAATGAAGGGCCCTGAGGTGATCAGCTTCATAGAGCAGGGCAAGCGCATGGACTGTCCCCAGGAGTGCCCAGCAGAGATGTACTCCCTGATGCAGCAGTGCTGGACATACAGGTGAGCATTTCACCACAGTGCCAGCTCACCAGAGCCACCACATCCCAGAATGGGATTGGAAATTTGGGTTGGAAAGGACCTTAAAGCCCATCCGGCCCAACCCCCTGCCATGGGCAGGGACACCTTCACCACACTGTTTGTGTGGTGACAACACAAAGCAAATGGTGTCTCCTGCCTTGTGATGATTCCCCAGACCAAGATGATTTTTTTATTATGGGACCTCTCCATTTGCCTGTGCCAATCCTGGAAGATCCCAAGGTGTTGCAGACATCTTTTATGAAAAATCCTTTCTTTAGGATTTTTTCTTCCTGAGAAGCTGAGAGGCCTCAGGAACAAAATGTAAACATTGATTATCTGCTGCTGTGGAATGCAACAGGTGGATCTGTGATTGGTCTCATGTGGTTGTTTCTAATTAATGGCCAATCACAGTCAGCTAGCTTGGACTCTCTGTCCGAGACACAAACCTTTGTTATCATTCTTTCTTTTTCTATTAGCCAGCCTTCTGATGAAATCCTTTCTTCTTTTAGTATAGTTTTAATGTAATATATATCATAAAATGATAAATCAAGCCTTCTGAAACATGGAGTCAGATCCTCATCTCTCCCCTCACCCTCAGACCCCTGTGAACACGGTCACAGAACAGGGCTCTGTGTCTTTGACCCTCTCTGTCCCTGAAAAGTCTCAGCTGCCTCCTGAGCCCTGGCACAGCCAGGCTGCTGCTCTCCCCCAGGGCCTCTGTGTCCTCTCAGGGCATCAGGCCACTTTTGTCCTCTCTGATGACTTTATTTGTTCCTCTCTGATGACTTTTTTTGTTCCTCTCTGCCCCTGCAGATGGGAAGAACGTCCAGGGTTTGTGGCTGTGGAGAACACCATCCGTTCCTACTACTACAGCATTGCTGCCAAGCTTGAAAATGGACCAGACACAGGGGACAGGGCCAAAGCAGCTCTTCCCTGAGACGCCCTCTCTGCTCCTCCACCTGCCCTGAATGGACCTGGAAAGGCTCTTTGTGAAGTTTTGCTTTAATCTCTCAAATGCTCCTCAGCAGCTGTGGAACTGAGGATGAGGAGGGACAGACAGGGACACCCAGCTGTGCCCCCCAGCTCCTCCAGCCTGACCCAGCTCAGGAGCACAGACTGGCAGAGCTCCTTCCCACCCAATTCCAAAGCTGTCCCAGGACACCAGAGCTTTGTGCCTCCCAGGATGAACTGTGTTGGCTCCCGAAAATCTGGATTTTTCCAGATTCTTTAACAAACAATGCTTTCCCAGGAAACCACCAAGTGCACGTTTCTGGTGGGGTTTGTATGGGGTGGGACACAGCACAAGGAGCCACCTGTGCTCCTTTTCCCCTTGGATTAGGGCAAGAAGCAGCTGGTTTGCAACTGGGATGGGGAGGAGCAGTGGGACAGAGCTGGTTTTTACCCCTGCACCCCTGGCCATCCCAACCCATCTTATCACCCAGCCCTCCAAGGTGGCTCCCAAAAAGTTCCAGGACCAATCCCTCAGCTCCTGGATCCCACCTGGCCCTCCTGTGCTGATGAAATGTTGTTTTTCAAGCTTAAAAACTGGTCACCCTATAAATAAACTATTCAATTTTCTGACATCCCATGGCTTGGATCACTGAACTTTGAGAAATGCTGGCAACTGCTTCAGGCTTGTTACCAAAAACCCCCAAACCCATCAGGATAAGAGAACCCTCCAATGCTGCATTTTTAGTGTTAGAAAATTGCCTTTATTCTCAGCTCTGGGTGTGGATGGGGCTGACAAAATCCCAGCCTCCACACAGCCCCCAATCCAAAACCTCCTCACCTTTTTATACATTTTTAGCAAACAAAGCAGTGAATTTTCATTGCAGCATAGCAAGGTTAGCTCAACAAACTTTACAGTTTTAGTCGTTTTTCCAGGCTGTGTTCCCACAAAAGGAGCTTTGCTATATGCAAAGAGTAATTTAAGAATAACACATTGTCTATAATTAATGTGTTGGTTATGATTAACTAGCTAAAGCTTATTTTTAATAATTTTATCATTTCCAACAGGCTGACAAGAAAATAAATGTAATTTCCCTCTATTAAGCCAGGATTTCCCTCCTTGATGCTCTGGCAATCTTTGGGCTGGTTTTGCTGCAGAGCTGGAAGGTTTTTGCATGTTTTCTTGCAAAAAAAAAAAAAAAAAATTGCTCAGCTGGATCTGCAGTGAATCCCCAGTGCAGGGGATCGCCCCTGGTGGGGGCTGTGCTGCTGAGGACAGAGAGGCTGAGAAGGCTGGGACAGCAGAGGAAGGAGGAGGTGGGAGCCCTGCGATGCTGCGAACGCAAGAATTTATCTCTCACCATCTCCTGGTAGTTAAAGCCACAGAGCAGCTCCCCCCCAGCACCTTGTCCTGGGGATAAACAAACAGCCTCAGGCCAGGGCACAGCCGAAAGCCTCGGGGAGAGTGGGATTTGGGCTGAAAGCAAAGTTCTGGGGAGCATTTAGATTATTAACCTTATCAACATTTGAATTAACCTCTGTCCCAGCAGTCACTGAGGCAGGTTTGGTATAAAAAAAATCCTAAATTTCCTTGCTTAGATAGAGAGACCGACTCTTCAGGTGGCATTTTCTCTCTCAGTCCCATATCCTTGCCCAGAATGTTGAACTCTGGATATATTATCCCTCCCAGCAGAGAGGAAAACAGGAATCCAGGAGAACCTGCCTTGGTCCTGTTCAGTCACTCAGTGCAGAGACAGGAGAAAATTCTCCCCTCTGTCATGCTTTCCTCCCAGAGAGAGCAGCTCTTTAGCTGGAAAAGAGAAGGCTCAATGTGTTTACTACTTGAAAGCCACTACCAAAACATTTTGTTTAGACTTTGTTTTCCAAGGAAATCCATTTTCTGGTTTGAAATGGTTTCTTGCAATAAATTTTCATTTCAGTGGACACTGCTATTTTTTTTCCAAACAGGGAAGGAAAGCACCAGAGAAGTATTCCCAGAGAAATTTCTGCTTTAGCTGGAGACAGTTTTGAGTTTATCCACACCCTGACAGACAGGACACAAATCCCTTGGGATTATTCCAGCAGACCAAGGAAAAGGGTTTATCCTTGGCTGGGGATGGTTTGGATTGGAAGCTGCCTGTTCCAAGAGCATTGGAAAATACCAGGAGTTGCTGGAAGGGTAAAAAGGAGTGAGACAAGCAGGACCTGAACTCACAGGGCTCCTGTGAATCTTTTTTTGGGATGTGCAGGGTCTGACAGTCACCCCTGAGGGGAATTTCCTTGGAATTGAGGCCTTCATCAACCCCACTCTGATTTCAAAGGGGAATTTCCTTGGAATTGAGGCCCTGATCATTCCCACTCTGCCATTCCAGAGGGGAATTTCCTTGGAATTGAGGCCTTCATCAACCCCACTCTGATTCCAGAGGGGAATTCCCTTGGAATTGAGGCCCTGATCAGCCCCACTCTGCCATTCCAGAAGGACTCAGCCTCTTCAGTGGGAGCATCTCCAGGTCTCCAGGCCCTGCAGTCTCTCTCTGCCATCCACAGCAGGGATTTATCCAGCCCTGCCTCTCTCCCTGCTGCATGTGGGACACCCTGCTGGAGCTGCAGCCCCTTCCCTGTCTGATCCCAGGGATCTGGGGATAGATAAGAGCTGTGTCACTGATAAAGGCAGTAGTTGGAGAGCACAGACTCAGAGCTGCTGCTCTTGCAGAAATTTCCCCAAATCCTCTCTTTTCATCCTTCCCTCCTTCCCTGCACTCATCCATCTCCCTCTCTTTTACCCAAATCTTTGGAATTTTCCACTCCGTGTTGTGAGGGAAGAGTGGAACTTCACCTCCTGAGCAGCCACAGTGATAACGTGACAGTGTTGGCACCCATCTGATCATCACTGGGATACCTCATCACATCCCCCAGCCTGATCTAGCTCATCCCAACCCATCTTATCACCAGCACACCTATCTTATCACCAGCACACCTATCTTATCACCAGCACACCTTTCTTATCACCAGGACATGCTGGTTATCAGTTGTACACAGCACAAGCACAAAGTGACTTTTCCATCCCTCTCAGGTTTTGTTCAGCAGCACAGAAATGGGACCAAAACCAGCTTCTCTCCTCCACTTCTGGGCTCTCCCTAACCTGTGACCTCCAACTCTGTCCCCTGTGACCTCCAACTCTGTCCCCTTTGACTTCCAACTCTCCCTCCTGTAACCTCCGTCCCCTCTGTGACCTCCAACTCTTCCTCCTGTGACCTCCAACTCTCCCTAATTTTGACCTCCAACTCTTCCTCCTTTGACTTCCAACTCTCCCTACCTGTGACCTCCAACTCTTCCTCCTCTGACCCCCAGCCTGGGCTTGTGGCTCTGGGCCAGATTGAGGGATCCTCAAACTAAGCAGAAAAATAATTGTGTGTCAACAGGTTAAAAAACACCTTAAATAAATACATTTTGCTGTTGAATCAATTAATTAAATTAATCTGCAAAGTCTTTGCTGAGGGAACTGCTTGTCTTTGGTGCCCTGGCTCATCCATGAGCTGGGAAATGCTGTGGCCACAGCTCCCAGGTGTGTGGGGAGGGGGTTGAGCTGGCAGGGTTTGAGGGCCCATTCAAGGACCTGGCCAGGCCTTGCTTTGTTTCCACCCAAAGCTCTGAATGGAATAAAAACCTTCCCCAGAACTCTTCAGTTGGGCCTTGTCAGCGTTCTCAGGTGGAAAACTCTTCTGTTGGAAAATTCCTGACCAACCCAAGTCATTTATTCCTGGGGTCAGGGAGTGGGTGTAGAGCACGGTCCTGGCAGGGCTGTGGCACTCCCCACATCCTTTGACGTGATGGAAACAGGGATGTGGTGGAGCAGATCTTTCCCCAGATCTACAAAATCCACGTGCCACATCATCCTGGGCAAGATTTTGGCCATGTGCCAGTGAATTTTGGGCAATAGACTGGAATGGTAAATAGTCAACAGCCCTTGACCTAAAAAAGAATAAAAAATCCCATTGAGGTGAGAGTTGATATGTCCTTATCTTCTCCCAGGGATGGGATGAGAAGAAACGGCCTCAAGCTGCTCCAGGGGATGTTTAGATTGGATATCAGGTGGAACTTTTTCATGGAAAGGGTGGTCAGGCACTAGAAGGGGCTGCTCAGGGCAGTGCTGGAGTCACCATCCCTGGAAGTGCTCAAAAAACCTTTGAGTGTGGCACTTGGGGGCACAGATTCGTGGTGACCATGGTGCTGTTGGGTTGATGGTTGGACTTGTTGATTTTAAAAGTCTTTTCCAATCTTAATTCCATGATTCTGGAATTTTGTGACTCTCTGAATTTATCCCTCTGCCTTCCTTGCTCCCAGAGCTGTGATTCCAGAAATTCACAGTTAATCCTTTGGGAATTGGCCTCTTTGTTGCAATGCCTCAATGTAAAATAAACATTCACATTATTAAATATTAATAAATTAATACATTGATTAATAAATATTTTAATAAATAAATTCCTTAATTTGCAGGATTAACACATTTTGCTCTACTGTAACAAATCTCACAGAAAATTATGATTTTATTTGCTATTACGAAGCACCTGTGCAAGAAACACCTTCAGGAAGGAACTCAAGATGTCTGTGGTAAAAATATAAGGGAATCACAAAAATAAGGGAATCACAGAAATAAGGGAATCACAGAAATAAGGGAATCACAAAATCACTTGTCTTGTTCCAGCTTTTAAAATTGAAAATTTAACTGGTAGATATTCACTAAATTAAAAGGTAAATAAAAATACTGATTGGAAAAAGGAGTGGTTTCAATGATTAATAAAAGATAAAACATCTCCTCCAACCAGTGGAAAAGGGGAAAGTATTTTCTTTCATGTGTTTTTGCTTCTACAAAGAAGAGAAGAAAGGATGGAAAAAGTGTCTGATGCACCAAAACTGGGTTAAAAACAGACACAGGAAGGCAGATTTTGAATCCTGCCAGCAGATCCCCAAATTCAGCACCCATTTTTTCCCAAAAGTGAAGCAGCAAAGACTCATCAAAGAGGAAAAAATACTGTACAGAAGGCTGAGAGCTGCTATTTAGGGCAGCCTGTTTAACACCCCAGGGCTGTGCTGGCACAGTCAGAAAAATCACAACTGAACTGACACTGGGAGGAGCTGCAAAGACACAGCAAAGGTGGAAAAGGGGCAGAGCAGCTGCTGAGAAAGAGTAGAAATAATGACACAGGCTCAGGTACTGAAAGTGGAACAAAAGGAGGAATTTTTGGGGTAGAATATAAAAATCTACTCACAGAGCAGGGAATTGAGCAAAGGGCAGTGGAGCCTCAGCACAGGGAATATTTCAGGGGTTATTCCAAGTATAAACTACAGGAAGCAGGTTTTAAAGGGAATATTGAATTTTAGTTTGCAGTGTTTAATTCTGATTTCATGTCAAATCATCTGGTTTATCTCTGCTATTTTAACTTTAGAAATAAACAGAAAAATCTCTCCTCTAGGTTTTCTTAACTGGCTTTTCTAAATCAAGTGTTTTATTGCAGCCCCTAATCAAGAATTCTTCATTAGGAATTAGGGATTTTTGACCTTTTTTCTCTGGAAAAAACAGGTAAAGGCCATTGCCCTGAATGCCCATTTGCCTCCACATCCAACCTGCTTTGCCCTCAGGGATCAGAGCCCATGAAGGGATGGAGAAATCCAGCTGGACAGGATGGAAATGGGAGCTCACTCTGCTGGAGAAGGACCCTCCTACCACAGCTGTCCCTTTGTCCTTGGGACCAAGATGGTGCCTCAGCACAGCCCCAGGCTCAGGAAAAGCAATGTACGGGAAAATCAGATTCACAAGCAGAGTGAAATGAAGAGGGAATGAAGTGATGGGAATTTGTGGAGGTCATTCTTCCCAGCAAGTCACTGGAAGGAGGATGTCAGAGGTCCCTTGGAGCAGTTTTCAAAGGACAGTGTCACTTAGGGCAGATTTAATCCTCATTTTCCCTTCTGGTATTTTTGGGTTGGAGCCTTCAGAGTGGGGAATGACATCCCTGGGGCACCTGGGAATTGTCAGGAATGTCCTGGTGTGTGTAGGAAAGGTTTTGGTGTGTCAAGTCACGCAGGGCTGAGTGTCCTGTACACAGGGACAGAGCTGGGACTCTGCTGGCAGGAGTGGTTATTATGGAATCATAGAATGGTTTGGGTTGGAAGGGACCTTAAAGTTTATCCCACTCCACCCCTGCCATGGCAGGGACACCTCCCACTGTCCCAGGCTGCTCCCAGCCCTGCCCAGCCTGGCCTTGGGCACTGCCAGGGATCCAGGGGCAGCCCCAGCTGCTCTGGGCACCCTGTGCCAGGGCCTGCCCACTCTCACATTTTTTGTGCCCCTTCCTGCAGCACCTTCATTCCTGTCTCCCCAAATCCACAGCATCCCTCCTGCTGGGGAATGGCCAAGGGCACTCTCTGGAATAACCCAGTGAAATCCCCTCTGCTCCCAAAGCTGCTGCAGTCAGGGAGCCACGGGGCTCTTGTGCTGCCCCCTTCCCTGTCCAGGGGTGGAAGGGAATCATCCTCCAGTGAGAAATCAAGGAGTAAAGTGCTGGCACACCCCAGCCCCGGGGTGACACCGCAGATGTCGCAGTGGTTTCATCCCATGAGCTGCTGCCAGCCCTCAAACAATGGCTCAGGCGTGACAGAAGGGACCAGGGAGCTTTCCAGCCCCTCAGGCCAGCTATTCCCCAGGGGTGGGTCCTGCCAAAATCCCGAGCACACTGTGCATGCCAGCAAATCCATCCCAATTCCAAACCCCTCCCATGTGGAAGAGGTTTTACAGTAACTTCTGGGAGCCAGAGAGAAGTTTGAGAAGAGGATCCATGTTTACTCCTGAAAGAATTTTCTACCAAGGTTGTTGACACAGAAACCAAGAAAGAAAGAAGGAGTGTGGGAACTCAGCACGTCACTTCCGATGTGCGGAGTCTCCCGAGACCACCTTGAGGGAAGAGACCTCGTCAGGGGGCTCGGAGATCTTGGCACGATGCCCGGAGCATTTGGTGCCTGGATTTTGATCCTGTAAACAACTTGCCACACTTGTATGAGAATTGGAAGGTCACACAGGTTTAAAGGGTGTTTTTATAGAATGCACAAAGGGTGAAAATATAAGTTTTGAGATTTTTGGTATGTGGGTTATGGGGACAAGATGGAGGGAACAGGGCGTGTCTCGTCCTTCTTCTGTCTTCTTCTTGTTCTCCATCTTCTGCTGTGATGTTGGCACTTGGGGAGTGGTTTAGGGTAGAAGGTCACTGTCTAACATGGGTGATAGACATTGGAAAATAAAGGTAAATATGATGTACGTAGTTTATAGTATAAAGGGACTGATGTACGTAGTTTATAGTATAAAAAGGCAGCACCGCCTCGGGGGAGAGTGTCGTGGCTGCCTTGCTGGTCAGATCTCTGTCCGGCAGGGAAAAAATTCTATAGATAAGATACAATAAACAACCTGAAGACCGAACATCGGAGAGTCCAGTCTCATTCTTCAGAGCCTGGGGCCGTTCCCTGGACCACCCAGCTCACCTCGGGGCAGAGAGCAAACAGCCGACCCCAAGAAAGGAGAAATAAGAGAAACCTGCAACTATTCCAATAAACATTTTGTTTGCCTCTTGTAACCAATGAGTAAAGTTGTCAGCGATGGAGAGAGATGGGGAGACTGATTTGGTGATCAGAATCTGATTTTATTGTGGGATACAAACACTTATATACTATTTCAGGGAGACCAGTAATGTGTACTACAATGATTAGGTTAAAATCACATGCAAATAACAACACCTCTTGATTGCAGAGATTAATGGGATTTTCTTTTTCCAGTAAACCTGTCTGATTTAATCTTCTTGCAATCCAGGTCTAATTTTCAATGTTCCGTTTGCTTTTGCCAAGGCATCCTTTATCAAATCTCTTATGTTAACCAGGTCCAAAGTCCATCATCTGTCTTGCATCTTCCAACATCCCAAAATAAAGTGCAAACTTATGAGTTTTCTAAGAATGTATAAAAAGCATGCATGCTAGAATAAAAACAGTTTGAAGCCTTCTGAAAATGGAGTGTGTTGCTTTGTATTTTCTCTGCCTCAACAACAACACTCCAAGAGCACAGGAGTGGGAGCCCAGCTCAGTGTTGGGTCATCCCTGCAGCCCAAACCCAAATCACCTTCCCCAGCTGTGTGAATGTTGAAGGTCCCTCTCCAATTCTGGCTGAGTTTCCTTTTCTCCTATGGCAGCAACTTCCAGAGCTTTTTTCCTGCAGGATAAGCTTTGCTTCATTTAGGATAAAATGTTATTAAAGCCCTGCAGGAGTTGGCAGGATGGGCTGAGGAGCTGCAGACAGGCTCTATTCTTCTGGGCAGCTGGGGTGGGTGAGCACTGAAAATGCCATCGTGGCACTTCCTAGTCCCTCCCAAAACACAAATAATGCCTTCTTAACTCAGCGAAACGTTAAAAGAAAGAGAAAAAATAGAAACTCCAGCTGAGCTGGACTCCAGGTGGAGGCAGAGATTTGGTTTTGGGGGTTCAGGGTAAGAGGGTGAAGAAGGGCAGAGGGAGGAAAGCCGCTGGTGCTGGGCTGTGGTGGCTCCTGTGGGCACTGGGTGAGCTCCTGTGGGCACTGGGTGAGGTTTTGAAGATGAGGTTCAGATGCAACATCTCAGCAGGGAAGGCGAGACCTTGCCATGGAGACAACACAAAGCAGCACACTCCATTTTCAGAAGGCTTCAAACTGTTTTTATTTTAGTATGCATGCTTTTTATACATTCCTACAAAACTCGTAAGTTTACACTTTACTCATTGGTCATGAGAGACAAGCAAAGTGTTTATTGGAATAGTTGCAAGTTTCTCTTATTTCTCCTTCCTTCTTTCTTGGTTTCTATGTCAATGACCTTGGTAGAAAATTCTTTCAGGGTTAAACATGGATCCTCTTCTCAAACTTCTCTCTGGCTCATAGAAGTCTCTGTAAAACCTCTTCCACAAGACCTGACCTTGAAAAGGAGCATCTGAGCCCTGCCTTGAGTTAGGAGGGCAAACAGAGCAGGACCACATGATTTGAACCACAAAAATCCCCTGGGGGAGGAGGGAGATGTTTCTGCAGAGAAAAGTCTGGTGGTGCCACAGCTTTGTGGAGCTGCTTTGAAATTCTCAGCTCCTGGCAATGATTTTGTCAACAGAAAACAGAAAAGCTGTTGTGGGTTTGGAGAATTTTTCTTTGCAACCTTTGGAGGGTTTGTTCAAACAATACATCTGGGAAGTAAAGGGTATTTTGGTTTTTTTTTTTTTTGGCTGTGATGTTTTGATTGTCCAAGCTGGAAACCACTGGGGAGAGGGAGAACAACTGAGGGTGGTTCCCCAACTGCTGTTATGAAATTCAGTTTGAATTGAAAATTGAGGGCTGCTGTGGAAAATTCTCCTTGGTGAAAATTCACATTTCTGTGGAAAACCTGTTTTGAACAAAATATTTTCTTTTTCATGACAGACTGCCCAGTGATGAAGTTACCTGTTCCCTGAAAATCTGAAATGCAGGAAATCTCCTTTTACAGCTGGATGTCATGGGCTCATCCCTGTTCCCTGCCCTTCATAAAAATCACTGTATTTCCTTAAAAATGCTTTTTATTCCTCTTTTCACAACAATCCATTTTAAATGTTGAATTTCAACTCCAGTTTTTTGAGCTAGTAAGGATCTTTATGTCACAATCTCATTCCTTCACAGACAAAAACCATTTCTCGCAAAATTGGCATTTTCTGAAGGAAAATTTTTATATTGCCAGACCAAAAGAAAAAAAAAAAAAAAAAAAACCCAAACAAAAAATACCCAAAAAAAACCCCAAAAAACCAAACCCACAAACAAACAAAACCAAAACCCAAAACACCCTTGAAGCATTACATTATATGGTATTGTATTGTATTATATTATATTGCCAATAAAGAGATGACAGGGTGTGTTTCTTCTTCTCAACATAAAAATCAAAAATAGATTAAACCCTTACAAAAGTTTGTTTCTCTCCATTCACTAGAAGGGCAATCTTACAGGATCTTTCCATATGGAGAAACCTTTCAGGAGCAGATATCTAAAGTTCAGTGCAACCAGGAGTCTCCCAGTTCCCACTTTTGGGAGCAGTAAGAGAGAAGAGTTACCTCTAGAGCCCAGCCCTGATTTCCTGTCAGGAAAGGAAATTTCAGGGAAGGAAATTTCAGGAAAGGAAAGGAAAGGAAATTTCAGGAAATTTCAGGGAAGGAAATTTCAGGTAAGGAAAGGAAATTTCAGGAAAGGAAAGGAAATTTCAGGAAATTTCAGGAAAGGAAATTTCAGGAAAGGAAATTAAAGGAAATTTCAGGAAATTTCAGGGAAGGAAATTTCAGGTAAGGAAAGGAAATTTCAGGAAAGGAAATTTCAGGAAAGGAAATTTCAGGAAAGGAAAGGAAATTTCAGGAAATTTTAGGAAAGGAAAGGAAATTTTAGGAAAGGAAAGGAAATTTTAGGAAAGGAAAGGAAATTTTAGGAAAGGAAAGGAAATTTTAGTAAAGGAAAGGAAAGGAAAGGAAAGGAAAGGAAAGGAAAGGAAAGGAAAGGAAAGGAAAGGAAAGGAAAGGAAAGGAAAGGAAAGGAAAGGAAAGGAAAGGAAAGGAAAGGAAAGGAAAGGAAAGGAAAGGAAAGGAAAGGAAAGGAAAGGAAAGGAAAGGAAAGGAAAGGAAAGGAAAGGAAAGGAAAGGAAAGGAAAGGAAAGGAAAGGAAAGGAAAGGAAAGGAAAGGAAAGGAAAGGAAAGGAAAGGAAAGGAAAGAATAAAATCTCATGACTGCTCACAGCCTCGACACAGCTGGCTGTCATTGGTCATCAAGTAAAAACAATTTCAGATGCTGGGTAAACAATTCTCTAAATCACATTCTAAAGCAGCAAAACATGAAGAAGCTGAAGCTTCCCAACTTCTCAGGAGAAAAGATCCTAACTGTTAGGAAAATTAATCCACATACACCAAAGGTTTATGTCCAAAAAGGAGACAGAGAAGTTCTTTCTGGCTTTATTCGAATAAAGGGAGAGGCTATGGGGCATTCCCCTGAGATCTCTCAAAATTTTGGAGCATGCAGCCCCCTTTTTATCCTCATTTCCCTTCTCTCTTTCCCCATTGGCTGAGGTACTTGAGAGGTTCAGACTTCCTGATATGCCTGACACCAAAGCTTTCTCTCTAATGTACAACCCTCCCTTTTGATTTTTAATTCTTATGGAATTTAGTGATTTTTCTTCTCCATTGTTTCTTTCATCTTTCAATGCCTAACTTCGTGTCTCAGCAAACCTAAAGTTTATTTGTAAAAGCAAATTGCCTTTTTCCATTCAGCAACCAGTAGAATCCTTCCCATTGATTCTTTTACTTCCCAGGCTGGCTTTATCTACCAGCAGCCCCACAGCTTGTTTGGAAAGACAAATCCACTATTCCTCTCATAACGAAAGGATTTTTCAGAAATATGTCTGTGACAGACAGACAGTGTCTGTCTGTCCCAGACAGGTGGGGTCCTGTGCCACACTCAGGGTGCTGCTGTCACCTCTCTGGGGCTCCTCACCCTCTCCTGGGTGACCCCAATTCTGCACAGAAGGCTGATTTATTATTTTATTATATGTATTATACTAAAAGAAAATGATATATTAAAACTACAGGAGGATTCTACATTGGAATCCTCCCCTCGCTGCCTGCAGAAGCTGAAGCTCGAAAGCAGCGGTGCTGCTGCAGGAGCCACCTGCCACCCCCTCTCTGTCCCCGCTTGTCACCGCCTCTTACGTAATCGCGACATCGCTGCAGCTTCCCCGGGGCTGCTCGGGCAGAAACAAACAACAACCAAAAAAAAAAAAAAAAAAAAAAAAAAAAAAAAAATCCTAAATGTTGGAAGGACCCAGGGCCATGTGTGGGGGTGTCACAGGGGCGGGAGGTGAGGGACACTTGTGGACACGTCCCCCTGTCACCCTGCCCGGGTGGTTGCAGGGCTTGGGTGCCATCCTCAAGGTAAGTCCTGCCAGGTGGGGATGGGGAGTCCCAGGGACTGGGGCTTTTCCAGGTGTTGGGGGGGAAAGGAGGAAACCACCGCTGGGTTTGTCCCCAGAGCCCCGGGGCTCTGCTGGGATGGGGCTGGCTCATGGCAGGAAAATCGCTGCTTTTGAAATTTTTAAAATTTTTTAAATATTTGAAAATATTGAAAATACT
>VZSU01001079.1:10314-37866 GCA_013398715.1 Nesospiza acunhae
AGCCTCAGCTCTCAGTCCTGCCCGAGCACGGAGGGCTCTCAGGGACGGGAAGGGGTCGGGAGGCGGCGGAGCCCCGCGCTGCCCCCGCCGCTCCTCACAGAAATATTAATTGGAGAGGGTCAGGAGGAGGTGTTTGCCCGCAGTCCCGCTCCCCCGGCGGGGTGATGGAAGGAGAAGCCCTCCCGGGAGCGCCCAGCTCCTGCGGTGCCGCTGAGCTCCGCTGCGGCCGCGCTGGGGCTTTTTTTTTTTTTTTTTTTCCTTTTCGACGGGGGGGATTTAAATGTTTTACAAGCAGCAGTTCCCAAAGCCTCGCAGTACTCCAGCAGAGCGTTTGGAGCGGCTGGAAGCCCGAGGAGAAGGCGGCGGGAGGGAACTTTGCCCGCCCAGGTGCCCGGGATGCCGGCTGGGGTGGCCGCTGTAGCCCCGGCCGCCTCCACCTGGGCACGGATGTCGTCAGGATGTGCTCTCCTACCGTCACCCAACAGAATGGGTTCTTCTGCTGAAATCTGGGTTTGGAGACTGTACTAGAAACGTGAAAGGAGGGGCACTGTCTTCCGTTCTGTAGCTTTGAAAGGCCTCCTGTATTGTAGGCGGAGAAAACCTCTCGTTTGCTGAATTAAACTGTCCCAAAGTTTATTTCTTTCTGCCTATTTCTTGCTCATTCTTTTTGCTCGTGTGTTGTTTTTTTGTTTTTTTTTTTTCCATCTTATTGTGCAGTTTTATCACTTTACACCAGCCCGATTCTGTGCTAATACTTTCCTTACTTTCTTTTTAATTAAAGCGTATTTTGTAGTAAAGTGCTATTTGAGAAGCATGGGTATCAAGATAAGGTGCTGTGAAGATAGGCAGGCTGAAAGCAATGTAGAGCAGGACCTAACTGTTCCCAAAATAAGCTAAAATGCAAGTTTTTAAGTGTGAAAGTTGATAGTGCTGTAACTCAAGTCCCAAGGAGTAAAAGGGAATCTTTTAAGGAATTCTCTGTGTGGCTGGTAGATACTGCGAGCCCTGGTTACGTAAGCAGCTCTTTGAGTGGCTCTGCACACACACAGTCATGTTCTCAGCACCACTTTGTTTCTGACCCTGTCCCCTCACCTACATGTGGCTAATTTTCATGTGCTGACTCAAACAGGATTCAGCATTTTCATGAATTTTCTGTGGAGAACTGGTTTGTCTGTGGTATCTCACTAAGAAAGCAGCTCAGCATTCTCTGCAGTGACTTCATGGTCTGACGTTAAGCTCTTTTTTCAAAGCGAACATTGCTGCAAGCTCTTCCTAAAGCAAAATAATATGGATTAAACGTTTAGTTTAGTGTCAATATTAACATAGTCACTTTAACACTCAGTGGAATGAATACAGAGTATTCTGTTACTTTGAATTCCTATTTGATACCATCACCAGCACTGTCCTTTGCCTGCATGCTGTAAATCCAGGACCACAACCTCTTGGTTATCCAGGCTGTTGAGTGTGATATTGATCCAAATGTCTGGCATGTCTCTCTGTCCTGTAGGCACACAGTTTGTGGTGATTGGGAGTGGGGCTGTGACCCATCCTCATCCCCAATGGGCTGCAGCTGTGAGAAGCAGGTGAGCAGCATTGAAGGTAATGAGCCAGGGGCACTGACCAACCAGGGAAGGGAGCAGAGGGCACACAGGTGCAATGCATCAACAGGAGGGGATAAAACGCTGGGCTAAGAACAAGAAGGGCAGTTGCTTGCAGTCTTCTGAGGTGGAATGATGTTATTCTCTATGGGCAGACCCCTGAAGCCTTCTGAAGTGGTGAGCTGTTACTGTGTATGGGTTGAAGATTTCTGAAATTGTGTAGGGATACTTTGTGTATTGTGGCCATCTCTGCTGCAACATTATCACAACCATGTCTTTTAACCCTTCAATTGCCTGTTTCCTGGTCATGCTGAGTACATTTTTATTGTTTTTGCCAAGCTCCATGGGGAGATAATGGGGATTTTTATATGGTGTCCTGTGTTGCTGTGACCTTGATGGGTTTGGTTTGGAGGAGTGCAGGGAGGAGGCTGAATGAAGAACTATCATAGCCAGTGGGATGAGGTTGGTTTGGTTTCCCCAAAGAGGTGTTTGGTGTTATTGGAGATGCCTCAGGGCTCCTCTCCTGGCCTTTGTCGCTGTTTTAGAGGGCTGTGAGTCTCCACTGTGTCCAATGTCACATACCAGGCACCTCTGACAGTGTTTGCTGCCTTTTTGGAGCTGGTTGAGTCAAACCTGGTGCATTGGTCTGGCTCTCTATCCTTGGTTATCCAACAATAAAGCACCTCAGGTAATTAACCACAGAAACTTCAGTGATGTGACTGGGAAGTTGGGCTGTTTGTCTGAATATTGATAACCCTCCAAGTGCTTGGAGTTTATCTGCATCAACAAAACCTGTGTGTTCTGGTTATTGTAGGCAGTTTAAAGGGGAGCACATGAGGTTGAAAAGGAAATTCTGATACTCAAAACCCTCTAAAACTTGGGTTGTAACTTAAGGATAGGTTTGGGACTGCAGCTGGGGAAAAGTCATCTGCACTGACCAGAGGAAAAAGCAGAGTAATTGTACAAGAGATAAGTGATTGTTTTAGTGGCGCTCTGATGGGAGATAATAGTGAAGGAGATAATTGGGAACAGAGTGAATGTTTACATTTAAACAAAATTGTGTGGCTGCTGAAATCTTTTAAAACAAACATCTGAACAAAGTTCAAACTTCTGGTGATGCTTATCCTTGGAATGTGTGTGTCAGACATAAGGATTCTGTTTCCAAACATCTTTACATTTAATGTGCACTGTGCAGTAAATGGTTGCAATTTGCAAAGTTCAGAGTGGAACTTAAGCTGTCCTTGGAAAGAAAAAGTTTGTGAAAAGTAAAATAAAAAATAAAAAAACGTATGAATAGGAGTGGCAAATGCAAGAGGATAAATAGTTTTAATTATATGAAAAGAAAAATATAAGACATTTGAGAAAGGAAAAGCAAGAATGAACAAGAAATACTTGTGTGTGATAGGATGACAGAGGTGACAGCAACGAGTGTCACAGTCACTGAGATCCAGGTTGGTCTCAGTATATTCATGCTACAAAAATTATCACTTAAATCAGAATGGCTTATTTATTGCCAAGGCCTACTTTGAAAAAAAGTATCATCTTTATAAATGGACTTATTTAGTAGTGAAATATTTCAGACTTCCATTTTATTGGTGTGACCAATTTTTCACATCTCTGTGGTCTGAGACAGCATTTCCTAGGGGGTATGTGACTCCCAGATTGCTGATGACCCCAGATCCAGCAGCATGGGCTTGTATCTAAGGGTCATTATGTAAAAGGCTGTGTTTTCACCTAATTTGGAAGTTATGCTCAGAATTCTTGAATATTTTGTAACATCTAAATAAAACAACTGGTGTGCTGCAGGGGCGCCCTCCACACACTGGAATGTAAACCAAAAAACTTTAAATATTTCTAGGAGGCAGAGGTTGCTACATCTTTAATTAGTGCAATAGGAAGTGTGTTTTGGAGAGTTCATTGAACACCTTTAGTTGTGCAGAAAAGGCATTTCTGTAGAGCCTGCTGAGGTCAGTGCCTTCAGAGCAATTCTCCTGTGGATGCTTATTTATCTGCTTCCAGCCTTTCTCTCCCCTGACCCAAAGGCTTGCACTGCTGGGTTTTACAGTCCCTCCGTCACTCCTGCTCCCATTCACATCCCCAGAACTGCTCAGCTTCTGAGGCTGCCCCGTTTGTGGTGCCAAAGGCTTGGGAAGGTGAGGTTGTGGTGCCTGAGCTGAACCCCCACGAGGGAGCAGCAGCACTGGGGCTGCCCAGTTGCCATAATACAGGAACCTCTTTTTGCACAGTGAGTTTATTCCCGGGGTGGTGGAATGCCTTTAAAAAGCCTCAGCAGGGGGGTTTTTCAGAGCCAGACCTGCCTTGTTTCATTGGTGCTCTGAGGTATTTCTGCCTGCACGGAGCTGTGGGATTGTGTAAACGCAGGAACTGGCACAGGGGCTTGCACGTTCATCAAGGATTGATGTTAATTGTTGAAGGGATGGGATTTGGAGCTGCGAGGCTGAATCACATTTCCCCCTCACATTCCACAGCTGAGTGACCTTGGATGCACATTTCAAGTTTTGAAAACCTTTTGTGTGTTGTGAAGCCAGAATAATGCAGCTGTCTCTGTTCAGAGTTTCTATTTCTAAGATTGATAAATCTTTAATTCCACAGTGTTTGGGGAATTGCCTTTAGCCTGATTTATTTATTAAAAAGGCTCAAATAGCTTGTATTGAACTTATGAAAATTATACCTCTTCTAAAATCATCCATTGGGGTGGAGATTGCTCCAAGACACTGCAGCTGCTGTCCACTCCAGCTGCATCCCTTCATGGAATCCTTTAGGGTTCAGGAGTTTCCTGGGGAACAGGATTTCTCCTGATGCTTTATCAGTGAGCCTAAAGCCCAGCACATTCCTTTTGTTATCTCGTGATGAGCAGGAGATTCCAAGCCTCTGGATAGCTTTCCTGTGCAGAAAAAGTCACCTTGAAAGCATTTGCTGATCCTGTGTATTCTGTCCTGCTTATTGAACAGCCATTCTCCATTAGGGGCAGTTATTCCCACTGATGGGAAACCTTCCATCCTGGGAGGTGGGATTGCATTCAGCACAGCAGACAAAACTGGGCCATATTTTAGATGATCCAGCATTCCATTTTTTGTGACTCAGATAATTTGTTCGTATTTTAAACTTTTTGGTACTGTTGTTGTTATTTAAAGAGGTTAATACTGTTTAAGAGGATTGAAATAATAGGAATTATGTTTTCAGGGAATGTTCTCTGTAACCCATACTGAAAACTCCCAATAGGTTGATGATGGGTTCCTAGAAAGTATCCCAATAGGTATTTCAGAATATTTTTCAGCAGAAGTATGAATGAGGAGATTTGTGATAATCAAGATTATGCTATCATCAGTTTTCTTTGCAATTGCTGAATCTTAAAGTAATTACTCCAGAAAAATCAAGAATTACATTCTTTGCCATCCTAGGAAATGGATATGTGCATTTTTAGGTGCTGGCCTACAGTTACAGGGAAAGAACAATAGAGGTTTTGAGAAGAAATTTCATTATTTAAAATTAATTTGTGGCATTATTAGGTGTATTTACAACTGCTTTGCTACATTGAGTTTGTGGCCTTAGGTTCAAATGCAGTGTTAATGCATTGCTGCAGTCTACAAAGTCTGCATGTTCACCAGCATTTTTCTCATGTGTGAAGTATTTTACAAGCTTTAAATCAGTTTATGTGAAGTAAAAATAGAAGTCTGGCATGAGTTTTGGCCTATAAACAGTAGAAAATAATTACATGAAGACAAAATGTTAAAATTCTACCTGGAAAAGATCTATTCCACATCATTGGGTTTTTCTTAAGTACAGGAGATGTCCAAAAACCCTGACAAGAACTGGGCCCATTTTTTAGTTAAGCTTGAAAATGTCACAAGAATCAATCTGGAAGATGTAGAGACTGATTCTTCTAGAAAGGTTAAATACTCTGCAAAATGAATGTGTTATATACAGCAGCCCTGGTGGTTCTGTGTCAAGTGCTGAGGAATTGGAGAGCAGAAGGAACAGGGAAATGCCATTATGGGCTGTGAAGGTTGGTGTTAATGGGTGTGTTCCCTGCAAAGAGACACTATTACACTGCTTTTTGTGTCACCCAGCGCTGCTCCCCTCATATTTCCCCTTGGCCCTGCTGACATTTATTGCTCCCCAGCTAAACAGGATGGAAAGACAGAGTTGCGTTTACTGTGAATTTTCTTGTGATTTTTTTTTTTTTCCAACTCATGTTCCGCAAGTTTCTGGACAGTGGAGGAAAACGGAAAGGTTACTGTCTGAGTGGCAGTCCTGTTAGACATCCCGGCATGAAATGTGCCTTTTTAAAAACACCATTATACTGTTTTTTACTTATAGTCACCTGTGGCTTTTAGAACCCTTCCAACAGAGCTCAGCTGATCTCTGTTTAGTGTTTTTCTTGGTGTTTAGGTTTGCACTTGTTCTGCTTGCACCTCACTTTTCAACAATCTTCAATGCTTCAAGCTTTAGTTTGAATTTTGATCTTGCTTTCTTGTGGCTGGAGGTGATAGGAACCCTACCTGTTTCCTTCACAAACATTTTTCTCTCCTGGCATTTTCTAATGTGTGCAGCGAGTTGTGAGATGAATTCCACTGGCGGTGAGTTTTAGTAATCACTCTTAATTTGGGTGTTTGTTTTTTTGATTTTTCTTGAAGAAACTGCACCCACTAAACTGCAATTTTCTATTAGTTGTTCCATCCCATGAAAATACCATGTTGGCCAGTTACAGAAAGCTTTACTGCAGCCAGTCTAACCTGCCTGCTACTGGGGTTTCCTTCTGCAGTAGCCCAGTTACCTTATCAAAAAGGAAGTTTCATTGCTTTTATGTTGATCATTATCAGGCACTTAATCCTTGAGGTACCTACGTGGTGATTTAACTTGTCCCAGTGTCCTCTGTGGTATAAAAGGGAGGTGGTTGGGTTTGCAGTTTCTTCAGTTTAGCCTTGCTTCTCCTTCTGGAGCTGCACACTGGTTTTGCCACTGCACTGTGCTTTGGGAGCCCTACCCTTCCTTGTGCATTATTGAATATAATTGCTAATGCTTGGGGATGGCTTCAGGTAATTCCTTAAGTACTCTCGGGTGAACTTCATCGTTCTCCAGCAGACTGAGTATGTCTGGCTGCTTTTGATACTTTTTAGCCTATTCTTTCTTTTCTTCAGGCCTCTGGTCCTGACTTCTCTGTGAAAATCACTTTAGAAACATTTTTGCTTTTCATTATCCTTTAGATGGAAACATAAAAGAATATGAAGGAAGTACTGAATGCTTCAGCTTTCTCTTTGCCATCTGTTATTTTCTCTCCTTTCCCATTAAATACTAGAGCCTCTGCTTATCTTTTTCTCCCACTTACTTCTGTTGTATTTATAGATCCTTTTCCTATTGCCTTTTTTATGTTCCTCATTAGTTGTTGATCCTTTTGTGTGTTGGCTCATCTGGATCAGAACTGAGCAGTTTGTGCCATTCTAATCCTTGTTCTTTGTTAACTGTTCTTGTTTCACCTTTTGTACGGTCCCTTCTGCTAGTCAAGGCCTTTGAAGATTCTGGGTGTAACAGCCTCTTCCAGTGTTTCCTGTATTCCCCCCTGCACTGAGATAATCTCTGGCACTATTTTATACACTTTTCACTGGTAATTGTCAGTTTTCCTGAATTCCTTGATCCTTTCTTAAAGAGATGTTACAAATGATTTTGCTGAAGTTGCTGCCCCGAATTCCACTTCTTTCTTGTGCTTCCTTCACATCTTCCTTCAATATGTCACTGGTCAGTTCTCTTGGCTTGTGATGATGCTCACTTGAAATGTATTTCGGCCCTTAAGATCCCAGCCAATGCTTTCCTGTTAATCAGAATAAAATACAGCTGCAGCCTTAGCAATGCTTCCATGCTCATCCCTTTATCCTGTTAGCACAGCTCCAGCTTGCTGATATCCTGGGTTTCCTCCTCAAGGAAAGACAGAAGAAATGAAGATTTGTTAGGGCTGTGGCATGGGATGGGAGAACAAATTGTGTGGTGTTGCCTGCTTTGTTAGGGGACATTTTGTTCCTCCATACTCTTTACTTGTCCTTGTGGGCTGTTGCTTCAGATTTACCATTCAGCTGTCAGAGTGCACATAACCTGCCTGCTTCAAGGGTTAATTAATCACTACTTGTATAGCTGCCGGGAATTTTGGATAGAAAATGCTGCTGTAAGCACAGAGCTCTGGTTGTATGTGCAAGATATTTGTAGCGTTATTCGATGAGAGCATTAAAGCCATTTACTTATGTAGAAGTGAAGTGTAATGTGTCCTACACATACTCAACCAACCAAGTCTATTCTGTACATCAAAATATCAGGGTTTTTTTTTGCTGCTGTTCTTGAGGACACCTTTCTGAGAACCTTTGCATTTCAAGTAGAAGAACCTGCCTAGAACCAAATGCCCTGTAGCTAAAATTTCATCCAGCTCTGGGGAGAGAATTTGTCGACTTAGCACCAAGGCTTGTGTTCTTGTCAAGTAACATTTATGGCCTGATTATCTATAACTTATTTGACAATGCAGTAGGAAGGTTTAGTGTATTAAGGGCAGAATTTTTAAAAAGGGGAGAAATGGAAGCCAAATGGAATTTTAAGTCCTGTTGGCTTGTCAATGGGATTTGTGCATCCCTAAGTTGGATGTTTTTGAAAATAACACTGTAAATTGGTGACTAATAGAGATCTTTCCATGATAATGGCTTACAAGCTACCATTAATAATTTAGCTGGAGGTTATTGCAGTTGGACTCAGTACCTCCTGAAAATGGTGGAAAGCTTCTCTCTGTGATTTTAGTGGCTTTGGGTTATTGGGCACTCTGATGAAATAATGTGCTTTTGAGGGATGATTTTGCCCCTTTCAATGCATCTTGGCAGTCAGAACTGAAAGTCACGAATTACAGGAGAAATGGATGCTGGAGCCTTCTTTAATGCTGTTCATGTGCCAGCATTTCCAGGGATGTTTAAGATCCTGTCCCCCTGAGCTCAGGAGGAATCAGGCAGAGCGACTTTCTCAGTGGAAGATTTCCACAGGCAGAGCTCAGTGGTGCATTTCCTTGGGAAGTGGCTATTCTGGCTGTGTAGCATGGGTTCTGTATCCCACAGTCCTGTAATCCCTGCTCCCACTGTAATCCCTGCCCTCCCTGCATACCCCTCCTCTTCCTGCACCCATCCCTTCCCGTCCCATCCTTGCAGCCTCAATCCCATCCCATCTTCCCGCATTTCCCCATCCCGTCCCATCTCCCCACATTTCCCCATCCCATCCCACTCCTGCATTTCCCCGTCCCGTCCAATCTCCCCGCATTTCCCCCATCCCATCCCCGCAGTCCCTCCCCGGCACAGCCGCAGCCGCCGCTGGCTCGCACCGCTCCTTCTCCCTCCTTCTCCCCGTGTGTCTGTCCTCTGTCCCTCCGTTCTCCACACGATCGGCACGGATCCTCTCCCTGTAATCCATTCCCATCCCTCGCCTCCCGTTCTCTGTCGCTCCGGCCGCTCCTGGCCGCTCTAACCGAGGGCTGCCGGCTGACCCCGCCGCTTTCCTCCAGCCGGGTTTTCCGGGATCCCAGGAGAACAGCGCTGGATAGTCTGTGTACAAATACAGAACAACCCGTCTGCGTTTTTATGGGTAACACAAGATCTGTAAAACAACAACAATAATATATCTAAAAAATTATATAGATACAAAATAATATATATGTATAAACACTATATATATAGTGTTTTTAAAAAAGCAGATGGGATATTGTGAGATTTCTGAGGAGATGTGGATTTTTTATTATTATACCAATATCTGTGAAAAGACATTAATTAATCAAAACGAGGATTGGTGTAAACACGTTCATTAACGCTGAAAGATGAGCTGATAGGTCCAGATGCCTCTGCAGTGGAGAGATTTCTTTTCCCAAGTGAAAGCACAGAGGTGCTGGTGTTGCACTGGAGTCCTTTGGAAGTATTTCAGTATTTTCACTCAGTGCCTGCTCGCAGTCTGCCTCTGCAGCAGCAAGGGCTGCTCAGCACTGATGGCTTCTCAAGCTCAATAAAATCGTGCCTCAGACCTGACTGTGCCTGAATTCCTCTGTGGAACAGAGGACTGCACAGCAAAGGACACTTGGGGAAGTCTGGAAAGAGCACTTCTGGGTGCCCCCATCAGTGTTTGGTTCCTCTGTGAGTGCTTCAGTGCTGGGATGGGATTTTTCATCCTGTTATTGTATACAACTTTTGGCTTCATGACTTTCCTACCATTCAGCCTTTTTTTTTTTTTTTTTTTTTTTTTTTTTGCATATTTCTGTGTAAATATGATGAAAAAAAAAATGTAATTGTGGAGGAACTTATAATATCCATTCTGATTTCAAACCTGTGAGTTCTGGAAGGAGATTGCAGCCCTAAAAGGTTTGCTCTGTGAGGGGAGGGCATACAGCAGGAAAAGCCATAGGATGGCTTTAAGTGTTGAACAATAAAACCGGAACAAAAAGCTTGCTATAAATAGCAGCCTGGTCCCAGCTCAGTGAAGTACTTAAGCACATGCCTAAATCCCTCCTTGTTCAACAAAGCACTTACATGTGCACTTGAATTCTGCTGGAATAAAGCGTTGGGCATCAGGCCTGAGTGCTGTGTGGGATTAGGGGCTGTGGGGACATGCAGACCCAGAGAAGGGTGGCTTTTTATAGGGCATTTCTGACCCCAGAGAAGGGTGGCTTCCTACACAGCCCCCTGGTGCTGGGAGCCTTTTATAGGAATTCTGACCCCAGAAAAGAGTGGTTTCCTCCACACCCCCTGGTGTGCTGGGAGCCTTTGTGGGTCAGTGTTTTATAGGAAATTTCTGACACTGTGCACTGTCCAATTAACTTGGAGAACTGCAGGGCATGGAAGTGTTGCAGAGCAATTGTGTTCTGATATTCCAACAATTGTGTTCTTGTGTTGTTTGCCAGTTGATCAGAGTTAATGATAGCTTCTCCTTTTGTGATAGGAGGACCTGTATTACCCACTGAAGTGAATTTCCATTTTCTTTGTACAACTGATGCAGTGAGGATTTTCCTCCTGACATCAGAGGCAGCTGCACTCAGGAGTTCAGAGCATGGGCTTTTCCACCCAAGTATCCCTGAAGACTCTTAAGGAGTCTTCAGGTGCATCTAAAAACAATTTGGATCTCAGTTTTAGAGTTACCTGCACAAGATCTCTTACAAAGGCCTAATTTCTCCAAGCATACTATCTCTTCTTATAAGGAAATCTAGTTTACCATTTCAGTTTTTCAAAGTATTGCCTGCTATTCTACAGGGATCCTGACTATAGACAGCTATTTTTAGTCATCTTATCTCTGGAAAGGCTCCACATAAATTCTGCAGTGGTTGTTGTGGCTGGCTGGATCCATCAAAAAGTGAGAATTAAAAACTGTATCTCAATCAGGTGAAAATAATGAAAATACAATATATCCTGTTTTTTTACAGCATGGGCATTTACAGCAAAACAGACTTTTTTTTTTTTTTCCATTTGTAGGAATATGAAGGTTGTAAAACTTAGATTTCCACTGAGATGGAAACTTCAGTGTGTCAGTCCCTCATCAGGGATTCTGAGGTACAGATTGGCTTTTGAGAAACCTGCCCTGAGTCCCTGCTCTGACTGACAGTGCAGCTTTCACATCTCAGATCACTCAAAGTTAATCAGCCCAAGATTCCCCAAATGCATTTCAGAATATTGGTTATCTTTCACCTTCACAGCTGGGATAATTCTTAAAAATTTTCTTTCCAGTGGAAATCTGGTTGAACTAATGAGTGGTTGGACTTTTGATAAAGCAAAGGTTTGACTAAAAACATGTTCTGATGTATGGATGAAATAGTTACCATGATGATTTAGTGGAGATATATATTTATATATATACACACACACATATCTGTCAAATGGATCTGGAAAACCACTTTCAAAAATATTCTTTGAAGAATTGTGGCTGTTTAAAAAGTCTGTAGGGCCCAAGTCATAGCTGGTGCTAATTGTCAGTCACAGGGCTGGGGCTTTGTTTACTTCACTGTTCCTCTGTTGAGCAAATCTGTGTACCTGTTTTGTGAGGGTGCTCTAAATCTCCACCAGGAAAAGCACACTGTAAGAATGGTTAGTTCAAATGTTATATGTTTGAGCTGATTAAAGAAATTCTAATCTGGATCCTTATGTAGGAAGTTATAAAAGGCTTTCATAATTTAAACCAGATCAAGTCTATAAAGTCATAATAAGCTCATGTAAATCTCCCCAGTGTAATAGTTGAAATTTTTCAATTCTATAATTAAAACCACCCTCTGTAAATATTTGAGTGAAAGTCCCTTGTTGCTTTGCATTCTGTTTGATTGGGGCAGATTGAGGAAGGGCCATTTTGGGCTGATACAAATCCCATCAGTGTCAGGATGGGCTCTGGCTCCATGGGCTGCCCTTGGCACCTTGACTTGCACAAAATGGGCTTTATCTCTGTGAGCTTCAAACTGTGTGAGGGGCACTTTCTGTACCAAGGATCAAAATGTCTGTTAGAAATGGGATCAAACCACCCAAATCAGGCTGTAGATTGACACATAACTTCTGTTAAAATTAAAGCTGTTTCACTATGGGATGTAGTTAAGCAGGTTGGAGGACAAGAAACTAATGAGCTGGCCTTGGTGAAATATGCAGAGAGGGTAACTTCCAGTAGGATATTGCCAGGGAAATGACAGATTAGAATGCAAATAAACTGATGGAGTATTTGATGGTCTGATGTGGAAATGTGCATGCAATGAAGCAAAGGAGTTCTGCAAAGTAGAACTCTCTGTCAGGCTTCCTCTCTGCTGAAAAGAACTGCAGCATTTTTAATTAAATGTTCTGGAGCTGTTTTGTTCAAGCTGCGTGGCAAATAAATTCTTTCATTGTTTGGTCAATGGTGGTGCCAGAGGCCTTCAAGTCTTGCCTCCAGGAGAAGGGAAAATATTTTAAGCTATATATAAATACCATTACTAATTTTCAATACAAAAATGTTCATAATTTTTATCAAGAAAAATTATCCAAGAAATGGAACTGCCTTCTGTTCCTTTTAAGGAAATAACTCAATTTTTCAAAGACAGAATTTTTTATGTGTTCAGGGAGTATTGTGAACAAAGTTGAACGAAATGGTCATGCTTATTTAGTTAACAAAAATATTTAATAAAGGAAAAAGCATTGGGGAAACATGATCAGTCATTAATTCCTTTGCAGTGCCTTCTGAGCATTTTTTCTGCGGGAAGATTTCAGCCGACTTTAACCTAAGCAAGGCTTCATTGCCTGGATCCATTCTCCTCTCTCCCTTCCTGCAGCTCCTGGGAAAATTGAAATGAAATTGCGTTGTGCAGCAGGTTAGTGGTGGGTTCAGTGATCAGCTCGCAAGGCAGCAGTGAGCTGGAGCTTGGCTGGGAGCGCTCCCCCTGCCCCAAATCCAGGGCTCTCCTCCTCCCTCCATCCCTCCCTTCTGCCCCACACCACCTGCACGGGAACCTGGAAATGCACACCCAGGGCTGAGCATGGCAACAGCCGGCAAAGAGAGTTCTGAGGGAGGAGAAATGGATCTGTCAGCTCAGAGCAATTCATGTGCTCGTTTCCATTTCCTCCTGGATGTGGAAGGCAGCTTTCCTCTGGCCGCACTCGCAGCTCCCGTGTGCCTGTGCTGGGCTCGTGCTTTGGGATTTAGGATTGGTGGCAGCTGTTTGTACTCACTTTTCTCATCCTCACCCAGCAGCTTTGAGGATGTTGAAGGTACAGTGACAGTGCTCAAAATAGCTTTGGTCTGAGAAACTCGGTGTATTTTCAAGTTTTTTTTTTTTTTCCTCTCTTTCTTTAATATAGTTTTTTCTGTTTTGTTATCCAAGATGCTTTTTTAGCACCAGCAGGGTTGGTAGGAATTGAAGTTCTTCACAGATTAGTCCAGCTGTGGAAATCTTTGCTGGATTCATAGAAATAACACAACACTGTTGTTGTTAAATAATGTTGTTGTTAAATAACTATTCATAAAGTGACATACAACATATTCATAAAGTGACATACAACATATTCATAAAGTGACATACAACATATTCATAAAAATAACATTTGTTTTAAATAACTATTCATATAAATAAGGACACAACTTATATTTAAATACATCCTATATTAAATATGTACTTCCTAAGATGCTTATTAATATGCACAATAATGTCTTGGCTTTCTGAGGGCAAATAAGTTTTTGTGTGTGTTGAAGCAGGAATTACAAGGAACTTCTGTGAAGCAGTTCCTATGTATAAATATTTGTGAAACCCTGTCCAGCTATAAATAGGAAGGCAGGCTGGAGATGTGATCTTAGAAGACCCCAGATTCAGTGAGGATGGTGCTGGAGTTCTGGAGCCAATGAGGCACCAAAGAGGTGCTTTTTATAGATGAGTATTTGGCCCTGATGACACACACAGATTACTAAATTGATTAATTTTCTGTTTCTGGCACAAGATTTTCTCTGCATCATCTCCATCACATGTGATGTTTTCCTGTAAGTTGTAGTTCCTGAAATCAGATAATACTGCAAAAACACGTTTTTTTTTCTTTGACTTTGCTTTTAAAAAATCTTTTGTAATTGTGTAGAAAAATGTTTTGAAATGCCTCAGATGTTGACTTAAAAAGAAACAAACCATCAATTTTCCCCCTTCTTCCTCATTTTTATAAGGAATGACCAGATTAGGATTTTTTTAAAAATTTCTTAGTAATAATGTCTTTACAAGATAATTCTGGGGCTGCTTTGGAAGCCAGTTCTCTGCTACAGTAGTCAGCATTAATACAGCTGCATGAAATTCCTAGAGTGTATCATTGCCCTTTTAATGCTCAATTGAGAGTGAAAAATAGTATTTAAACTCACTGGGGCAGGAAGGTGGAGTATCCAGTTGCCAGCAGGTTTACAGAAACAGAATCATTTAATAAACCTGAAAAAGTAGCTGAAAATGAAGAAACTGCACACGAAGTTGAATCCTTGGTGTGCTCTGTGGTGCTGTTGTACCAGAGCAGATTACAGAAATCAAGTAGGAGTATTCAGAATTTTCCTGTATTTAAAAAGAAAAAAAAAGAGAGCTCTTTTCTATAGAAATTAAATCCCAAGTTCTGTTAGATAATCTCAAACTTAGTATTGAAGCCCCATGAATAAACCATTCTTATCAGCTGTGTTACAGGGAATTTCAGTGTGATTATGGCAAGCAGAAACCGGTGTTGGAATAAATCCTCTAAACAGTAACTCTTAAACTTTCAGAGGATTCACCTTTTAAAAACAACATTTTCTAGATGCAAAATGCTTTTTAGGGAGCAGTAAGGGTATAAATTAGATAGACACTGTAGGAACGATCTTCTGGGCAGCCTGGAGGGTGGCAGAGCCCAGCTGAGCTGGTTTTCCAGCGCAGCCTGGATGATTTTTGTATGTGCTCGTGCTGCAAACACCACCAGGATCTCTGCAGACAGCAGAGCTCAGTGACTGGGGGCCTTTGCAATGGGAGAAGTTTCAGCTCTGATGTGTGAGGTGGATGAAGGCAGACAAAATGAATTGTCCTCCCAGGGCTCCTCCAGAGCAGCGTGCAGGGAAATCCTTGGGCCTGCAGTTCCTCCCAGGTGTGGGAGAGTATGTTCAGTGTCTGCATCCCTCAGCATCCAGCTTCACTGCCCCTGACCTGCAGCACTGGAAACTGGGAAAAAAAAAATCAGGATTTAGAAAGCTGGGATTGAATAGGAGCTGAGTATTTACCTGAGGCAGCCAGGCCAGGGCAAGTGAGGGAGATGCCCTGACCAAGAGAAGGTTGGCGGTGTAAGATGGGTGGAAAATGTTCTTAGTTGTTGGTTTTTTAATCTCAGCTGGGATAGAAGATAGCCTAATTACTCCAAGAACTGGATGAAAAGAAAATAAGTTCATAGATGTTGAGAACCTTTTGAAAATGTCTTTTTATTGAATTGTTGACATGAGTGAGTTCTGAGGAGAGGAAGAGGCAGCTGATGAGGCAAAGCCTTCTCTGGCCATCACGCCTAAAAGCCCACAAAAATCCCTCACAGAAGCAGAGGGGAGTGGCAGAGGTTTATCTGCAGCTATTTTTGTGCTGGGTTTTCGTTTTCCTGTGTAACTGAAGATGGGCAACTGCTTAGGAGACCTTTGTGGGGAGATTGACCAACAGAGCTGAAATGTGTGCGTTGCATTTTCTCTCCTGTCTGTGTGTCCAGACTTCCTCCAGGTATGGTTTTTCCATTTCTTCAGTGTTCTGGGAACTGCAGGCAAAATGCAGATAAAGGCACATTCCTAAGTGCCTTTGAATTGGGTGGGCATGCTTGATGTCTCCTCACTGTTTATGTGTTTTGGCGTTTCTGATAAATCAGTGCTTTTCATTAGAAAAGCAGAAGTGTTTTTCTAATCTGGTTGTTTATAAAGTCATCAGAAGGTCTGCAGCATAAATTAACAATCTACTGCCATGTTATTGCATTACAGAAATGAAAAGTAATAGGAATAAATGTTATCTTTGACAAATAATTAGTATATAAAGGATACAATGTACAAAATACTTACCTGAAAATAAGCACTGTTACCAAGGACAATGATATTGTTAGCCAGAGACATTAGTAGTGTGTGTCAAAATCACATCTTAATTACAAATGGTTTTTAGGGAACTTCAGTGTGTTGTTCTTCTTTTGCCCACCCTCCCAATGATGTGATCTTCTGTAATTCCCACAAAGCAGCAAAGAAAACAGTAATTCAACAACAGTGGGGTGGGAGCCTGGCAATCAGGGCTGAATGCAATTCCAAGCTATTGAATATATAAACAGAATTTTCATACATCTTATTTCTAATGGTGACCCAATCTCTGAGTCTGTACAGATGGACAGACTATTTCTCCCTCCTTAACAGTTCTTGCAAAAAAATAAACTTTCCTTTCAATTTCTGCTGTTTAGTGTGCATTAAGTCCCTTTACTTTTCAGTATAGTTCCTCTTTATGTAGCTGTTTTGCAAGATGAGCTATAAACATTTATAAAATGTAATTATAGAGATGTTTAATTGCTGTATAAATAAATGGGTTTGAAGACAGACACAAGAATTCTCCATGGAGTCACTTATGGTGTGCATTGACTCTCAAATTGATTTTCTGGGTAGGAGGAACTGGCTCAGAAGTGCAACCAGTCCCAGCACAGCAAAGCTTTAGGGGTTGCTGTAAATCTGTCAGTGCCTTTTAGCAAAGTTTGTAACCTTACTTTGGTTTAGTGCTGCTCCAGTCCCCTTGTTAACCCCACGGCAATAATTCAAAATGTTTCATGGCGGCGTGGGCAAATTTAGAAATGCCAAATTTTCAAGGAAATGATGTGAATGAGAAGAATTATGGCTTGTATGAGCAGAGGGGATAAACCTCTCTGGAAGTGTTCAAATGACCCAGAGGCCTTATGAATTACAGTTGCCAAGGCAGGACTGTGCTGTTTGAAGAGTTACCAAGTATTAATTGCAAACTTTTCAACCATGACAGATTTAGGAAAGCCTAGAACCTGGTGCATTTGGTCTTGCTCTTAGCTGATTTTTCCTGTCTGTTTGATCTGCTTTTCAGAGCTCTTTGATTTGGCCAAGATAAGTGTGTGTGCGCACAGAAACACGAAATCATTTAATTACCACTTAGGGTGAGTGGTGAATGTGTACATGCACACAAACACACACATGCTGTCCTCAGCATCATCTAATTACTACCCAGAGCAAATAATCTTCCTCTTTTCTGTGCCCTGGGGCACAAAAGGAATGTTTTCTTCTTTTGGTTTGTTTTGGGGGCAGTAGGCTAAGTGTTTTTCTGGAAGATGTCATTTCATGTCTGAGCACAGAAACATGGTGGAAGTGACTGTGGAAATTAGCAATACATTACACTTTCTTGGCATTTAAATATTTTGTTTTGTATGAGATTGATTTGTGTGTCTCCCTTGCATCCTGCTAAATGTTTGGCATTTATATATACAGCACCATGATTAAAAATGTTATCTTGCCTAGAAACTATAGAAATATTGTGCATATTTATTGTGGGCATAGACTTTTAATATGTGTATCTAGATTTCTGTTTTTCTTATCTTTTTTTGGTTTTCACTTTTTTGTTTCAAGGCTATTAACAGAAAGAATAAATATAATATAGCTCTTATGAAATGCAATGTTTGGCCCATTCAGTGGGTAAAGGGACCTTGGCCAGTTTACCAGTATATAGATGTTTAAAGCAGGGAGCTAAAAATAAGATTAGAAAGTGATCACTAATGGGCATCCTGTAGGCTGAGCAAAAGACTACAGAGACAAAAATAATATTTCTGTGGTGCATGAGTACCACTGCAATAAAGATGAGTAATGACTGAGCTGCTTTCTCATCCTTGGAGGGGCCCTTCCCCTGCTGGGCTGAGGGCTCTTTGTGGAACTCCTGCCCTCTGGGGACTGCCCCTGCTCTAGGTAAGCAGGAGACTGCAGGCTCTACAGCCTTTTAGCCTTGCTGAAATATTAATTCTTTTCAGCATTCCAGACTATGCACAAAGGAATCCAAGTACAAATGCTAATTGTTGGGGAAGGAGGAGGCTGTGAGAGAAGAGCTCTGAACTCACTATACCAAACAAACCTACAGCACTGTTGGTTATTTTCTTGTCCCTTCTCCAGCTGCTTCCTTGGCCCTTCCTTTCTCTGAATTCCTCACTAAGAGCTCAGAGGCTGGAGCCTTTATATTTTGCCCTTTCACTACTATAGCTATTTAGGAATGGCTGTTCTTAATAATGGAAGTCCTCTGCATTAGTTATCCCTGCTGAAGCTTTGGGTTTGAGAAGGTGAATGTTCCTGAGTCCTGGAATTTGGTTTTTCCTGTTGGGTTTGTCCTGCCAGCACAGGTCCCAGCTACTGACCCTGCTCCTGTGCTCTGTATGGGCCCCTGCAGGATGTCAGTGGATGATTTCACCCAGCTGTGAGGAGCAGACTTGCATTCCACACTGGGCTAAAATCCCTGTGAATTATCCCTCAGATAAAGTTAGTAAATTTTGTCTGCTTTCATATTTGTAGCGATTGAAACAAAAATTTTCAAAGAAACAAAAGAATTGAACTGAAACGACAATTACAGGGTTGTTGGCAAAACACTGCATAAGGATTTGCTTTTCAGCCTAAAATATTTACCAGCTCAATTAAAGTTAAATATTTTCCTGGTTTCCTTGAATTTTGGTGAATTTTGAAATGAAAACTTAACACTGTAAAAGATTTTAACATGAAATATTAAATTGTCAAAAAAAGAAGCATTTTGCTTGGATTTCAGAATGAGATCTTTTACATTCTGCAACTTTTACTCTCACATGTTTTCCAGCTTAGCCTCTTGCTCAAACATGACTTAGAGGGGAATTGGCTTTAGTCATGACCTCCCTCTCCCCAAGACAGCCCTGCTTTTTCCTGCTGGCTGTGTTATCACTGATCCCACTGACTTCTGCAAAATGTTCCTGTGCTAAGTGGATGCCATTTGGGGAGTGACTTGCTCTTTACTGAGGTTTTCGGTTGTTTGCAGCTGGACTTCTCAAGAAAGCTCAGCCCATTTGCTTCCAGCATGCTGCTTGATAAGTGATATGGACAGCCCCTTCCCTAAGCAGTGAAAGGAGGAAAATCGAAGATGTCTGTATTTGTTTGTTCATATTCTAATTCTCTAAATGGATTAAAAGTCTAAAGCGTGCATTATTTTTAGGTTCATCAAGAAAAGCACACATCCATAATTCAGATTAGAGCAGACCTGTGCTCTGTGGCAGGGGCTTTCATCTGAAATAAGTGCAGCTATTTCTTCATCCAGGACATTTCCCACCAGCTGGTTATTGCAGTAGCTGGATGTGCAATTTATGAGGTGTATAGGAAAAGCAACATATGTGCTTTTATCTGATAAATAGTCTGAAAGATTTTTTTTTTGTTTGCTTTACAGTAGTTAGAAACTGGATTAAAACTTGGATTAAAATTGCTTAATTTTGGAAAAAAATACTTTATGAAAAGTGCCTGGAATTAAATTTCAGGTGGTAGAGGATGGGAAGAGGTGCATGTACAGAGCTTCAGGCTCCTCTTGTGTACCAGTGACCATGGTGCTCAGTGGCATTTCTGTCATTTGCTCTGGAGACTTCTGTCTATGTTAATGCTCATCTGTTAATTTTAATCATCATTCCTGGTTTTAAATGCAAAATCTTCCTGCTTTGATCTCCAGGCTCTCCCACAGCCCTGCCTAACATTGCTCTTGAGCAGGCTTTTTACAGGCCAGATACTATTTGTCAAAAAATCAAGAGAAAATGTCTGCCCACAAGTTTCTCATTTGCATATTCATCTGGGCATATTCCTGGCTCAGCCTGGGCTTCTCGTTCTTTTCCTTTCATTAAAATCTTCTGCTGTGCAATGAGCTCATCACAGCACTTTTCCTCTCCCTGTTCCTTCTGGAGAAGAATTGCCTGTGTAAATCACTGAAATGGCATCACTGATTGCCACAGTCTTGTAATGTAGCTGCAACTCTAAGAATGATTCATCCTTGGATCTGCTCAAGGTCTCCAAATATGAGAGAAAGAAAGAAAGGAGAAATAGTTTGAATTATATAGAGAAAGTTCTGCTGAGAATTCTCTACACCCACTGAAGCCCCCTGACTAACTCCTGCAGATGATCAATATTGTCTATCAGGGTTTTTTTACCCAGCCATCCAATTAACTTTGCCTCCCAGTGATACATGGGAGAAATGAGACCAGAGTTTTGCTGGTACCTTCAGACTCTGCAGGTATGTTTTACACCGAGATTCAAAAGAAAAAGGGTTTTTATTTTTTCATATTTGAACTATCTCACAAGAAAGGCAAAGGATAAATGACTTCTCTAGAAGACTGAATTAGAATTTACTTCAGGAAATATTTCCCAGGCACCTCTAGGCCTGACAGAGAGGAGGAATGACTGCCAGCTCTATCAGATAACCCAGAAAATGCTATGGCAAAATGCTGCTGCCATTGCCTCTGTGTTGGAAGGTAACTACAGAGAATGGAACAACAGGATGGCAAGGGAAGTGTAGAGGAGTTGTATAATCTTCCCAAACCCCACAGTCAAACAGGGGAAGCTGTCAGAAAAAATCCCCGGCACAAGTGTGTGGTGGGCAGTGAGTGCTTGCTCTAGTAAATGCTGATACACTTCTTTTCCATGAGAATTGGAAATAACCCTCCTCTAATGTGCCACCCTACTGGAAGTGCCTCATCTCCAAAACACAACACCTACAGAGACTGATTTAAAGACCTAAAATTCTCATAAGAGCTTTAACCAATGTTCTTTACTTATTCTCCAAAAGTTCTTGAAAAATGTAAATGCATTTCCTCATATTCCTCTGCCTGCAAACTGAAAAGAATCCAAAATTTCACTGCCAATAAAGGACAGAGGGGAGAACTGGATCTGAGGCAAAAAAAAAAAAAAAAAAAGAAAATGTTTTGGTGAAATAGGATTAGTTCTTAAATCTCAAAAAAGCTTGTGGAGTCATGCAAAACAGAAAAGAGAGGTTTAGCCTGCACAGAAACAGAATCACATGAGTGCAATATCATTCAGACTTTCACTCATGTGACGTTTGGTTGTTGTTGGAGACAAATCTTGGAGAAAAGAAGTACAGTAGTTTTTATAGATAAGGAGCTCAATTTCCTTAGGTTCTTGCAGTACAATTATTGCAAGAGGACTGGAGTGGAAATATGGAAAATACTCTCCTAATTTGGCTGCACGTGTGTTTTCTTTAAACAGTGAGTTGTTATTTTCTTGTTTAGGGGGATGTGTGTTGATTTGTGGGCTCTAACACCAGGTGCAGCATGTGCCACTGCTGGAGCTCCATCAGGGAGTGACAGAGCACAGGGAAAATGAAGAGCTGCCACAGTGAAGATGAGTTTAAAAAGTCTGATCCTGGGGAGAGTGGCTGGAGCGAATGAGATTTATTTGTTTGTATATGGGAGCTGCACAGCCCCTTCTGTCGTTTTCTTGCAGACTCTTTGAATAATTGTCCCCATCCACGGCCAGCAGCACCTGCAGAGTGCTCAGTGTTCGCTGGGCTGTGCACAAGAAGGAATGAAGGATACGGAGCATTTCCCGGGGCTCAGCTCCTCTCAGCTGCTCCATTCTCCAAAGGAGTGCTCTGTGCCTTTGCACTCAGGAGTGGTTTGTGTTAACAGGCTGCTCGTTGCTTTTTCTTGGTGTTTTTATAAACCTGGGGCTTGCCTGGAATAAAGTTTACTGCTTCAGATTATTCAAAGGAGGCATAAAACCCCCACGTTGTGTTTCCTGGGGTAGTGCTGCACCTCAGATTGCTCAGTGTGCATTGTCAGTCCTGTTGGGGCTGGTCTAGATAATGCAGTCAGGTATAGCAGAAGTCTGAGGGAGTTCAAGTGGCAAATTTCTCATGGGAAGGTTTTTTCAGAAAGCAAATTCTGCCCGTGCTGCCTGCAGTGTCTGAGTGCTGAGCCCTGTGGCAGCTGTTGAAGGCACTCAGGTTCTGCACAGGGTCAGAGCTCAGGTTGGAATATGGGGTCAGTGTTACAGGTGCCACAAGAGCCATTCTGTTCCCCTCTCTGCACTTGGATTTTCTCCAGCATAACCTGTGTAGAGTTGTGTGCTGATTCCTTCCCCTCCTGAGAACCTTTCTGAGAAGAAATGAATCGATGGCAGCGCTCTGAGGCCCCCCAGATGCTGTGGCTAAAGAGGTTCTGCAGGGCACACTCACCTGCTCCTCAGTCTCTTGTCTCTGAAACTGAGAGAGCTGAGCTGTCCTGCTATGTTTGTGATCCTGGTTCACACTGGGAGTGACCAAAGAGCATTTGGGTCAAACTTGTCTCAGACTGGGCTCAGAAGAAACAGGAGAAAATTCACAACTCACAGTCCCATAAGGCAAATTCCGTTTTAACCCCTGGATGGACAATTCAGTCCCAGCACTGGATTCTTCCCTCAGAGCCTGGCATCCTCTGGCAAGCAGGGCCCCGAGCCATAACCATTCCTTACAGCTTGTACCTGGCCTTTTGGGCCATTTCCAATGAGACAAAAGTCTCCACATTACAAAAAACACTCCCTGAGTGCCTTTTCCTGCCCCAAATTCAATTTTCACTTGCACTACCAAGGATTCAACTTGGAAACTTTTTATCCACACTCATTAATGTGAAAGAAATAATACTCTGATGGGAATGTGATTTTTTTTTTTTCCCTAGTATATTGTACCACTCTACTAAACTCTATGAAGTTCCCATGCACAGCTTCTTGTTGTTTTCTATTTATTCATAATAATCTGAATAATCTGTTGTCTTGCCTTGTCTTTGGTGCTGAGGTAACACCACAGCAGATGGAAGGTGATGTCTTCTGAAACCTGCTCTCAGAGACAGCGAAAGTTAATGTTCCTCTTGAGTTCTTCTCCTGTCATTACCTGATAGCTGCTATTTTGCCGATATAATATTTTTTCTATAGGAAAATTTATATTTTTCTACAATTTTAGTCTATAGGAGACTTTTTTCTCCCCACCAGAAACGAAATACAAATAAAAAAGTGGATTGAGGCAGTATGGTTAAAGGGAGAAAAATGTTTTCTCTGGTTAATAATTCTGACAGAAAAGTAAGTTCAGCTTGAAAGAATCACTGCTGGGATGTTAAATGAGTGTTTTATTTAAATGGAGTGATGCCACCAGCTATAAATCACTTGGTGGCTCTGTCTTGAACATTTTTCTCTTTGGGTAGATATGACTGATTTCTGGAGGCAGGCAAGGTTTATTTGCATTGATCCCACAGTGCTGACCTCAGTGCCATCAGCTGTGAGTTTAATCTCATCCATTCAGATGGATTTCACACAATCAATGGGAAACTTTTTCAAACCCTACAAATATTGAAGCTTTCCTTAATCTTCCTACAAAGAACAAATAGGACTGCAGTATTTTTATAAGGGTGACAGCTAGAAGTTGCAGTTGAAATGCCTTTTATTTTGTAGTGGAGAAGTGATGCTGAACTTGAAGGAGACACAGGTGAGGGTGTTTGAGAGCTCAGACCTGAGAGCCCTCACTGCTCTGGAGGGAAGGCAGAGCCAAATTAGGTTCAATTTGTCTCTCAGGCCAACAGCAGGGCTATGCTGTGCTCTCAACTGACCCTATTGTTTGAAAACTGAGGATGCTAAAGAAAAGGAGCAGTAATTAAGATACTGTCAATGAACAGATTTTCTGTGCAGCAGACTGAAGGTGAAGCCTGGGCAGAGGAGAGAGAGCAGCAATGCAGTGCCATGTGCTCCTCAGAAAATGCTCCCTGGGATGCCCTTCAGAGAGCAAACAGGGCATGGGTGGGGAGCAGCAACATTTCCAGCCCCACACAGATGTCAGCCAGGGCACTAAAGCAGAGTATCTGTGCCTGGGGAGGATTTGACTTTCATTCCCTGGAACAGGAATTTTAGTCATCATGGTGAGCAGAAAACGACCTGGTGAGCTGCTGGGGTCTGTCAGAGGAGTAATTGCTCAGAACATGGAAAAATAACGTTTGGAACACCAGGGCAAAGTCATGGAGATGGTGTTTGGCAGGCCATGTATTTGATGGGGAGAGCTCTCTTCACTGATACACGAGCAAGCACTTGCTACCAGTGTTTGTGTCTGGCTTGTGAGGCAAGGACCTGCCATGAAAAATCAAAACACTCCAAAATTCTTCAAATCTAGATGGTAAAATATTTTATTTCACGGAGTGATCTAGAACAGGAAACCAGGCTTGTGGCTTTCACTCATTAGCGATTTAAATCAACCAGAGCTGAGTTGATTTGGCTCAGAATGTTACCCAGGCTGCTTTTCCCTCTCCCACCGGTTCCCTTTCTCCTGTTCCTGGTGTTCTCAGGGAGTGCTGGTAGAGAAAAGGCTTTGGCACCCAGCAGGGGCAGGACAGCCCTTGTGCTGAGCTCCAGCAGAGGCATTCCCAGCCTGCAGAATTTGCAGGCAATTTTCGTGGCCATTTCAAAAGAATTGGCAAAACTTGGAGCTGCTTGAGTGCAAACTGAAGAAGTTGAAAGAAGGATGTGCAGAAGATGCCATGTTCCATTTCCCAAGGGATGGGAGATGACCAGGAAGTGTTAAAATTCCTGAGACTCACCTTTTTTTGTTCTCATTTTGGTCCAGTCCCTGCTGTTCCTGTCCAGCTCTCTGCTCACAGAATGTTTTATGGGATTGCCATTGTTTTCCTGGGCAGCTTAGGTTGTAATTTCAGGCTGTTCCCACAGTATATTCAATATGTTTCCAGTCAGTGGATTTCAGTTAAGGAGATTAGTTGCTCTTATAGAATGCTACTGGACAACATTAATACTTGAGAATTATTGTGTAAAATAAGGTTTAGGCTCCCTGGGTTGAGGGTGGTAAGCTGTAAAGTTTTTTTTTTTCTCCTTAAGTGCTTAATTTTCTTGTTTGCTCCAGATGGATGGCTTCAATTGATTTCAGGCAAAGGTATTTCTACTGGCCATACATAATGCAGGAGCCTTGTCTGAAAAAAAGTAAATATTTTTTTACTTTGCATGGTTATGGATGTCTCAAACCCCTCTAAGCAAGGACTGCTGCAGGTATTTTCAGGCAATTTTATTTATGTGAAATAATTTAAATGGATACTGTAGGTGACCAAAATGATGGGTTGTTATTTTATGCTGTCTTTTACTGCATCATTGTAAATCAGTTTAACCAAATATTTGCTTGAAAACCCTAAAATAGCGCATTTTATTTCACTTTTGATGTAAATGGGCATAATTTCATTTGACTTTATAGCATGTCCTCTGTCCTAAAGTTAGCCCACATTTCACAAGGGCAACTCCAAGCTGCCTGTTGGTGTAATTTCTGAAAGAATGAGTCTTCCTTGGAACACAGAAATAGAAAGCAAAGCCTTTTTCTGTCTTGACTCCTTTCTCTTCCTCTTCTGTCCCTTTCCCCCCCTTGTGGGATTTCAGGGTGCTGCCCTACCGACCTCCTCTGGTCTGGCTGTGGGAATACTGGGTTGGAAAAGGCTGGGCTTGCACAGCTCTAACAATGAGCTGTGAACATCACAAATATCTCACTTGAACGCCTCAGCTTCCCATAGAAAACCCTTAAATCTTTGTCAAGAGCACCGTGGATTCTCTGCCCAAACATGTGAGTGCCGGTTCCAGCAGCCTTTCCTGGGGCACACGGGGGTTTCTGGCTGCAGGAGCTGCTGGGTCTGAGAGGCCCCGGTGAGTCCTGGAATCCGAAATCTCCCGGAGCACTGACCAGACACGTGGGCCAAGCTTCCCCTGCCAGGCTGGCAGCACCTCCTGGTTTTGTTCTGCTCCTGAACACTCAAAATGACCTTTTCTGTGCACTCTGCTGGACGTGTGAGAAACCTGAGAGCAGTGGATTTGTGGAACTGCAATGGCTGGAGGTTCGAGAGCAGCAAAATCTGTCAGGAGAAGGATTACATTTTATGAAAGCAGCTGGTATCGCTGGAACTTGTAAATTTTAAAGTGTTGTGTGTGAGTGGGAAGGCAAAACTAAATAGAGCATAGAGTTGGCCTTAAAAAAACCCCAAAAACCAACAAAAAAACAGAGGAAAACTTAACTCTCAGGAGTATAGTCTGTGAAACACTTCATGCTTAGAATATTTTTTTTCTCATAGAAGCAGACTAGAGGAAAGAAGAAGATTAAAAATCTCATTTCTGTAGCTTTGAAAGATCTTTAAATGCTTCTTCTTGACTTTCAGCTATAATCTCTCTTTTTAAAATTTCTATTTTGGACCAAACATTTTTAGTTATAGTGCAGTTTGTCTTGTCTTAGAATAAAACCCCAAAAAGTGGAAGTTAAAAAGGACCAAAGTATCAACTGAATGAGCTTCCAGTTCTTTGGTGCCAGCCTAATACACATGACTAGTCAGAATCTTTGTTGCATTTTGCTCAGTGGTGATAATGTACCAACTTTGCCAACTTTGTGTAATTTGAGACTTCCCCCACAGTCTTCTTCCTAACCTGGGGAATTCTAATTCAAAGCCCTGAATTTGCTGCTTTTCCAGTGTTTTTATGATGCCTACAAAAGGTCCCAGGTGAGCAGGAGAGGGTGGACAGGAGCTTACACCAAACACTCCCTAGGATATCAATGATATTTAGCTCTTTCTGTGAAGAGTTAATGGGATTTTATTGTTGTATTTGCACATCAGTACTTCTATCAACCATCACTGCCTGGCTCTCTGTGTGCATAAACCAAAAGGTGTTTGAAGAGGTAAAATTTGTCTTGAAGCACCAGCGAGTGTTCATAAGTGATCAGAGCCCATCTTTGCTGAGCTGTGGAAGGTTGATTTCTGTGCAGTTGTTAGTTCAGAAGAGTCACCTGTGGTGCGAGAAAGCAGAACCATCTGCTATCATGGCATGCACCAAGGAGGTTTTTACACTCGCATGTACAGAGCTATGCCACCAACCTTCTTTTTGTATTCGAGGCTGTCAGATCCCCTGGACATTGACCTTCTTCGGCAGAGCCTGTGCCCAGCTGTCACCCCTGGAGCTGGCACTGCTGCCTGGAGTGCTGGGCTGGCTCTGCTCCATGGCTTTAGCCTGTCCTGCCCCAGCCAGCACCCAAAAATCCCTGGATGTGTGTCTGGACAAACGTAAGCTCGCTCTGCTCGTGCTGACGTAAGATGCAAAGACTGTGGCACCAGGAGCCAGCTGAGATTATCAGATCTGTGCTGAACTCTGCAGCTCTAATTTGTGCTGCAGCACAGGCAGTCTCAACACTCGTTTGATTACAAATTGTTATTTAGAGATGCTCAAAGTTATTTGAAAAATTCTTCCTTTACAAGAAAAAAACCCACCCCGAGTGAGAGATTGGTGCCACCCCACCCAGTGCTTGCTTTGGCTCACTCCATCTGTGCTGTCTGGTTTGTTTCCATGCTGGTGTTTGCTCAGAGACTAAAGACATCCTCTTTCTGCAGTGGGAAACTAATACAGAAACTTGGGCTGCTTTCTATATACATATATATAT
>VZSU01001079.1:38553-123944 GCA_013398715.1 Nesospiza acunhae
AGCCCCCGGGGCTGTCCCGGTCCCGACCCCTTTGGCTGCTGCCCCGTCCCGCCGCTCCTCCGGGCACCGCCTCTCCCTCCTCCCGGGGCTGCGGGGCCGTTCCAGTGCCGCCTTTGCCACCCGTGCACAGCCGCATTCTCTGCGTTTTCCGCTCCGTTATCTCCGTTTCCCATTCCGCTCCCTGCGTTTCCCGCTCCGTTATCTCCGTTTCCCATTCCGCTCCCTGCGTTTCCCGCTCTGTTCCCCACTCCGTTCTCTCTTTCTGCGTTTCTCGCTCTGTTCTCTCTCTCTCCGTTTCCCTTTCCGTTCTCTCTCTGTTTCCCACTCCGTTTTCTCTCACTCCGTTCTCTTTTTCTCCCCCCGTTTCCCACTCCGTTCTGTCTCCATTCTCTCTCTCTCCGTTTCCCACTCCCGTTTTCCACTCCGTTCTCTCTCTCTCTCTCCCCCCGTTTCCCTTTCTGTTCTCTCTCTCTCCCCATTTCTCACTCCCGTTTCCCCTCTCCTTTCTCTCTCCGTTCCCTACTCTGTTCTCTCACTCACTCTCCGTTTCCCACTCCGTTCTCTCTCTGTTTCCCGCTCCATTTCCCACTCTCCTTTCCCTCTCCGTTCTCTCTCTCTCTCCATTCTCTCTTTCCCCCTCCGTTCTCTCTCTCTCTCTCCATTCTCTGTTTCCCTCTCCGTTCTCTCTCTCCCATTTTCCCGCTGTTTCCCCTCTCTCCGTTTCCCTCTCCGTTCTTTCTCGCTCTCCGTTCCCCACACCGCTCTCCCCTTTTCCCGCTGACTGCGGTCTCTGACCCTCTGTGCATTGGGGTCCCCCCTCAGCCGAAGCGATCCCCGAGCTCGGGTGGCAGAGCTGTGACCCCGAGGCTGGGGTTTGGGTGCCTGGAAGAAGGGAAGATTTCTGAGGAATCCTGAATTGAAGGAGTCGTTTCAAGGCCCCTCCTGCCCCATTTATAAATCTTTCTGGCACCACCTTAATGGTGTTTTGTGTTGGTAACCTCCCAGGTTCCCAGACACCCGCTTTTCCTGGTGTCTAATAAAGCCCTTAGTGCTGAGCAAAGAGCTTCTGACTCTTTTTAGAGAATGCAAGGCCCAGAATTCTGTCCCAACGTTGTGTTGAAACCCCAAATTTGCTCTGCCCAGCGTTGCCATTTATTTAATGCCATATGGAAGGAAGAAGTGGGGCCTTTCTGATTGTTACGTGGTCTCTTGAAGTGATTCAAGTGACTGAGTAAATACAGAATGTTTCTTTTCTATAATCTATTTTCTACCATAGAACGACAAGTGAAAGCAGCTGATCATATTAAATCCAATTACAACTTAATAGCTTTATATGGAGTCTTCTTTGCATTTTTTAAAAAAAATTTCCACATTCAGGACACATCCTGAGAGGAGTTGATGGCAGTGTAACGCCTGTGTTCTTTGTAATATTGTTCTTGTTATCAAACTTTAAGCCAATCTTTGTAATGTAATTTTCCCCCAAATGTTATCAATCACGGTCCATCACTGCATTATTAACTCCTAGCTAAAATGGGTGAAAACTGACCACAACTAATTTTAATTTTTTAAAATCTGAAATAACTATTATTCATCATAAAACTGTAGTTCTGAAACGTTTTTATCCTATTGGGATAAAACAGTGAGTGTGTTCCTTGTGGTGAGGGAGAAGAGGATGGATTTGCTCTCAGCTTGCTCTGTTTCTGTACCCACTGCTGCTGGCCTGGCTGGAAACATCAGGCTCTTGAATGTGAAATGTGTAACAGAGGGTGTGTAACATTCTGCTACACAGAATTTCTGCCATCCTCTGCAGGTGACCTGATTGTATATTGATGAGCACAGACATTTTTTGATAATTGAGGCACCTTCCTGCTATATCCAGCATTATGGTGTAAACAAACAGGTGGGTGGCCAGAAAAAGATGGAATTACTTTTTTTTTTTTTTTTTTTTTTTTTTTTTTTTTTTTTTTTTTTAAGTTGTGACCAGAGCTAAAGAAAGAGTTTTTAGCTTTTGGACAGATATTGTTGTCCAAGATCTGCAAAGTTTATCCGAGGTTTTTGAGAGCTCTGCTCAGAGCAGTTTTTAGCGGGGATTGTTCAAAAATTTCTCTGGCTCTGGGAAGCATCTGTGACTGGACATCCAAAACCCAGCCATGGAGTCCAGCCTGGTTCAGAATTAAAACGTGACTGTTCCTTCCAGTTTAGCTGTGATGCATCTGCTCAGCATGCTTAAATTGCTGCCTCATTATGTGACAATTAATAGTTCTGTTGATGTTTATATACATATGGTAATATTTTCCTCAACATTGTCATCCCCCTCTGCATATCGATGAAATGAGATTTCACCCCATTTAGCATTTTTAATGTGCAGAAACAGAGCTGTTTGTTTAAGTTTAGGCACACTCTGCTTGCATCAGTACAGCTCCTGGTTTCACCAAAGGCTCTATCAGTAAAAATGAGATGGGAAGCTGCCTCCAAAAAATGTGAGTTACATAATAGGTAGAAATCCTCTTTGGCTATAAAATATTTATTCAGTATTATGTAAGAAAATGGAAAAGCTTGGAGGTGGAGAAAAAAGAGGAAAAAAATCTAATATAAGATTTGAGTGGGAAACTGAAGCAGATAAAATCTGAGAAAGTGAGCCTGGTGATGGTGGAAAACAGAGTCTATTTAAGGTTTCCTTCATGACTTCACCATTAATCCCCAAAGTTTCCAGGGTGAGGAGAGAAAAGAAGTGTACCGGATCTGATCTTTCTGGTGCAGAGCCCTCACATATTCTCAGACTCCAGGTAGAGGAAGAAATATCTTTTATTTGCTCCATCAAGCTTTTGTCACAGGGTGTGAGGATCCAGTGAAGCTTTTTCTAGGGAGGTGTGACTGAAATCTCCCTGCACCCACTCCTGCCAGGGGCACAGGGATGCTGGAATCCTGCAGGGCTCCTTCTCCCATGCCAAAGGAGCTCTACAGGAAAGCACAAAGTGCGATGTGATGTGAACACTTTTAAAGCAAGTGAAAGTTTTGCGGGCTGTGGCTGGAGTTGTGCTGGTTTCTGCTCCCTGAGCCTGGGCAGAGCTTTCTCTGCTGGATGTTTCTGGAGGGCCTGGAGCAGGAAGCAGCTCCTGAGTTTGCTTTCTCTCCAGGCAGAGGATCTGTGCCTAGGCCTGTTTCTCAGTGCATGTGCATTGGTTTCTTTGCATTCTGCGGAGAATAGTGGCTTCGGGATTTTTTTAAAGTTATTTTTTAAAGTTTTGTTTTAAAATGAGAGGTTCATCTTGTTTATCCCCAATTTTAAAGCCTTGATGGTTTTATGTTCTCTTTTAAATCTGTTGTGTAGAGGTAGGGAATGTCACTATAGGACACAAAACAACATGACGTGGAATCACTGCTCTTTCCAAGGTAAAAAAGGGACTTCTGTTTTTCTGACTCCAACATTTATAGATTTCCAAAAGTGACAGTGGATTGGAGGGTGCAAGTGCCACCTCTCCAATGACACTGGGCAAATCAACAGTCCATCAAATTTCTCCTCCTCCATAAAATAATGCAAAGCAATAAGTTATTTACATAAAGTGTGTGAGAAAGTTTGTTACAAGAATGTAAACATCAGAAGGCTTAAAAAATCTTAAAAAATCAGGGTGACAGGAAAAACCTTTAGTTGTTTTATTAATGTTTCTCTTTAAAGGTTGAATTCCCTCCTGCAAGAATTACAGTGGAAAGCATGGATGACTTATGTACTGTTAACTTAGTAAATTATTGATTTTAAATATTTGGCCAGAAAAGTAGGGATGAATTCAAGTGGATGATATTCCTTGGTTCCAATTAATGTAGGAGCAAAGGATTCTCACTGGGGAAAGGCTTTGATTCCCTTATCTTGCTGTCAAAGCACATGATGAGGAAAATGAAATTAACTTGTCAGAAGCAAAGTTTGGTGAGAACTCATCTGCGTGCAGAATAATTCCTGTAAGCATGACATCTTAATTTCAAGATGTTTTTGACACTGCACAGAGAATTTGTCATGCAAATGAGATCCTCATTAGGAAGTAATATTTTTAGAATACTTTAAGCAAGAAGAAGAGTGTTCTAAAGGCTTTCTGTACATACATAGAACAACCCTTTAGAACGGAAGGTCAGGCTGGACATGGCTGTGTTCATTGTCCCAGGTGATCTCCTTAGGAAACCTAAATCTGGAGTTCTGGAAATGGGAACAGAAATGGGCTAGAAAGGGTAGATAGAAACCCTAATACTGAAGGAAATAAGAGATGCAGGCAGGTGTCTGTGTGTGTCTGTGAGAATCTGAGCCCGTGTGTCCCTGAGTGCTGCTGCAGATTCTTGCAGTGGTTAATGAATGTACTTTACATGATCTACCTCTAACAAAATGTAATGCTTTAAAGGCCTAGGCTTTAATGTCCAAAACTCAGCCTACCAGTGTAAACTTGCAGGGGGCTGTTGCTTTGCTGCAGGGCACCACTGGATCTCCTTCCCATTCATTTCATCCAAGAAGAAATGGGTCTGTCCCTCCTGCTTTTGAGCCTGAAGGCTTGGCTGGACTGAGAGAGGCTTTGCGTTCATCTCAGTTGTGTTTCTGCTTGCCTTGTTCTGTTACACAGGTACTTCTGCAGGTAATTTCCAGCCCATTGCAGAGCTGAGGAAGCTTTCTGTGTGTCAGCAGGAGGAGGCCTGACTTTGCTGATGGCAGAAAATCCATGGGCTCTGTGCAGCTCCCTGGGGTGGGAGCAGCCCAGAGCAGGAGGTGATAAGAGGTTTTGCTCAGTGAATTGTCCTGAACCAGCTGCAAGAACCAGAGAAATCCTCTGCCTTGTGCAGCATTCCAGCAGCGTGAAGGACAGAAATGATTAAGGTGTTTGGGAAAAGTGGTGATTAGAAATCAGGAACTCAGCTCACTGCATGGTGGGAGTGACAGAGAGGAAATTAATTAGTGCTCACATCACAACATTGGCTACTCTGGCTCCCTTGTCGTTAAGACCAGATAGGTATTGTTTAGGAGGAGCAGTTTTTGTGAATTTCTTATGCTGTAAATAGGAGCAACTGATGAAAATGGATGTTCAGCTTGGTGTCAGTCTCCTGTGGGACTGATAAAGTATCAGGAGCTGGGAGGATCTCTGGTATCTGTCAGCCTGAATATTGAAGTAACAAAGTGTGTGAGCCCTTCAGCTCTCTGTGCTTAGGAAATGTTTAATTGATTAATGTGGACACTTCTCCTCAATGAAGTAATCAGAACTTTTGTCAGGTGGGTTTGGGTTCTCCCGCTCACCTGGACAGAGTTACAGACAAAGTCTGGAATGTTCTGGTCCTGGCCAGAATGCCAGTTAGCATGTATGGAACCAACTCCACTGTTCATTCTATCTCTGTTGAGATGCAGTGCTCTTATTTCCTTCTAATATAGATCCTGACATTACTTAATTTGTGGATAATTTTTTTTATGATAGTCATCTGTAAAAACCCAACTGCGAAACTTCTACCTTGAGTAATGAAATAGTTTCTGAATGCTTCTGTATTCAGTTTTGTATGGTTTGGGGTTTGACATAATGTATCTTAAAGAGATGAGGTTTGGGGATGAGTGTGTGTTTTCCCTAAGGGAAGCAATGCTTCTTACAGCCACTGAAATGGTGGGGACACAAATGCAGTCACTGCCCAAGAGCGTGATGCTGCCTTGGAAATGCGCTCCGAGTCTGGGCTGCCTCATAAACTGCACTCCCTCCTTGCCTGGGAGGGATGCTGATGTCAGAGCTGGTTGTTGGGCTTTGGGTGGCTCTGTGTGCAGGGAGGGAAGCAGAAGGAACACTTGGGATCTGGTGATGGGGGTAAAGGAGCAGAGAGCTGCATGGAACACACCCTGCTCTGTCCACAGAGGAGATTTCCCCTGGTGGAGTTTTGGTTTTGTTCAGGGAAATGGAGTTTATCTGTGTGCTTTAAATAACTTTTCTTTTTGGTTTTTCTTTTTCTTCTGTGATTTTCTTTTAAGGAAATTCATCATTAAAAACAAACAAGCAAAAAGTTAAAACAAAGTCAACCCCCTTTAACCCCAAATAACAACCGCACCCCAAAACCCCCCTAAATCAAACAAAAAAACCCCAACCAACCAACAAACCAAAAAAAAAAAAGCCCCCCAAACCCCGAACAACAACAGAAAAACCCAAACAACCAATTCAGTTAAAAAACCCTGCGCTCCCTGAATCTGGGTAACTGCAGGCACAATAAAATAATAGTGATTTTAGTTAGTGGCAAATAAAAATGGAAATTTTGTCATTATGACAGCAGTCCCTAGAGAACATTGGTGAATTGAATATGCCTATAATATATCTGTACTTGAGAATCTACAGGTAAATAGCATATATAGGAACAGAGTAATGATATGCACTCGGTCAAATCAAAGTATTATTACTCAGTCAAATCAAAGCATTATTATTAAATATATTTAATATATTTTAATTTTATATATTTTATTTATATTTTATTATAGAAGGTAAGGAAATAGGAACAGAAATGGCATAGAAAGGATAGATAGAAACCCTAATAATGAAGGAAATAAGAGATGCAGGCAGGTGTTTGTGTGTGTCTGAGAATCTGAGCCCGTGTGTCCCTGAGGGCTGCTGCAGTCTCACACTGGTTAATGAATGTACCTTACTAGAAGAATTATTGACTTTTGGGGGCCACCCCTGTGTCTCTGAGGGTGTGATGGACGAGGTGCAGGGCAGCTGGGACCATGGGTGCTGCATTCCAGGCTGCATTCCAGCTGGCAGGCACCTGGCACCCACACTTCACCTGCCTGCAGTGTGGAGAAAGATAATTGCAGCATTTCTGGAGAGAAAAAAATCCAGTCTGATGGCAGTCAGCTACAGGGGGATTCCTTCCTGAGGCACCCAGGGCAGGGGGGTGCCTGGGACTGAGCTGTGGGACAGAGCTTGGCATTGGCACCCAGGGCTGCTCAGAGCGGGTGATTGAAGGTGCTGCAGGGAACAGAGTGATTCTGCTTGGCAGAAGTGCAAGGGGTTCCTCATTCCCCTGCTCGTGGTGTGGGACATGAGGGGCCAGCAGGGCAGGTGCTGATGTCACCTCTTGTCACATTGACATTTTCTGGAAAATCCCTTCACCCGGGATTTTTCTCCTGGGAAGCTTAGAAGCCTCAGAGAAAAAGGAAAACAATTTTTACCTTATTTGCTTCTCCTGTGTTGTGCTCATGTGGAATGTGTTTGGAGATTGTTTACCCACAGGTGATTGTTTCATTGGATTCTGGTGTGAGTTGTTTTTACTCTTTGACCAATCAGGGCCAAGCTGTGTCAGGACTCTGGAAAGAGTTTTCATTATTATCTTTTAGCGTTAAGTATCCTTTCTGTAATCTTTAGTATAGTTTAGTTTTGTATTCTTTAATATAATATAGTATCATAAAATAATAAATTAAGCCTTCTGAGAACATGGAGTCAGATTCATCATTCCTGCCTTCATCGGGGCATCCCACAAATACAATAACCTCTGCTGTTGTAAATGAATGTTTTGTGTTTGGGGCTCTGGTCACAAGGGCTGGCACAAAGCTGCCTCCAGAAGTGGTGAGCCTGTGGCTGGGATGCCCTGGGGAATATGGCACTCTGTGGATTTACTGCTGTGATTCAGATCCTGATTGATTTCCTGAAATGATCAACCCCCAAAGCATACATTTATCACAGGGAAATTTAAAAATCAGCACGATTCTTCAGTAAGGTGCTATTTCTTCAAGGGTAATCCAAAGTTCTGAGGTGTAGATGGCTCAAGTCTGGTGGCATTTCTGTGGAGTCTGTCTGGAGTGACAAGCTGTGGCTGTGCAGCTGGAGCTGTGCTGAGAACACAGAATTGTCCCTGCAGTTCTGGCATGGGCAGAGCAGAGGGCGAGTGCCTGGGCACAGAGGGGCACAGCCTGAGCTGAGCCAGGATCCTTTCCTCAGGGTCAGAGGCTGTCCTGGGCTCAGGCTCGGTTCTGTGGGCTTTGTTTGTCCTGTTGTACTTTGTTGATGCAGTGCTCAGAACAAACAGCATTTTAAACTGTGGAGTACAAGGGGCAGAGGGTGAATTTTGTCATGCAAGCACCAAAGGGAGCAATAAGTACAGAAAGAAGGCATCTTCTTGCCATCAGTGTTTTATTTTTTAGGGATAAGAAGTGTTGCTAGATACAATTAATTCACTAGTATGTACAGCAGACTTTGATATAAGGGGTACTTAACAAAAGTTTAGTGATTGTTTTTATTAATCCAATAAAGCGTTTTTATAGATTTTTTTCCTTGTCAAATATAATCATTGAAATAATGTCCCAATCATGCAGTGATTACCCACGATCACAGACTCTGGTCTGTGAACATTAGAGATGCTCCTGCTTTTGGTAAACTCTGGGTTACCAATAATTAGTCCTGGGTGTTCCAGCAATCACAATTGCCTTTGTGCTCTCTGCTTAATGAGTGGCAGAAAGTACAAACCATTTTGAACAGGGACACTCAGGTGTATTTGATGAGAATTTAAACTTTCCCATAGCTGTTCATTCTTTGAATTCCCATACCCAAACTAATCTGGGAGGCTGTATTTTTTTATGTTTCAGGACAGATTTCCCACGACCCTGACTATAAATAAAACAAGATTATTATTTCTGCAGGCTGATTCTTTCTCTGAGCAGTTTTCAAGGATGCTTTTTTAGAATTAAGATAAACAAACAAACAAAAATTAAACCAAATTTTTTTTCTGTTATCACCCATCCATTGTCTTTCTGTGAATTGAATCTTAACCCTCCAACTGAGGCTGTGCTGACACAGCAAAGTGGTTTGCTCTTGGTTGTTTGTTCTTTGGAAAAATTGATGGCAAATATGAGGAAGGTTAAGAGTTGCAAAGTCAGAAATGACGATGTATGCAACCATTTTGCATTCAAGTTCCAAGACTGGCTGTGTGCTTTATATATAAAGTTTGCAATTCCCATTTATCAGCAAAAATCTGAACTGTGGCCTGTGTGTTCATGGCTGGACACTCTGCTAAGCTGGCCCCAGTTACATTTGGACAAGGTTAAAGGCAGGTAAAATGTAGACATATGCTTTGTGTCATCCATCCTTGATGAATTTTCAGGGAAAAGGTTAGATTCTGATTTCCAGCAAGATACCAGAAAAAGAGCTTCCTGGACTTGCTCAGAAATGATTTATACTTATGGTGTTGGTCTGTAGATAAAAACCCACAAGACAGTTCTGCAGGAGATGTATTTCTGTCCCTGCTGGCTGTCAGGAGAATGAAAAGATTTTGTACTCTGAATTTACTGACTCGTTAATGGAAAAAGGTAATACAGCATGATTAGAATATTGCATAGGCTCATGAGTAATATGAATTCTTTAATGAGAATTTAAAATTGGAGAATGCTAACTGCAGCAGTATTACTGCTGCTGTGATCCCCTTGAGCAAAGGACTTGGCTCTATTTTTTATTGCTATTCAAAGGTAAATAAGGCAACCAAGTGGGAGATTTGACAGTTTGCAAAAGCTGGTGGCCTCACTTGAAAGCTGCTCTAGGTGACCCTGCCTTGGCAGGAGGGTTGGACCTGATCATCTCCAGAGGTCCCTTCCAGCCCTGACTGCTCTGTGGTTCTCTGAAAGCTTTGAGCTGAAAATATTAAAGGAAAAAGTTTAAAATCCTCCAAGTGAGAGTCATTGCTATGGGTTAAGATAAACAAGACCTGAATCCTGCTGGAAGGGAACAGGAGCGGCACATGCGCTTGGGAGAAGGGTTCCAAACCAGGACAGAATTTTTATTGCAGTTTGAGAATGGGGTTTGTGCTAGCTGAACAGTTATTTCTGTAAGCAAAGAAAATCACAGCTGGGCTTTTTTCATGTCCTTGGTGCCTTCCAGGCTGGGGCATATCATTAAAATCCCACTCTGGTAATGATGGGGATGGTGGTACCATGGGCTGGGGCAGATGAAGTGACCACAGAGTCCTTGAGATCCTGCCCTGGTGGGATGGGTTGGCCCCAGCTAAGGGCTAAGAACAGGTGGGGAAGGGACATTCCCCTCCTGGGCTTTGCCATTTCTTGTGAGCTCCACCTGTTGAAATTGGAGGGAGGAAATTATTTTCAAATGTGCTTCTCTCCATGGATCTTGTGCTGCTAGGTGGTCACCAGATAGATTTTCAACTCCACATTTGAAGGAATAATTGTAACAATCTTCTTTATTAAACATATTTTCCCCACTCTGAATGAGTCCAATAGTATTTCAAAAGTTTTTTTTTGTGTTCTTATGTTTCCCAATAACAATCCTGTGCTTGGACTTAAGCTAGGACTGCTCTGCTAATGAAAACTGCTGACAAACAAAGCCCTTTTTCTCTCCTGTTTTCCTGAGCACCTTGAAGCCAGAGGGAAGGGGCATCCTCCTCCCTTGTCCCACGGGGTTGGAGGAGATGGTTCTCACCCCAGTGGGTGTGAAAATGTGGAATCCAGCTCTGCAGCTCCGTCTGAGGTCAGAGCCCCTCCTGCTGAGAAGGGAGGCGTCTGTGGGGTGGCTGTCAGTGCTCCTGGCACTGGGAGTCCCAGCACAATAATGCAGGAGGAATCAGGAGAGATGAAAAGTTTTCTCTTTAAAAGGGCAGGAAGGGCTGTAAAAAGAGAAACAAGCAGAAAAGAGCAAACCTGGGAGTAGTCAGTGGATATAAAGCAGGGCACAAGGAAAAGTTCAATTTGCTGGCATAGGCACATTATGATTCCTGTGTGCAGGTAAAGCACAAAAGGAAAGAATTTAGGAATTTCTATTTATTGTCGTTTCTATACTTTAGATACATTTCTACAATTTAATTCCTTGGTTTCTGCTGCCCACTTTAATAAGGTTTTCTGTGTTTGATTGCAGATGTTGGTATTTCAAGGTCAGAAAGTTTGAGGTGCTTCAGCTTTATAGGTTCTAGAGGAAAAATAACTCACAGCAAAACTGTACATGACCTCAGAGGCAAACACAAAATAAAATAATCCCTGGGATCTGCAGACTTAATTTAGAATGCAGAACATTTCCCAAGCAGCAGTTTACTGTTTTGCTGGGATGATGGAGCATATTGTTAATGTCTTGAAATTTTTAAGAGCATTTAAAGATTTATTTTTGTAACCATTATTTGACTTGGTTGTTCTGAGATTGGGTTGAGTTTGTTTATGGCTGTCATGTTGTTTTTTTAAAATTCCTTATCAGGTCAGAAGTATTTGATAGACATCTCATTAGGCTTGCTTTTGATTCACCTGGTTATTTTTTAATATTATTTTCTGTGATACCCATTTGCAGCAAAAGTAACAACTAATTATGGAAATAGTGTTGTGTGTTTGTTATGTCATCACTTTCCTACAATGTTTATGGTTTTGTTTTATTTTTTCCTTTCATTGTTACCTTTTCTCCAAAGGAAAATTGCTCAAAGTTTAATTCTAAACCACAATTTTCTCATAAAAATAACATCCTGTTAAATACAAAGTTATATAGGATTTATGCAAACTCTGTAAGCGGTGTTGTCACAATTTTTTGATTTATGTTTTTTTCTGAAGAGGTTTTTCCATTAATAAAAAGTGATTGTTTTTTCCTCACTTTATTTTTCTGATTTTCAAGTTGATTCTCATGTTTTACAAATATGTTCATTTGGAAAAGCTAGTAGTTATTAAAACCTCTTAAGAGAAGCTGATTTTGGCAGTTAAGTTGCTTTTTTTAGCCATTTGTTTTCTAACATTTCCTTTTCCTTTGCCTTGGGCTAGAGAATTAATTTTGTTATGTTGGGGTGAGGAGTCATTTGCTTAGGCTGTTTTTCTATCAGAAGAGGTTATGAAGCCATGAAAGACAGTTAATTTGGAGAGGAAAATAAAAAAAAACTGTGCTATGTGTGGGAGCACATTCCTTGTAAAGTGTTGTGTCTGTAAAATGGGATTAAACACTGGCGGCCTGAGACAAGTTTAATGGGAGAAAGCTCCCCGAGCCATGCTTTGGTGAAGGGAGCGGGAGAGCTGTGGCATGATTTAGTGACATTGGGATGTGGGGACACTGAGCTGTGGCTGTGTGAGGCACAGGGGGTCTGTCCCCTGCAGGACGTGCACAGCAAGGCTGCTCTGCTCTGTCCAGGTGCTGGGTCACAGCCCTTGCCCTGCTTGGCCTCAGTGCCACAGGCTGGCCTGGCTGGAAGGGACCTTAAACCCCACTCCAATCCTCCCTCTGCCCTGGGCGGAGACATTTTCCGCTGTCCCAGGGGGCTCCAAGCCCCAATGTCCAGCCTGGCCTTGGGCACTGCCAGGGATCCAGGGCACCCTGTGCCAGCCCCTGCCCACCCTCACAGGAGCAATTCCTGCCCAATCTCCCATCCATCCCTGCCCTCTGGCAGTGGGAGCCATTCCCTGTGTCCTGTCCCTCCATCCCTTGTCCCCAGTGGCTCTGAGCTCTCCCTGGAGCTCCTTCAGGCTCTGAGCTCTCCCTGGAGCCCTCTCCTGTCCAGGGGAGCACCCCCAGCTCTGCCAGCCTGTCAGCATCCATCACAAAGTCCTTGATTTCATTTTTAGCGCCAGGAGTGGCCGAGACAAACAAATGTCTTTGAGGGAAGGCTGTCCCTGTGGACAGACAGAGCTCCTGCTGGTTCTGCAGCAGGAGCTGGTGCCAGCAGGCTCTGCACGAAGAGTTCTTCAGCTGTGCTGCAGGAGGGGAGCTCTGGTGCTGGAGCTGTAGGTCACCAATGCACATTTCCATCAGTTCTTTTGTAACACCCACTTTTGTAACAGCCACTTCTTGAGGCTTTGGATTTTATCCACCCTCTTTTCCCAATTATTCTTTTTTCCAAATTATTTAATAATTTTTGTTTTTCTTTTTCCATTTAATCTTGGTGTTTAAAAATAGATATTTTTCAGACATCATTAAAACTTCTGCCTCCATGAAATTTTAACAGATGTGACACTTGAGAGGCTCTGTAGTGGGCAGCAATCATTTGTCAGGCAATGCTTTTTAAGACCTGCATTATTATTCAGTGGTTAAAAATTCACAGCAGTGAAAGGATACCTTTGTAAATATTTTATTCATTCTTTATTTGTTGTTATTTTGTTTTTTTTTTCCCTACAAGAGTTTTTAAGATGGTAGTATCTGCTATGAAAGGCTGCTAGAACTGTGAGATGATTTTCTGTGGACAGTTCAGGTGCTGAGGTAGGTAGGGGGAAATGAGAATTTAAGGGAAGGGCTCAGCATGTTGAATTGCTTCACAGGCTGCACCTGGCCATTTTCTTTTGAGAATGAGCAAGGAAATACTTGTAGTAATGTGCATATTTTTCTTGTGGTGCTTGGTTGCGATGCTGGGAAAGCTTTGACATTGAGTGGAGTTAGGAACTGCTGGAAGAAAATGCATATGAACATAAAATATAATAGATGCTGCTAACTCATTTTAGAGAGGTAATTGGCTGCAGCCTGTGCATTGTTTAACTAATTTCCACTTCTTTATTGCTTCTCTTTCTATCATGGAATCATGAATATTCTTGGGGTTTTGGACATTTGAATAGAAATGTTCACCTTTTCCTTATGCTCCCCTGCCAAGTTTTAAGTCTTTTGTGTGTATTGTTAAAAAGCTGTTTTGGCACAGACCCTTTTGGGAGGGCCAATCTTTGTGCCTGTACTTTTGTGTTTGGTAACTGTTTAGCCACAGTGTTGTCAATGGGATGGAAATGCCAAAGTCAGCTGTGGTGGGAACTTCCCAGGTTCCAAACCAGCAGGCAGTAAATTTCCAGCTGCTTTACACGTGGAGTGTTCTGTCACTGGAGAAGTTGGATCACCTTTCTTGTTTAGAGTTTTGCTATTTCTGGCTGTAACATCAGCATTTTGTTTTGACCAGCTCCCAGTAATCACTATAAGAGTACAAAATATTTTATTTTCTGACCTCATGTCTTAGAGTTTGACTGAGTCACCTGCTTTTACTATTTCATGTAGGAAAAACACCCATTTCTTCAAAATCCCTTGTAGAAAGGGATGTCATGTATAGAAAATCTCTACAAGTGTGCATGAAGTATGACAAGGCAATTGTTTAAAATCTTTCTTTCTAAAGCTCACTTGTAAAAAAAAAAAAAAATTGAGAATAGGAAAGATTTCTTATGAATGGAAAAGACTAAAGAGGAGTGGACCTGTGTTGGAGCAATAGATGTGCCATCTCATCCCTTGTCAAAATCTACTTACTCTTTTTCTAAAGCACAGTGGAAGTTAAAAAATGAAGGTGGGTGAATAATGCTTTGTCAAATGTCTCTAAAAAATGGTATTTCCAACAGTGGAGTCAGGACTGGTGCTGATGGGACAGAGCTCATAGTCAGGGAACTAGCTACAGGAATTCCAGCAACATTTTAAGGATGAGTTTTCAGCCTATTTATTTCCTGTTTCCTTAGGAAAATAAAGAATCTCCTGCAGCAGTGGAGCAGTGTATGATTGAACTGAATTGGCATCTTCCCAGAGCAGAGAACTTGTTGTATTGACAGTGTATATGTTTCAGCTGAACAATTTTAGTTAAGCAGTTTCCTTCCTGGAAATGTCAAGTTTCAGTAGTAGTACATTTTGGGGATGGTAACTGATATTTAAGATAATTGTGCTGCATGGATGCTTCTCTTTTTTTTCCTCCTCAGTGAGCACAGATAAATCCTTGAAGGAGACTTAAAGAGAGACACCTTGGATTAGTGCAGGTTTAGCTGGGTCCTGTGTTTTATTGAATATTGTATTTGAACTTCTCTCTGGCCTCAAGTGTGAGAATGGCAGATGAACATGGGGAAGGTTTGTTGTGCTGGGGGTTGTGTTTTTATTTTAGGAAGCCACGTTCTGGTTGTAGAGCAGGAGAGAAGCACTGGAGGGGAATGGCTGGCCAAGCTCTGTCTGACATTTCCACTTCCACATCTTCCCTGGGCTCTGGGTCCATCTCTCACTGCACACAGTGCTCCAGGGGTCACCTAATTGTCACCTGCCCATTTCTGGAAGGAACATTTACACACCAAACATTGTTTAAAATGCGCTCACTTCAGCTGCCCAAAGATTCCAAGTGGCAAGAGATCACCTGGATCCTTTTCAAAGCTCTCCCTTTTCCCTTGGATCAGAGTGGTGCAAACCCAAGTGTTTGCTTTTCCCTTGCAGTTTAGGATCTTTGATATTCCAGGTTTCCTGCTCAGATGGAATAGCAAGGCTCTGTTTCAAGGGCACCGTGGGGAACGTGTGATACTCACAGAGCTCTTCTTGAGCAAGGAGCAGAATTATTTTAGAAGGCTGTTGAGGCAAACTGGTAGGATTAAACTGGCACACACCATATAAAGGAAAGCTGGTCAATCAAGAGAGAAAATACCTTTAAAATGGATTTTTTTTGTTGTTATTTAGATGTAATGCCCAGTCAAAGACTATTTTTTCCTCTTGCACTGTTGAGTAAATGAGTGGCAGCAGAATGCGAAATACAATTGACACGTTTATAATGTTCTTGTGAGTTTTGGCCTGGTACTTCCCTCCCTGTTAATCCCTCAAAGACTTCTAATAAACAAATTTATTGGTACCAGTTGTGCAGTATTTTTTAAATTGAGAAGTTCTTTTTCCTGCTTTTGTTGGATCCATCTCAGCCAGAAAAGCAAATGCCTGCTGTTTTATGGGATTGTTGTTTTAAACTGTGTGTGCTGACAGAATAAATATTCAGGAGACAACATAATTTTGTGTGTATATATATATATATATATAGGCAAGTTGGTTTTTGTTTTTTGTTGTTTTTTTTTTCCTTTTGAGCTGATTTCTTGCTGGAGGAATAAAGGGATAATGGTGGTTGCTGCTGTGGGCTGGGGAGGTGTCTGCAGTGAGGGCTCCTCCTCGACCTCTGCTCTGGTGAATGCAGAGAGCAATGTTTTCTCTTATAATGCATTTGTGTCTCTGTGAAACAGGTACTGAATCGTCCTCATGCTCTGATAATGCATTTGTGTCTCTGTGAAACAGGTACTGAATCGTCCTCATTGTGCTGCTGCTCCTCTGAACCCATTCATGTTTCAAACAATAAAAAAAAGACATTGTGAGAGCCAAACACTTTTATGCCAACCTAACAATATTTGAAGAAGATAATCAAAGCTGTTTGTTCTGCTTTGCTGCTTTTGCTTTGTCTGCAATTCAGGTCTTCATTATGAAGCAAGATGGTGTCTGAAACATCGTCTGTGAAAGAGGTTAAAAAAACCCCAAACCAAAATAGATCTGAGGCTAAAGCACCAAGAGAATGGGTTGAGAATTGGCCTTCTGGAACATTCCTGGCTGTGTATTCTGTGTGTTCATGGCCTGGTGTGCGCCAGGCTCCTCCGGGTGCGGCTTTGGAATGAAACATTCTGAAACCTTGTCATGGGAATGTGCCTTTATATAGATGGACACAAATAAACAGATAAAAATTTGTTTTATTTGGAGTTGCACTTAATAGAAAACCATAGAGGTTTTTATCTTTCTTATGATAGGGTTTTCATATAAAATAATGACACTTCTGCTTTGTTGTAGAGGCAGAATTGTTATTTAAGCAGCGCTATAACAATGATTGGTGGAAGCTTCAGCAGAGCAGAACCCTGGAATTGTTTATATGTAGAGTAGAAGAGACAGTGAAGTACCAAGAGAGAGCCTTTGCTAACAGTACAGGAATCATTGTTTCGTTTTTTTTTCCCCCTTTGTTTTGTGAATTTTTTTTTTTTGCCGTTGTTGGTCCTTCAGCCTTTTGCTGAGCTGTCAGAATAATGGGTCATATGGTAATTGGAAATATTAATAGAGAATAGCCAGAGCATTTGCATGCAGCAGGCAGCGAGGAAGACCTGCATATAGCACAGGCTTCTGCACCCTGACTTGAAAGTTGTCTTGATTTCTGATGGGCTATGGAGAGATGTATATATAGAGAGAGGTGGGCTGCTCTGCTGAGCTTTTCTCAGCCTTAAGATGGTAATTTTCCCAGGAAATTTAATGCAGTAGGAGAGCTTTCCAAATAAGTACCTGTAGCCACTGACACTCTGAATAAACTTGTACTGAAATAGATTTGGCTTTTTTTAATTTGAGTTGAGAGATGTGTCTTACTGGCTGTGTGGAATTGGGAATTATTTTGTGGGGAGGAAAAGTAACCACAAAAACCCCTAAATCAAACAACCTAATACCCACTCAAAACCTGCCTGTGGATCTAAAAGCTTTGCAATTCCTGAACCTGTGTTTGGAAGAAATAATTATGATAATAATATCAGATTTCTAAATGTTTTTTATTTTGAAGTCAACTGCATAATTATTCCTGGAAATTAAAAAGCAGGCACTAAAAAGATATATTTATGGAAGTGCTGAAGTCATGCTTAGCAATAGGTTGTCTCATACAATTAAATGCTTTGCTGGATTAGAGCCAAACTGTTTGGCTCTAATGTTTATGAGTATTTTGTGCTCATTGGTATTTTGTGTATTTTTTGCCCCCAATCTGCTGATGCTCAATCTTTGGGGGTTTTGTGGAGGATCACAGGAGCTCTCTGGCAAGCTGCACGAATAATTTGTGTTGTCTTAGTAAATGGCAGTTAATATTTGTGCTGGTGACACCTGTTCCATTAATGTCTGATCTCCAGTTCTCTTGGAAAGGTGAAATATCCCTAAGTGTGGCTGAATTTGCTTCTTCCCATTGGATGAGGTTGATGTTCTAATGGGAATGGCCGAAGGGCACAGAATAATTTCACTTAACAGACTCAGAATATTGAAAATGTAAGGGGGGGGAAAAAAGACAACATTTTAAGACTTCTAGTAATTTATTAGATCCAAACCCGGTAGTGTTTTAGTGAAATAAAACTGGAGGTTAGGGATGGGGAGGGATTTCTTTATTTGCTTTACTTTGTCAAACTTTCTGTAGTATCAAGATGAGACATGAAGCAGCAGAAAAGCACTGGAAGTTCATAGAGGGGGGGTGAGGGTTCTGGAATCAACCAAAGGCCATACACAGTTATTTCCAAATGTGGTAATAAATTCCAACTTAGTAGTTTATTTCCGATAGCCAACAATTAATTATTTCAGTTTTCACAAAACTAAATGTCAGCCTAAGTATATTGTTTAAAATGTGACATGAAATGCCTGTTGAAAAGCCTGAGATGGCAGGAAGACAGAGAAAAAGAAGAAAAATTAAAGGGGGGAGCGGTAATGATTTTGCTACTCTGAAAATGACTTTTGCCACTAATTTTCCTGACTACAGCACTTAAGTGCTCTAAATCCAATATCAAATACTGATATTTTTTTGTGCTTTCATTGCAACTGAAATGTATGAAACAATTTTTAGTTTGATGTGGAGTTTTTGCCAGGGGAGAGCTCCACATCAGTTGTTTAGGGTGCTGAGAGAGTTTGCTTTGTCAGGGTGTATATATTAAATTTTGCCCCAAAAGCCCAGAGGACGTGCTGGGATGTGCCTGCTGCCCTCTCCCCTTCTCCTGGGATTAGGCCCAGGGATCTCCTGCAGCCACTGAATTCCAGTGGTTTTGTGCCCTCTCCTGCCCTTGTTTTGGGGGTGTGTGTGCTTTTCCTGGGTCTGGAAAATGAGGATGGGATCTGGCATCATGCAGCTCCTGTGGGTGTTTCAGGGGGTGCAGCAAGCACAGCTGGTCCAATGGAATATTTACCCGGCTTATGAGGAGATGAATGGTGTTTGAGCTGAACTTTGTCCCTGCCCTTCCAAGTTTCATAAAGCACTTAATGATGACTGAGCTGCCCATTAAATCCAGATGATTTCAGTCCTGGGAATGTTTTCCAATGACTTTCTCTAGGCTGCTTTCAGCCCAGAAGGTAGAATGGTGCTGGGGGTGTAATAATAAACTTTTTTTCAGATTTCATGCAATGCACCTTGATGTTTATTCAGTGAGCAATTTCTGGTTGGTGCTCTGGGGCAGCAGCTGCTCTGATGGACACTTGATGGTTCCATGGCTTTGGGGTGCAGGTGTCACCTCCTGGCCAGGCTGCAGTGCCCAGGCTGTGCAGGTGTGTGACATGGCCAGGCTGCAGTGCCCAGGGTGTTCCCACCTGTACAAGGCACTTTATTTTAACCCAGCCACTTTATTTTAACCTTGTCCCTGTGGGGAGCTGGAGTGTCTGCAGCTGTGCCCCAGCAGCTCTGCTGCAGGGCTGAAACTGAGAGAATTCCATGGGGGAAAGGGGAAGAAGGACCAGAGATGGGACATGAACCCTGGTGTGTTTGGGGAATATAAATCATACTCACTATTGCACACTGCTTGGTGTAATCACTCTGCTGACAGGAGGAATTTTATCAGGGTGGTTTGACATTCCTGTCCAGAACTCATCCTTATGTAGGTCAGAAATCAATTTTCACTCTAGCCCCAAATGAACCAATTTATTCATGTTGAGATCTACACTTGAAATTTTATTTTACTTAGGATATTTTCCTCTTGTTCTAATTACTTCTAAAAGGAAAGAAAAGTAGGTGTAATTTGGAATTCAATTGCTGAAACATTCACTGGAAGATCAGGGAGATTTGAGCACGTAGTTATGATGTACTGCAAGAATAAATGTTAAACCAAACTTTGATTTTTGGCTGCCTGCTGCTTAATAATTTATCTGCTCTTGAAAGAGTTGGAGACAATAGGTTTAATGAAGTGATCAACTGCACCTTAAGAAAATGAAGAGATTTTCTTCACATGCTTCTGAAATAAGGCTGAGAAGCAGAATGTTAGTATGGAATGGGGGTCAGAGATAAGGAAAATCACAAGGATAATGTTTTTATGTTTGGATTGATTAAGGAGGTGTTGCTGAGCACTTCTGTTTGCTTTCTCCTTGTTTTCATGCAGAATTTACCCTGTGATATAGACTGAGCACCAGAGAACAACAACCCCTCTTCCCATTTTGTTTTCTTTGCAGATTTTATGGAGCTTTCAGCCATTGCTGGCTCTCATAATGGTGTGAGGTGAGGACTTGACCTTTCCTGAGTAAACTCTTGTTTACATCAGGCAGATCATGTGTCTGTTTTCTTTTCCACATTAGTTTAAGTCACCATATTTCTGACAAACCAGTAGGACTAGATTTTTTTTTTTTAGGAGCTTTTCATTTGTTTGTGCTGATTTGAAATAATTTGAGTTAATCAGCACCGTGTGATTGACAGTGGGAATCCAGATTATTTCTGGTGCTAGATGAAATACTGTCACACTCTCCTCCCCCCCACCTCACAAGGGAAAGCTGGATGGTAATTTGGAAAGGAGATCAGCAGTGTTTAACTTCCTGTGAAAATCTAGGCTCCTTATGGTGGTGTTTGTTCAGCCACTTGGAGCTCTCCTGGTTGGGTTCCAGGCCACTTGTACAGTGATTTTAATAAGCTCAGTTCTGTCCTCCTCCAAGGAAGGAGGTCTCTACATTCTCCTGGAGAATCTGATTCCTTTCAAGGTATTTTAATTTTTCTTAAAATGACTTTGGGAAAGCTGTGAGTTCCTGTGTGTTCTCAGAGGTTTTCGACTCATGCTATTTTGAGCAATGCCATGTGATTATCTAAGAATGTATTAAAAACCCCACCACCTTCTTTTCCTGCCAGATTATTACAAACACGAAGAATGAGTTTTGAGCTCATTTTGGGCTGATACAATGATTTTATTTAATCCTAAATCATGAAGCTTTTTTAGAAACAAAAATAAATAGTCACTGGTAATTTGTTCCAGAAAATGAAGATAATGTCAATCTTGGAATTGAAGACAATGTCAAACCATTGGAAAAATTGTTGAGAATGAAGTTTCTGAAATGATCACTCTTGAGATGTTTGTGCAGATTTTGGGGTCTGGAAGAGGTGGGAAGGTTGGAGCTCTCAGTCACTGTGCTCCCTGCCTGCAGGGATGAATTAACTTGCATCTCTTGTGCACTGAAAGAGAGGTTTGTGTTTCAAGAACTACTCAGCTGTGGAGTAGATAATGAACTGAGCTATTGTAAAATAAATAACTGAAACCCAAACCCATTTAATTCTGATGAACCTGCAGTTTGTGTTGTCAGGCAATGATTGCGCTCCTACTGTAACTGCACAGAATTGTGCAGGGGTTTGGTTTGGAAGGGACCAGAAAAGATCATCTGGTTCCAACCCCCTGCCATGGGCAGGAACACCTTCCACTAATACATGCACAAAAAATGAAAAAGGTCCTTGCTTTCAAGAGCTGCATTTGCCAGAAAGGAACAAGGAGTCCGTTTAGTGCTCCTGGATTAATTCTGAGGTTTTGCTTGTTGTAATAACAATAGGGACACCCCCCTTTCATTCTGGTTCATAAAAGAAAGAATATTTCTGTTGGCAACGTTTCAGCATTTCAGATACCTGGAGCTGAGTTAGTTTGAGCAGCAAGGGCTGATAAGCAGCTCTGAAGGTGTGCCAGGAAAAGATCTCCAACACCTCTCCCCCCTCTTCCTTCTGCTGTTCCTGCACTATCTCTGTGCTAGATAAAGGCCTTCCCCCACAGACTGATTATCTTTGTCCCTGGGGAGAAGCAGCCAAATCCATTAATTATTCCCGTTTCCTTTGCCAGGGAAAGCAAGTGCAGTAGTCAGAAAAGCCATCTATTTTAAACTTTGTTTTAAATAAATTCATCTATCTTATTATTTTAAGAGGTTATTTACTTAATGTTCTGTTTACTTCTGACTGACCTCTGCACTGTTTAGCTTCTTTAAAAACATTTATCAGAATATGCACAGCACTACTAAATGGATTTAATTCTGCCTTACCCTGCACTTGTGCTCCCAGACCTGTGTTTGACATTAATGAACATTGCTGGGATCATGCAGCCACACTGGTAGGGATTTACAGAGACAATTATTAGGTGATCAGGCAATCTTTTAACTTTTTTTCCCTGCTTATTTCTGAAATGGGAATTATTCATCAAGGTCAAGCGTTACATAGAGAGGATTATGGTTGGTTGCTTTGTTTTATTGTTTTAAACATGGAAGAAATAAACAAAGATGCATTTTTCTTTAAGGCTTTTAGATGTCTTATGATATTTTCCTTAGAAAAACCTGTTCCTTTACTCTGCATTTTGACATCTTGAGTCTTCCCGGTATGCCTGAGCCCTTGGTGGATGCAAATAAAGAATGCAGAACATGATAACTTGCCATAGCTGAATCTGAGATGTGAGGCAAGATTTGTGTTTATTCCCATCGAGAGGAGAAATGTGGCTGTAGCTGTTGTAATATGGTAATGCTGCCCTTTCGCTGACCATTGGATCAAACTCCTTTTCATGATCCAAATCAAAGCAAGCCTTGCAGTGACAGAATCTGCTGCTTTAGCTGAGAACCTTTAGCCTGCTGCCAACACTGCAGTTGAGGTGGAGGAGGTTGCAGGGCTGTGCAGTTGATATATCTATCCAGAGCTATTTTTTCAGTAGGAAAAAATAACTTTTTTTTTTCTGATATATTTTTTCCCCCTTTAACAGATATGCTTGATTTTTTTCCTGTCATAATTATAAACTTATCTTTGGGTGGACCATGTTAAGCCCAAAGATTGTACTCTGAGGCTTGACAGATGGCTGTGTGCAAGCAGAGCCTGTATGCTGCACTAAGTTTGGAGGAGAAGAATTTGTATTGCTTGTATTTCTTGTTTGATTCACTTAATTTAATGGTGCTTTTAGTGCTTAGTTCAAAATAAGACAAAAATTGGGTTTGCTTGGTCTGGAGAAGAGAAGTTTAGGGGTGACTGAATTGTGGCCTGAAGGAGCCAACAAGAGAGAGGGACTTTTTACGAGAGCCTGGAGTGACAGGATAGGGGGAATGGCTTCACACTGGCAGGGAATAGGATTAGACTGGATATTGGGAAGAAATCCTTCCCTGTGAGGGTGGGCAGAGCAGCTGTGGCTGCCCCTGGATCCCTGGCAGTGCCCTAGGCCAGGTTGGACATTGGGGTTTGGAGCACCCTGGGACAGTGGAAGGTGTCCCTGCCCATGGCAGGGGGTGGAACGAGATGATTTTTAAAGTCTTTTCCAACCCAAACCATTCCATGATTCTGTGATTAAATAAAAAATTGCCCAGTGAGATTCTCTGTTTTGTGCTCAGTGTTAAGAGCTGTTTGACTCTCCCTCATGAGACACCATCCATTTCTGTCCCTTCTCCTATAGTAGATACTTCAAAGAGCCAGCAGCTGGTAACCTTCTGATCCAGAGAAAGCTGAATTTTACACCCTAAATGGGAATATGGAGCTCCCAGAGACAAGGTCAGTGACCAGTGATGGCACTGCCACTTTCCATCCCAGCTGGGAGTGCTGCTGGCAAAGCTACCAGGAAGGTCTGGCTTGAGCAAAAGTACCTGTAGGGCATTTCCTTGGCCCCAGATGGTGTCCTGCAGCACTTCTCACTGACTTTGCATCATTGAGTTTTAGGGAGACGGAGCTGTTGCTAAAATACCTGAGAAACAGGACAGTGCCAACCCTGCAGGTTTAATGAAGTGATCAACTGCACCTTAAGAAAATGAAGAGATTTTCCTCACGTGCTTCTGAAATAAGGCTGAGAAGCAGAATGTTGAGTATGGAATGGGGGTCAGAGATAAGAAAGATCACAAGGATGATTTGCCAAGGTGTGCTGGTGGTTTACCTCCTAACCACAGGTTGCATAGTTATAAAAATTTGCATTAATTCTGCGTACTTTTAAAAAAAATATTGCAGTTGTATGGTGGCTTTTACACCTTGACATGCAAACCAAAACTGGGAATTACTAAAATCTGCTTTTATTGCCATTGCAGAGACAAGTGTCCTGGAATTGAGATTAATTCAACCTCTCAGTGCTCATGTTTGAGGGGACATTAGGCAGTGCTGGAGCTCCCTGCCAGTCTGGGAGCTCTCTGTAGCAGTGATGCCAAGAGAGGAGTGTGTGATGCCCTGGTGTGTGTGTGTGTGTGTGTGTGTGTGATGCCCCTGGGGGGGGGTGTGTGTGTGTGTGTGTGTGTGATGCCCCTGGTGTGGGTGTGTGTGTGTGTGTGTGTGATGCCCCTGGGGGGTGTGTGTGTGTGTGTGTGTGTGATGCCCCTGGTGTGTGTGTGTGTGTGTGTGTGTGATGATGCCCCTGGTGTGGTGTGTGTGTGTGTGATGCCCCTGGTGTGCTGTGTGTGTGTGTGATGCCCCTGGTGTGCTGTGTGTGTGTGTGATGCCCCTGGTGTGTGTGTGCCCCTCAGCAGAGCTGGGCTGGCAGTGTCACACTGAGGTGACACAGCCTGGCCAGGCTGAGCAGTCCCAGCTGCTGCTGGGTGTGATTTTGCTGTTTCCTGAGGGTTGGGTGCGACTGAACATTGCTTTTCTTGCTGTCCTGCCCCCCTTGAGGGAAATGCTGAGGCTGTGTCCCTTTGTGGCACTGGAGGGGACGTTGTGCTGCCTCCTGTGCTCAGCTCTGCTCCCCCTGCCCACACAGCCATTCATTTTAATTAACAGGCAGCCACTCTCTGCCTGCTGCAGGATTTGTATAAATGACTGACTTTAATTTGACCTCTTAGAGTGTGAAGGGATTTCAGCCTTCAGTGAAACGTTCTGAGTTGCTGTCTGTCCTGGAGTGTGGAGGGGATGGGGACTGATGAACCATGGCCACTGGAGAAACCCCTGTTTGAGCTGGGGCACAGAGCTGGTGTGACAGGGCTCAGCTCCTTCTCCATTACAGGGTAAAATGACAATAATGGCAGATTTATTGTGGTTATAAGGAGCTATCTGGCATGAGGGCAGCCATTTATTACACCTATTTTAATTCTGAGCCTGAGTTTTGGATGTCATTTTAGCAGAATAGTCTCCTGCTCAGATCCTGAGGATGTGCTCTTTGGAGACTTGGAGAGAATAAATTTTAATTCTTTCTCAGCTCCTGCTTCCATTGTTCCACCCCCATGAGAGGTTTCCCTGGCTGAGCCCATGGAAAGTGTCCTTAGGGGTAGGAGAGGGGGGCTGAAGGGCAATGCCAGCCCTGCCAAGGCCGGAGGAGGAATTTCAGTGTCACTGGGACACTGCAGACAATTCCTGAAGGGATTCCCCTCTGCTGCTGTCTCTCAGCTGGGACAACCAGAGAACTTTGTTTGCTAAGGATCTCAGGGTAATTCAGTGAGCCAGGTGAGCTGGACATTCTCTGCCGAAGGGACAGAGGTCACAAGGAGTCCCAGCTCCTGGGTTCCACATGGATGTGCTCAGCAACACATGGAGGTGTGGAACAGATTTGTCATGGGTGGTTGCTAAAATTTAATTTTAAATTTAAATTTAAACCATAATTCCCTTTCTCTAGTAAAATATTGAATAGCTCATAAAGCTTGGAAAATGAGAGCTAAAGCTGCATCCCTGTGTGAACAGCCAGCATCTTGTATTTAATAATGGTTCTGTTGGCATGTTGAGATGGTCCTGCCTGTGTCAGAGGGAAGGCTGAAATTCCAAGCTGATTTCCATTTTAAAGGGAGAGATTGAGGGCATGGAAACTAAGCAGAGCTCTTGGGAGCTTGCTGAAGGCAAAGAATTGAAAAGCTGATTCCAGAATGAGTAAGAAGTTGTGACCTCAGTCACTTAGAAACCAACCTGGTAGAAAAACACCAGAAGGAATCCTTTTTTCCTCGTAGACAAGATACTTATAAGCCCAAACCCCCAAACCAGATATATTTTATTTTCTTACTAGCTACAAAGGTCTGGTAGAGTTTTTTATTTATTTTCTTTTTAAAAAAAATTTATTTCCTTTCCAAGTTTGATGAGTGAGGGGGCAAAATTGAATTTTTTTGGTAAATAGTGGGTCTTGTTGCTCTGGGGACTGTACAAACTTGGGAACTTGTTCCCCTGTTGGGCATTAAATCCAGCCCTGTGCCATCACTCCTGATTTCTCAAAACACAGAGTAAGTTCACTAACATGAACACATTGATGGTTTTTATTTGTATTAATTGGTATTGAATGCTCTCCCCTGATTTTCTATGGGATTGGGATTCTGGGGAGCTGGAAGGGAACCTGTGGTTTCACACAGTGCTGTGGTACAGAGGGCAGTGTTCAGTTTTAGTGTTCACTGGGGTGGGTGTACATGGAGAATATTGCTGAAATATTTCCAATCTGAAGATATTTTTCAAGTATAATTTGAGTCTTTGATTTTAAAGCAGTCAGAAATAGATCCAGTGTGTTCTTCCAAATCCCCCTGATACTTTTTGGTTTAATCAGGTAGAACTTTTTTGTCTTTTAGGGATATTCAGTGTCCTGGGCTGCTTTGTTTTGATTTTTTTTTTTTTTAATCTGTCACTGCTCTTGGAGTGCTTCAGATTCAATGAGAAATAATGTTTAGAGCAGTACAGAGGAATGTGACTTTTGTGAAAACTTGGATTTTCCTCTGGGTTTGTGCCTTGCACCTGAAATCTGATTGGCCACCTCCAGTCTGCAGAATTTGCCTTGCTGAGAATTCTCCAGTTTATCTTCCTTGACTGCTTAAGAACCAGTTTCATAAATATTTTTTTTATTAATTAAGAGCATCTAAACCAAATAGCTGCGAAACATGTTCCATAAGATAACCTTAATTTCACCAATGTTCTCTTAAAGGATTGTAAAATAGTATTAAAAAAAATTCTGTCTGGTTTTGCCCCACATTTTTACATTGTAAGATATTTTAAAGACCTGGCATATTTCCCAGGTATTTTATTTAAAACTCAATAAAGGAGGTTTAAATTCCTTTCCACAGAATGTTTTAATTCTGTGTTACAATTCAGATGAGTTTTTTTTGGATATGGAGGATGCTGCAACCTCCTCTTCAGCAATATGGAAGGAAGTTTTCCTCCATTTACAGATGAAAATGCTTTTTCTGTGCTGGCTTCGCTTAGGTATGAAGTGTTAATTGGAGGTTCCAATTTGATGTACATATTTCTGATAGGCATTTAGGGACCCTGGTGTGGTGAATACTAAACAGGAAGCAGGGGATGATGTGAAGGCTCTTGATGCTTTTCTCTGTCCCATTTTTTTTCCCCCATTGTCTTTTAGAAATTATTTCTCATTCCACAGAGCGTCAGTGGCTTGCCATTATTCCATAATTCTTGGAAGGAGCCTGGTGTTTCTGGGGTGCTGGGGGAACATTCCCTTGGATTTGACAGAATGAGCAGCGACAGGGTTACAGGTGCTGCTGGTGATTTTCCTTCTGTGAACAATGGGGAATGATGCCTCTGACTGGAGAGGTGCTGACAAGCACATAATTGTGTCTTTGTTTGTATTTCCAATTACACTGAAGGAAAATAGAGCCTTTTCACCCAGACTGTGCTTCGGGATCCATTCCTTTAATGTGTTTTAGTTCAATAATTCTGTAAAATTCAGCTTGTGACTGAGAGTTTCCCACCATTTTAGTGGGATCAAAATGGTGCTGAAGGGAATGTGTCTGGAATTCTGTGTGGTTCATCAAAATCAGCTATTTTGAGAGGAATTTTTCCTGAACTTCTGAAAAATCTCCCACCATTTAATGAACTCTAATGCTTGGCACTGTGTCTTGTTAAGATTACCATAGTACTGTCTTTTGTGCATTAACAAATTCCCTTGAGAAAAGGTGAGAAAAGTGCCTGTAATCTTCTTTACCCTTCCCAAAAGTGTGTTTAGTACTAAATCCCTGTGGGATTTCATAACCTCAGCTCGAGCACTGCTATCATTGTCTGCTGGTCTTACCCCCACAATCAAGAGACAACAGGAAACTTCTGTACTTTGAGTTCTGCTTGGCTCAATTATTTTCAAGCCCTGAATTAATGTAAAGGCACCTTGTCCTTCTTACCCCTCTTGCTTTTGCCAGAACCCATTTCCCATCACAAGCTCAAGTCACTGCGTGCTGGGACAAACAGACTGTGGGCTTTGAAAATGTTTGGAATTAGGTGGCGAACTGAAATATTTCAGGGTAAAAGGCCAGAAATATTTTACCTGGAAAATCATGAATGTAGAATTTTTTTGCCAGCCTTCTGGCGAGGATTAGGGTTACAGGACTTAAATTGTGGCCACCGTTTCTGCCTACAGTAATTTAAATCGCGCTTTTCCTCCTTTCATTATCAATGAAATTAGAGGGGCTTTGCTGCGTTTGGTTCAGATACATTTCTGTTTCACAGGCTGTCATTTCAAATTGTCAAATATTTACTTGCCTCGTGCTTGGCTGTGGTGTGCCAGGCTCTGTGTGTAATTTGTGTTTGTGTAGGTTTGCACCTGATGCTTTGATGCTGTCAGGATGTGTGTAATGTGATCCCTGGCTTCCCCTGCTCCTGCCTCACCCTCTCGCTGCTCATCATCTGCTGTCACTCACTTGGCTTCGCTGCCAGCTGCAGGAGCACTGGGAATTCATCCCAAATGCTATGGGATGTCTGTGCTCTCTGCATGCTCTACCTGAGGAAAACTGTAATCCAGCCTGAACTTGGCCAGTTCAGGAGGAAAAAAAAACCTATTTGCTTTGTAAGAGGAGAAGAATTTTTAGCTTTTTCTCCATCAGGTTTTAAGATTCTTTTTGCTAACAATATCCAAATTTATCTTTGAGTTTTGCCACATTATGGTGAAGTGAAATGTGCTCTGTGAAGTCAGTTTGATATTAAATCAAACTTGGACTGCCTAGCTTGGTTTCTCCTAGACATCTCTGGCTGGATTTCTGGGAGCAGGGTTTGGTTTTCAAGTCCTTCTATATGGCAAAATTACATTTGAGTGTTCCCTTTTTTTTTGGGAACTGTAGCTTCAAATCTCTCCCTGAGGCTCAGCTATTAAAGGACTGATGGTGTAAATATTGGGATTCCTGTCCTTGGGCACCAAATCCTTTGTTCAGGCACTGTGAAAAACGCCAATCACTTGTTTTCAAAGTTTTTAAAAGTTTAATAGTAATAAAAATGGTTATAAAAATAGTTATACTATTAGAGTAATAATAATTTGGACAGATTGAATTAGGACAATATGAGACAATAAAGACAGAGTTACGGACGTCTGGGTACCTTTTCTGGGCAGCACGAGCCCGAAAAAGGACCCCCGTTAACAAAGGATTAGCCCTTAAAAACAATAGCCTGTTGCATATTCATACATCTCATACATGATGCATAAATTCCATTCAAACACAGGATTCTGTCTGGTCATCATCAACTTCTTCCTCCGAATCCTAACAGCGCCTTTGAGGCAGGAAGGAGTTAGTTTCTTCTGATAAGAAGGCAATAAATTCTTTTTCTCTGAAAGATTTAGGTGTCCTGTGGCTGCTATCTTGCTGCAAGCCTTTTCTTTTAAACAAAGCATCTTACATAGCATAGTTTCTATTGTAACAATTTTTATAACCTAAACTATATTTAACACAGTACTTAAGAGAATTAATACAGCATTACTTTCTAACACAACACATATAATGTTCATTTTAATATTTGCGAAAAGCCAATCATAAAATACATGCATTTTTCACAGGCACTAAAAGGGGAAGCCCATTTTTCTCAAGTTTTCTGTATCAGATTTCATTGATCTCTTTATTTGCATAAAATGGGGGAAATTGTGGCTTGCAGTGCCTGTGTATTTGTGTTTGAACAACAACAGAACATAGATGGAAGAGTTAAAGGACCTTCTGACCTAAACAAATCTCATGATTCACAGCTTGGCACAGCACTGGCTCTCTCTCTCTCAGTTCTATACCTGCAAGTTTATTACTTTTTGTTGTCCATTTAAAATCACTTGCAATCATCATCAGAAGGTTTATTAATTATTTTTGGGGGAGCTGAGGGTGCCCTCTGACTGAGTTTTGAGTCTGTGTTTATTTCACTGCAACCCTAAAATGTTAAAAGTGTTTTGAGTGTCAGGGTTAAACTCGAGTGAAGGTTACACCTGGCAGGGCTGTGTACAAACTGCTCATAGCATCAGGCCAGGATCCCTCCCTGGATCCCTCCCCACCTCTCTCCTGTCTCTTTTCTTTCCTGGTAAACTCAGATTTGTAAGAGTGGTGTTTTCAGTGTTTTTCTATTTATTGCAAGACATTAAAAGTATCAGTAGAATCACAATCCTCCAGATCTTTACCAAAGATGACTGTGAGCTTTTGCTGTCAGACTGGGTGTTCTCAATGATTTTGTTCATTGATTTTGATATTCATCATTGATTTTGTCCTGTGTTTCTGTGTGTTGGACCACTTCTCTCATGTGCTTCCTCATTTCCAGTGGATTCCTGTTCAAGGGGAATGCCCATTTGTTGAGGCTCCCATTGAAACCATAAGATCGATTTTCTGTTTGCTCTGGGTTTCCCTTTTGCAGTTTATCTCAGGATTCAGCAATCTTATCCTGTAAGTTATAAACTCCACACCAAACTGATAATCACACACACAGAACCTTGCAGGCAACCTGGGGTGTTCTGGCTGCTCAACCCTCGAGGCCAGGAGGAAGAATTTCTGTCCCCACTGAGGTTGTTGAGTAATGCAGGGGTGGGAGGATGGATTTGTATTTCCAACCCTTGCAGCTGCATTCACTGTGAGGTTCCAACCCAGTGAAGTTCAAAAGGAAACAGCATTATCATAGCTCCTGCTGGGAAGCTGTAGGGGAAGATCATAAAGTATTATAGTTTGTAGTCAATCATGTATTTGATGGTTTTTATCCTGAAAATCTGTTTAGAGGCATTTCTCTTTTCTCCTCTTGTTTCTGACAGTCTGGAAGAGAGAGTCCTAAAATATTTTATGTGCTTCTGGGGATTTCATGCAGCTGGAAATAAAGATTGATGGAAAGGAGCAAAGCTGTGAGCAGCACAATTTCATTGTGCCTGCCCCATGTCCTCAGGCTCGCTGAGCTGATCCCTCTCCCTGGTTTGCCTGTGGTGATGATGCCTTGGGTTTCTATTTTCAGCCTTTGTAGTGTCACAGGGTGGAACTGTGGCTTTTCCCACTGGGGCTTCACTTGTGACCCTGGATAAGATCCAGTGCTAGCACAGGACACCCCTCTGTCACTGTGCAGGGGGACCAGGGGCACGGGTAACTCCTGAGCTGCCACAACACCTGCACATCGCTGACTGCTCTGTGTTTGCACCAATCTCTTCAGGAGGTAGAAACCCAGAACTCCTGAGGGCTTCCACAGCAGCATCCTTAGCAATATATGGCATTTTTAAAAACCAAATTCCAGAATAGGAAGCTTAAGCAAATGGATTTTTCTCTGTGTGACTCCTGCCAGTTATTAGTTAAACCCAGCTCCTATATCCACCCAGAAGGGACCAGAAAAAGGCTCATAGAACATGAATTAATCCACGGATTATTCCTTTATGTACTCTAGATAAATACTGTCTCTTAAAACCATTTTACATTGGGAGGAATTTAATGTAATTCAAATTATATATATTATAATCTAACTTGCTAATAAATAATGACTTTCTTTCTCCATAGAAATCCAGCTGCACAGACTAAAGTGCTCTAAGAGATTTATAATGCTTTTGAAAAGAGATTTTCTTGTCTGACTAAATGCTAAGTGTTAGTCTGATTCCAGATTTGAAGCTGTCCTCTTAAAAAGTCTGCTGAGGTTGGACATCACTTTTTGCTGTGCAGGGAATGCATTATTAGTGCACAGAAGTTGGAATGAGTTCTGCAACAAATGAAAAAAAAATGCTGGCAAGGTGGGGTTTTTAAAATTATTATTATTTTTTTTAATTGCACATTTTAAAGACCCTGTTTTTCTAGAGATGTGGTATATTCACTACAGATAAACTGAAGAGAGTTACTGAAGCTCAGTTTCATTCCTTAGCAAAGAAGCCAGCAAAAAATAGCTGAGTGGATATTCAAACCATCTAAAAACAGGGTACCAAACACAGCATAAAGAATAAATAATATTTATTTTAATAAATTTCCCAAAACTGGGTGTAGCCTGGTATTTTAAATATTGAACAGCATGGAAGAGGCACTTGAGCTCCAATCCTTTGGAACCAAATTAATGCTGTAGTGGAAAGGAGAGAGGAGCTGACACTGCGCTGCCAGTGCTAGAGCAGTTTGCCTTGGATTGACTGATACTTTAAAAATAATGGTCTGAATTGTCTGGTTTTTGTGAAAACAGATGAATTTCTAGCTCCATGCACAGCAACAGTTCTGCTCGTTCTGGTTTTGCTGAGAATGAGACTCCAGCCTTGCTCCACTGGGGAGGATCCGAGAGACTTAAGATGAAGTTGAATTGTCAGGATTTAAAACTATTCTGTAGCATTTAGGAAATTATTTGTAACTGAAGTAAAAGGGATAGAGGGCTCCAGGCTGTAAATTCAGAAGTCAGATGCAAAAGACAGGCAGGAAAGAGACATCCCTGATTTTTGTCTCTGATAAGGAATTGTTTGAAGTGCCAAACATTGCTCAAATAGCTGCAGCTCCATCCCACTGCTGGGAGAGTTCAGAGCCTGGATATGGAGCTCCTTGAGAGCTCCACTCAGAGCTGCTTTTCTAAATGAATTAACTGTGTTGCAATGGTGCTCTTGCCTGGAATTTCTGTCTGGTGGGCAGTTTGTCTGAGCAAAGAATAAGTTCTGTGGTATTAAAAGGTCTGTAAATACCATCTGCATTATTTTAAGGTTTTGTCTGTGTTTTTGTGTGTTTTATTTTTTCAACAGAGTAGTGATATGAGCAGGTAAAAACAGACTATGAATTGTTCTGACCCATCACACTAAATAATTACAAACTTTCCTGAACTTTGACAGTATTAACTTTATTAATTTCAATACATAGGTCCTTGAATTTTCAGCTTGTAAGAATTTCAGGAAAAAGAAATTCTCTATTGCTGTTGGCCGTGAATAACTTGTGTTAATCATGAAATTTTTGTCTTGGCTTCATAAATTCAAGATACTTTAAGAAATACCTGAGTAAGGGTGTTTTTTTTCACACAGGTGGCTGGGGACCATTTGTATTAGGAGCTGATGGGAAATTACAGTAAAGATCTTCAAGAAAATAAATCAGATATTTCTAGAAACTCTGTGTGTATTAGGTTGTCAAAAGGAGAAACTGAAATCTCATTCAGGCAGTGTAAATAGCTGCAGACAATGTTAGCTAAAAGGCAAAATTAACATATTAGAGGCACTTAACTGACAGTGTGTGTTGTTCTGAGTTATAGTGATCTGCTTCAAAATTAGGTTCAACAGTTTTGGTTCCCTACAAGCTGTTAATTAACTTGAGAAAACTGTGCTCCAATTTAAAAGGCTGGAGAGGGTAATTGGGATTTTTTCCATGGGCACTGTCTGGTCAAAGCAGAGTGATTGCTGTTTTTAGGCCCATGGAGAGGGAGGTGTCTCTTTCTGCTGGTGAGTGTAAGAAAGGAGCAGATGATTTGGACAAAGCTGAAGCATGGAATATCTATTTCCTTAACCAATCCAAAAAAGATTATCTAGAATCAGATGCTTGATGCAATTTCAAAATATGCCTGAAGGTAAGAACATGCTAGAAAATATTTGGGTGATTTAGATGAATTCCACTTGGTCAGGCACAGTGAGAACACGTTCTGTGCTATTTAAGGAATTCTTGAAAGCAATGTATGATTTACTGCCTTTTGACACAGAGAATTTGTTAGGAGGAAGCATTCCCAGGGAGCTGGATGCTGTGGGTGGGTGGGAAGCAGTATTACTTGGCTTTGTAGGAGGGTAAAGAGGGCCTAACTGGGTATTTGGAAAGACTCAGAATAGATTTTTAACAGATGTCATTAAAGAGTGGTCAGGTTTTACTGAGAGCCCACCTCCTGTATGGCCATGAAAGGGATACCAAAAGAGGGGAGACACACAAATGTGGCTTCAGGAGGGCATTTGACATGATCTGTTGGGATATTTTCAGAAGAAAAATCTGATTTAGGTGAAATGACTGCAAAACAATTAGGCCAGTTTAGAAGAATATTCAGAGTTCTCAGTTATTCATTCCCTCCTTGGAATGGGTCACTCAAGAATATCATCAGATCCTGATTCTTATGCGTCATTTCTTTATTAACTGGTTGGCTCTAGAATACAAAAACATGTGCAAAGTTTAGTGCTTTCAGGATAAATGCATTTCGAAAACATTTTGCAGGGCAGTACTGGAATTAAAGCTGATATGTACAAAAAGGTGTGGAATTAATCAAAACCATTGAAGAACAAAAAAAAGGGAAATGTATTATTTACTGTTACAAGTAAAAACCTAAAACAAGAGACAGTTTAGTAGGCAGGAAGGAATTGGGGTTAGAGCAGGGTGTAGGATTTTATAGCAGACTTTGAACATGACAGGATTGTGTTTTACAGATTTTTTAATCTGGGATGTTTGGGGTTGCCTTTGTAATGTTCACCAGCTCTAAGCTCACCATCAGAGATCTTGGAGATCCACTTAGATTCTAATTTGAGCACTTAATGTGAAAGAGAAGTTAAACCAAAGGAGAAATTGTGGTGAGTAGGGTGGATAAGGGAAAAAAAAAGAGAATATTTTTTATTTTTTTCAAAATTAAATATTTTGAGAAAGTGCTCTGTGAGGAAGAAAACCCTGAGAGAATTGGAAAACCATCAGCTGGGAACATGTTGCTTTTCAGAAAGGATTCTGAAAAGAGGATGAAGATTGTTCCCTGTGCTCCCAGAAGCAGAGCAGGAAAAGTCATCCCCAGTAAAGTCTGTAAGGGGGATTTCAGTGGGGTGATGCTGGGGGAGAGGTGAGAGTGGAGCTGCACTTGGACATCTGGGCTGGGACCGGGACACAGCTCCAGGCAGCTCCAAACCCTGGGGAAGGACTCGGGGTCCTCCCAGCCTGGCTTTTCCAGGTGAGCAAATGTGACCGTGTTCAGAGGGGTCTGAGGATGAGGGAGGAGATGAGGATCTGACTCCATGTTTCAGAAGGCTGATTTATTATTTTATGAGATATATTATATTAAAACTATACTAAAAGAATAGAAGAAAGGATTTTATCAGAAGGCTGGCTAAGAATAGAAAAGGAATGATAACAAAGGTTTGTGTCTAGGACAGAGAGTCCGAGCCAGCTGACTGTGATTGGTCATTAATTAGAAACAACCACATGAGACCAATCATAGATGCACCTGTTGCATTCCACAGCAGCAGATAAACGTTCTTTACATTTTGTTCTCGAGGCTTCTCAGGAGAAAAAAATCTTTAGGAAAAGATTTTTCAGAAAGTGTGTCCGTGACAAGCAAACCTCACCTGGCAGGTCCTGCATGGCCCCTTTGGCTGCCATCACTTTGGGGTGGGCTTTGAGGAAAGGAAGGGAATGTTCCCTGAGGAGGGAGCCCTCTGTTCCCTCTGTGTCTTTTGTTCTGGTGCACAAAAACAGGTCCCACACATCTGGGCACCCTGATCCTTCCTGTACAGGCTCTGCATGGGCACAGTGGGAAGCCCTCAGGCATTTTACCCAGATCTAGAATGTTCTCTGCAGATTTCAGCAGTGCTGTTGCATTCAACAGTTGTATTATTTCACTTTCAAAACTCAAGATGAGCCAACATGATGAGACAGCAGATCCATGTGAAGTTTCGCTGAGTGTTTCACTGCTGCTGCTCTGAAAGGTCAGAGGGTTGAGTGCAGATATTGTCTCAGATTTAAGTGGATTGTCTCCAGATATTGGAGTAACCAAAGGTGGCTCCTGCACTTTCCTCAGATCTTCAGAGCTTGGGAGTTAAGCACTAAATAACACTCAGACCCCCTCTGTCATCTGAGAGCTTAACAGCTTCACATGACTCCTCACCCATCTGCCTCACCTGCATATTTTGAAGCTGAATTGTTTGAAGCTGTCAGGAGATAACAAATTTATGATCTCTGCTGGGGGAAGGGGAGGAATATAATTATGTACCACTTAACAGAAAGGAGCAGCATTACACAGCATCAAAGCAAACTGCAATGCCTTTTGGTGATGAAAATTAGTCTGAGTAATAAAAAAAGGTTATGTACTTAAAAGGAGCAAGCTGAGGAATTATTTTTAATGTAAGTCTTTTCAAATGAGGTCTGTTAACAGCTTATAACAAATTCACAATCTTGCTTGGACTCACCATGTTCCATTTGCTGCTCTCCCTCATGCAAAGCAGCCAAGCCAGGTTTTTCTGCAGCATATTTCAGAAAGCCACACAGTTCTTGTGATCTGAGCATTTATTAAAATTTAAATCATTCAGGAATGTTTAATCTAAATAAATATGCCATTCTTTCCATTAGCCTACACTCATATATTTGTATGATCTGTGTTTAAGCAGCTGCTTAAATGGCTGCTTGCTGCTATATACTAATAATGTCAAACAAAAATTAATTAGACAGCTTAACGACTCAAAGTAAACTATTTATTTCAAGTTACCCTTGTGTTTACTACTTTCACATTTAAAATCTCTCATGTGACTGTGACTTGGCCTTTCGCCTTTGCATTCTGTGCTTTAGGACCAAGTGAAAAATCTGTTTTCAGAGATCTTGGTCAATTAAGCATAATCCTGCTTGCGTGCTGCATCGAAAGGAAAGGGACTCATGGAGAAAGAGAGGAACAGGGAGGAGGAGAGAGCAAACAAGTGCCCAATATTTGGAGTTATTCCTGAGGATTTTGGTTTGGAGCAGTGACCAAGGCGACAATTGGCAAAATGTTAACAAATAGAAAATTCTTATTTTGTGCTCAGCAAATGATCTTAGAGACAAACTTTGGAACGTGAAGAAAACACACGAGCTCTGTGGAAATGTGCCCTTGGTGGTGAGAGGGCGGGCAGGTGGCACAGAGGGGTTGTAGTTCTCTCAATATCTCAGCGTTCCTGAGAAGGAGCAGCACCCTGAGAGCTGCCTGGCGCTCCCCAGGCTTTTGTAAAACCTGCCATAGCTCCCAGCAGATTCTTGTACAAACCCTGCAGACAATGGGTTCTCGAGTGTTGTGCTTGATCCTCACCCCTGGAGAATAGCAAGCAGTGAGAAGACCAATGCTTGAAATGTGGAGGACTCAATTTCAGCTCTATTTATGGTTTTTTTTACATGGTTCAATGCTAAGAGTTGAGAGTTCGACGTTAAATAAAATGTGCTACTTTCCCTTTGCAGTAGTTAAGAATATTTATGAAAAATACATTTCTGTGAGCGGATTGCCTTTGTCCTTTGGAATTCTCTGAGGCAGCAATCTTGAACTGTTTTATATTTATAGGGTTTTTTTCCCATTTGGAATTTTCAGTGCTTTCCAAAGGAATGCTTTCCCTCCAGTTTTCTGAGGGAGCTCAGGAAATGTTCAGCATTTAGTGTCTGGCAAGGGTGGAGGGTAACAGTTTGGGAAAAAAAACCCCAACCAATGAACCAAATGAAGAAACATTAAAAATAAAATCTGTGTTCTGGGTTTGCTGTGGACACAAATAGGAATTGCCAGCAATCTTGGAGCTATTTAAATGTACATAATGTCAAGATGTGTCAGAAAGGAATAAATCCCTTCCATATATTTGATGTACATCAGTCCTGTGAGGCAGAAATGTTTTCATGCGTCCTTGTATTCTGGGAGGAGGCATTTTCCCCAGTAATAATAAAGGTGTGTGAGGGATTTTTCATGCTAAATTACATTTTGGGGTAGATTCACCATCTAAGTTACCACCTCTTCCTGTTAGTGTCACATTCCTCCTAAAGACATGGTCAGAGATAAATTGCCAAGAGTGCTGATGGAAGAGGGCAATAAAAATAATTGATAAACAGTGATAGATCACTCAGTAAGGAAATTTATAGCTGTTTTTAAGTGTTTATCTGTAATTTTATATAAATAATATCCAGTGCTCTTTATCATCTGCATTTTCTGAGGGAAGAGGGCAGCTTTTCCAAGGTGCCTCTGGAGCAAGGCAGAGTCTCCTTGTTTTACACATTTCTCTGTGAGGAAAGATCAGGGATCTGCTGCTGAGCTAAAGGCCATTGGAATTTTATGATTCCTTTGGTTTTCACCTCTCTGGAGGTCACTGTAAGAACTGTAAAAATTATCTATTCTGTTAAAATCTTTCTGATATGTGTGTGTGGGCTGTATTTACTCTTGGCTAATGACGTTAATATTTCTTAACTGTAATTATTATTGAAAAAAGCCCAGGGCTGGATGTGTGTGGTCAGCATTATTGAAAATGAATCTTCTCAAGCATTTGCTGTCCCATAACATTTCTCATTCGAACTTGTCTTAATTGGTCTGCAAATCACATAACTTAAACACTCCCTGTTTTGGTTAAAGCTAATAATAGCAGAAACAGCTATTCTGGGTATTCCTTTTCGAAATTTTGTGATCTTTTTGAGAATATTGAAAGACTTCACTGTTCTTCCTTGTAGTTCTCTGAAAACAATTGCAATGATTATCTTGTTTACAGTTTCTTTCATTCAGCCCAGGACTAATTTTGGTGTGACTTTCCCAACTAGAATAGAAAATTAAAAAAAAAGGTTTTTTTTTGGGAATGGTTTAATAAAATATGCAGGTGAATGGCTATTGCAGTTTTATTTTTCAACTCATCCTTTCTGAGACAAAGTTTTTACTTTCTTTCCTGAAGCTTTGGTTATCATTGTTTGTGGGTGCTTGTGTACATATGGTCTAAATATTTTGTATGTGTATAAACCCATAGATTATTTTTCCTTTATTCACAGCAAATTATTTATGGCTGTTCTTAAACACTTTTTGTTTGGAAATGCTCCTCTTTTCCCACAATTCCCAAAATCTCTTTTGCAAAGAAGTGAATATTGGCCTCAAAAACTTCCTGATACTTTCTCTGTTCCAGTGTTGGGAGACCTATGAACATCAGACACCAAACCCCATAAAATTGCAGAAGTGCCTTCTTATCTGCAGATAAAATTTTGCCTACAAAAAAAAAATGTAAAGTTGAACGAAAATTTCCCAACAGGGCTGTTTTAATAAGTTTTTAAAGAGATTTTGCAATATATTTGTCGGTTACATTAAGTAAAAATTCATCTCAACTTTCAGGTTACACAGGTTATGTTTAAGCCCAGCTCTGTACCATTTAAAATAAATATTTTGCAGTTGTCTGAATTAAAAAAAAACCAAACAAAAAAATCCAAAATAACCCAGCTTAGGCTGCAATGTAGGTGATATTTCCTCAAGACTTACACTCCCATCTTTTTACTGATTTCTTGTAATTTCCTACTTGGGCATTTTTTTCCCCTTACTAGAACATAAAGGACACAAATTTAGTAGTCTTATTTATTGGGTGTGGGGTGAAAATGTACTTTTAATTACGAGTGAGCTTGGAGGGTTCTGTTGGCTCAGACCTGCAAGTTTCAATGGGCATTACTGGCAGGAATGGGGCAGGTTTTCACTTTGGGTAACTGAGGAGGGTTTGATCGTGGTCGTGTTCCCCAAACTGTACATTTGGAGAATTGAACTCTGCTGAATTTGTAGAGTTCAATTAGAAATTGGTCCTTAGACATGGTTAATTTTGTTCTGGTCAATGTGTTGTATGAGCCACAGAGGCAGCAGAAATTGTTGCTTTTTCTGCATTTCCCCACACTCCCAGGTACATTTTGCACATTAACCTCGTTCCTTGGCTCACTGCAGGAGATGGAAACAGTCTGTCCCAGCCTCAATAATTCTGTAAATCTACAGGGCACTTCTGTGAGGTCAGAGAAACCTGGTCTGACTGGGAGCACTCAGAAGTCATTAATAACATTTTTGCACTTCCAGTGAATGTGTGAAAGAGAAAGGGGAAGGGTTTGTGGGTAAAATGTGAACTCGTATCAGCTTTGCTTAACAGGCTGAGAGATTGAGTCAAGCCTGGAAGCTTGAGTGTTCCTCATACTTTATTTTACTTTTTTCTGGTCTCTTGGCCTGTGAGTTGAGATCAAGAATCCAAGGAAAGAACACCACAGATTGACCTAAAGGGGCAGGCAGAGATTTGTGCCAACCTTGCTGTGAAAGCTGTGATGTGAGTATAGCTATGGATGAAGCCCAGCAGAATTATTTTACTATTTGCAGAATTTACAAATAAAACAAATGCACTCCTCTAGCTTGGGTAATGATAGGAAAGCAGCTCCACCTCGGCTCTACAGCATTAAATAGTGGCCTTGCATAAAGCAGAAATAGTGATGTTCTTTCATGAGCATGGATTTGCAGGTCTGGGGTAGAATCCTTGGCTCAGGAGGGATTCCCTTCCTGCTGGGCAGCCTCGAAGGCCTTTCAGTGCTGCCCATGTGGTCCCTGCTTGCTGCTTGCATATTTTTGTTCTCTTTAAAGCAGAAATTGTTTCCTTATAAGCAGCATTTCAAAGCACCAGTGAGGATTATGGTCTCATCTTCTCAAATGCTATTTTTGTATATGATGCCACTGATCGGTATTACGTTCAGTATTGCTTAAAATTAGTCTTAATTAAGTACCCTTTCTGCTCTGTATTTACTATAGAGTCCCTCAAATTTAACCTGTAGGACTTGACAATGGTAAGCATAGTTGCTACTACTGTTGATTTGCTCATTTTTTTCATTATTATCTTGCAAAACCATGATTGTGTAAAGATAAAAAAACCTGTTTTTTTCAGTGATGGCAGTGGGACTATGATGTGAAATTACACATTTCTTGAGTAGCTCTGAAAGTCACTTTTGGTTTAAATTGATTTCTTACTCATGATGGCGTTACCGAGTTCAACCCCCACTGTCCATTGAAGGGTTTATTTGAAGGAATTGTGCTTGCCTGCCTTTGGTTGTGTCAGCATTTCCAGGGGAAGGTGATGCTGCACTGAAACCTTGAGACAGTTGGAGCTCTGCTAAGACACAGCACTGAAGGGTTTCCAGAAGGTGAAACTTTGCTTTGTTTCATTAACACAGGGGACAAGAACAAGAAATCACAAAGAGGTAAGGAGATCTAGAAGTCAAAGAGAGTGTTGTTGTAATTCTACTAATGTTGATTAATGCAGTTGAAATATTTTACAGGTAGAATTCAAGTTTCATATTAAAAAAAAAGATGGTGAACAACATCCTGGAAAAGAGGGGAGAATGAATAATTATGTTGTTGTTATCCTTGGAAGGCAGAAAGGAAATATCAGTAGTAAATACTAATTCTCTCTAATTCAGTGATGGAACAGGAAAATGGTTCATGCCAAGTGAGAAGTGGAATTGCAGCAGAAATCATCCTGCAAAGAGGGGCAGGGGTTTGTGCTGTGCCTGTGCCCTGTCTCAGCCACAGCTGCAATCACAGGGAATTTCTGTCTGATCCTGATTCCCACCAGAGGGGGAAAGTTATGGGGACTGTGAGGAGAAAGGTTTTGCTTTCTTGATTTGAGAGTGTTGTTCCAAGGCTTAATCACAGACGAATTCTCTGTTCTTATGATGGAATATTCCTCAGAAGTTTTGCAGTGACTGTGGATTAATGAGTGCAGCACAGCTTAGCAAAGTGTGTGCCCCCAGGAGGAAGGGGGGAAGTGGTACTTGCATATGTCGTGAAAAACATGTGCAACTAAATTTAGCTCATGCTAGCAGATTCTACTTATTTTGAAGATTGTGGGATACTTCCAACCTTGGATGAAAAAGGGCATGGGAAGACATAGCTTTTTTTTTTTATTTCTATTTGGGCTCTTGCATCTCTTTCTCCTTTTTCCCTCCCCCAAGGAAAAAAAGCCTCTGCACAGAAGACAAATTATTTCTCTGCCTACACTTGTGTCTTAGTGGTCTGATTTTAGCACTATGTCGTCATGCTGCAAGATTAATTGGCATATGCTGGTTTTTGTTTTTAGCCTTCTCCAGTTTTGTGCAGTAGCTAATGCTTCTCCCACAAATCCTAGATTTAACTGTGAAGGCTTAGCTTATTGTCCAAAACAATTTCTTCCCTGTACTTTTGAAATGCAGGAACATTAGAAACTGCTGTTCGTTGTGGGTAATATATATTTTTTGTATTTGTTATTAATACTGCTGGATAAAACCAGCACTGGATGGCTTAAAATTTGTCTGCTAGCACTTTAGAACTGCTATTAACCCTTTTTGGGGGGTCTGCTGGGCTGGGACTGCTCTGAGTGCAGTTCACAGAAATATGGTGTCAAATGGACATTTTCAGTTCTTCTTTCATAAATTCTGTTTTCTTCCCTGTCTCTTATTGGGGAAGTTGAATGCTAACATTGGAAATACTATGAATCTCACTTTGATCTGGTTGGAAAGCCATTGATTGCTTTCCCCTCTGAGGGGAAAAAATCCCTACTGATATTGTAATTGCATGTCTCATCAGTAGCTGAAAGGAAAAAAGACTTGTACCCTATATCTCAAAGTATATAATTTCTTCTCACTAAAGATATTTCCTCTCCCTGCACATTGTGCTTTGCATGTGATGTGCTGCTGCCTTTCTGTCTCAAGCTAAACAAATACTAGTTAGTTGAAATAGATTTTAAGGATTCTAATTGTTTATAATCTTCTTATGGAGTCAGTGACTATAATATATTCAAATTCAGGGATTGTACCTTGGATTTGCAAACAGTGAAATAAGGTTGTTTACTCACTGCTCTAAAGCTTTAGGAGACATTTCAGAAATTCCCTTTTAACACTGCACTTCATAAAGCTGTTGGTATTTCTTCCTTGACAGCAGGTACCCTTAGGTGTTGAATCCAAAGATTTTTGGCATCCAGAGGCAAAAGGATTTATGAGACAAGTCTAGGAAGGTCAGTTCTGAATGCTGAGTTGCTGTTTCCAGAGGTGACTGTCTCAGCTGCTTTTGAAGCTTGTCCTTTGTCTTTGGAGGACCTCATTTCACAATAGAGCTGCTGAAGGTTGAGTCAAGTCTGTTCAGAGCTGTTTCCCCTGGAAACATATTGGCAGGTATGATTTAGCAGTGCTTGTGTTAATCCTGTGCATTCCTGGCCGTGGCACATTCTCTGAGCTTTTCCTCCACGCTGCACTTTGAGCGTTTAAAGTGCGCGAAGCCAAAGGCGTTAAAAAGATGATCCAAAAAATGAGCTTTTTTTTTTTCTTTTTCTGTATTGTAGGTATAAACATCAAAAGTCTCAAAAAGGGGCCTTTACATAATATGGAACTGTAGTTTTTGAAGTAGCTTCAGAATCAGCCTGAAATGTGAAAAATGTGACACAAGTCTTTTCAGCAGCCCTGGATTCTAGAAGTGTTTGGGGCAGTTCATGCCAACAGTCCACGTACATAAAATGGGTGTGCAGATAATTTTGATAATTTGACTGCTTCATTTAGGTAAAAGACCTTTTCATAACCACCCTTTTTGCATAAAGGCAAGCTTCTGGAAAAATTAAAAAACTTCCAAAAGAATAATTATTCAGTGGGTCTGGGGAGAGGGAGAGGACGCTTGTGTTTTAAAACTCGCACAAAAAGCATTGCCTTCAGGCAGACCTGCTGGCAGGAGGCACTCAACTGGTTCTGACTTCTGGCAATGTAAAAATGAGTAGAATATGTTTGTTGAGTGTCTAATTATTGCTTTTAAAACAAGAGAATTGTATCTGGGATCTGACTTAGAAGAAGGCCTGGATTTCATTGAGGTTAGGCCTGGTCCGCAATGGAATTTGTGAATTTGTCTCCAGCTCAATCCATCCCTTTCAGGAAGCTGGACCATGCACCTCAATAAATCAGAGAAAATTTCCTGCAGTGGAATTCTGCAGAAAACTGAAACGAATTCCTTAGGGAATTCTCCAGCACAGAGCTGGATCCTTTGGGAGACCCTGGAGTGGAAGTTTGTTAGCACTCTGCTGTATTTTGTGGTATTTGCACCAGTATTTATGGGACTCCCATAATATTGTGACGTCTTGCCTCAATAGCTCTGAGAAATAGGGAATCACTCCTGTCTACAAAGACAAAATGAGTCACTCAATCACTGAAAAACTGGGACATCTTGTGGAGCAGGGCAGAGTCACTCCCTGGACCAGGGGTGCTGCAGCACTGGGAGGGACACAGCACCATGAGCAGCACAACACAGCCTTGCTGCATTCACAGCCCTATTTCTGCTCTGTGTTAGCTCATAATCTTGTTTTCTTTCTCTTTAAAAAAAAAAAAAAAAAGTTAAATAAAATTATTATTGTATTGTCTAAAAATCAGAGTTGGTGAAAGGAAATATTCCAAACAGTGCTCTCTTCCTGAGACAGAATCTGTAATTTTACTATTGGGATGAAGTGAGCAGAAGGAGAGTGGCTGTCCCTAACTCATCTAAAATGTCATTGAAGGTGGTTGGTTTTGATTCTTTATTTCTTTTAATTACCAACATTTTATTAAATGAATAAAAGTAAAAATAGTTCTATTGTTACTCCCTTCGTGGAAAAACATCCAGATTGAGTACCACCCCCTTCTTCATTTCTTCCTTATGGCAATGCTGGCTTTGGAAAGCAGGGCCAGGAAGGAAGCAGGGAGCCCAGCTTGCTGGGGAATGAGCACTCACAATAGAATCTGTGTAAAATCCAGTTGCTAATGTCACCCAGTGCTCCCCCCAGATCCTGCAGCCCAGAATGAAACCCTCACATCTCCCCTGCTTGCAGCTGTTGCTCAAAGGTCAAAACATTCTCCAAAGGATGTTTTGTTACAGAAAATGTGGGTTTCTGCTCATGAAAAATTGATTTCTTAGAGTTTCTGACAGAAATTTCCATTTTTTACAAACTGTTTTCCTTGGTGTTTCAGACCACCTTAGTCTGGGGAGAAGTTGAAAGGTCTTTTGAGGATAAGAACCCCTTTGTTGCAAAAGTTGTGTGATGGAGCATCAGGGAGGAGCTGCTGGTTTGCGAGCAGAATCTTGAGCAGGAATTGGAGCAGGGATTGAGCTCTTCAGCACAATCCTCACTCACTGTCTGTGGTCTTTTGGTCTCAGACACTTCCTAAGAATTGCAGTTACATCCAAATGCACTGTCCTGTTCCAAGGGAGGAGCCAAATGCTCTGTCCAGTATCCCCAGCTGGATTTGGAGATCCCAGACATCACAATGATGCATTTTTGATTATTACTGTTACAGGCAAGTTTGTTTTACTGTAACTGTACATAAATTAGAGTGAAAATAGAGTCAGTATCTGAAAGTCTCTGTAAAATTCTATTTTTTTCTGTATGGGTAGATTTTCCTGAAAGGAAGCCTCATTATTAATTTAAAACCAAAGGAATACACTAAAAAATTACATTATGGAGTGTCAGGGATGGCAACATTAGTTTTCTTCTGTGTTAGTGCAGATAAGAAAATGCAGTTATATTTCTGTTTTATTGTTGCTTTCAGCTGTCTTATTGGAATATCAATATTATGTATAAGGTGAAAGCATAAATGCTACTCCAAATATTAAATGCTTTAATAAATCACATTTGCTTCAAGTGGGAGATCCATTTGATCCCTACAAAGAGAGACAGGATCTTTTTGTTTTGGAATGTGCTGCAGTTCTGTGCATCAACTGTAGCTTCCAGGTGGGGTTAGCAATCCTTGAATAGTTTGGATTGAAGGGGAACCTAAAGTTCATCTCCTTCCACCCCTTGCCATGGCTGCCCTTCCACTGTGCCAGGTGCTCCCAGCCCTGCCCAGCCTGGCCTTGGGCACTGCCAGGGATCCAGGGGCAGCCACAGCTGCTCTGGGCACCTGTGCCAGGGCCTCAGCACCTTCATACCAGGAATTCCTGCCCAATCTCCCATCCATCCCTGCCCTGTGGCAGTGGGAGCCGTTCCCTGTGTCCTGTCCCTCCATGCCTTGTCCCCAGTCCCTCTGCAGCTCTCCTGGAGCCCCTTCAGGGGCTCTGAGCTCTCCCTGGAGCTTCTCCTCTCCAGGGGAGCACCCCCAGCTCTGCCAGCCTGGCTCCAGAGGGGCTCCTTGAGCATCTCTGTGGCTCTTCCATGGACCCATCCCAGAGCTCCATGCCCTGCTTTTGTTTGGAGCCCCAGAACGGGACACAGGGCTCCAGCTGGGGTCTCAGTGACACCAATTACCCCGAGAAGAACTAATTACTCCCATACTTCATGCTTGCCAGAATCAAGACTAATCTTTTCAAATCCTTGTTCCACCGAACTGTTGTGTGTCAAAATGGTTTCTATTCCACTTGACATCACTTCCTTAGTGGGAAAGCTGTTAGAGACTGAAGTAAATATTTTGGGATGGGGGGGGGGATAAAGTTTTTCTTCCAATAATTACTTGGTGTGTTTCCCTGTGCTCCACGGGAGGAGGCTGGCGAGAGACCACGTTTAGTCTCAGTTTGGAGGAGCTTCTGTGAAGCTTGATTTGTGTAAAATGCACAGTATGAAAACCCTGAGCTTGGCAAATAATCAGTCTTTGGAGAATGAGTGAGGTAGCTGAGCTATTTCCATGCAGGTACAGCCATACCTGCATTGATTCCTCCTGCAAAAACCTAACCAGTGGTGTTAGTGAAAGAAATTAATTTGTTTCTGAAATGACTGCAGGAGCAAGGGATAATTATTGGAATTTGCAGTAACACTTTCTCTAGTAGGGTCTGGGGATGGTATCTGAGTTTGTAATTTTCATCTTAGATTAATTGTATTTTGATGTGGCTCTCTTGTGTGGGTGTTGTGCAACATCAAAGCCAGGGAACCAGGGCTTGTGTGCTGGGGTGTCACCAGGTCAGTGACAGCACTTTTCTCTTCATCTTTTAACCACCAGGTAGCCAAGGAAGAGAATCTAATGTTTCTATGCACAGTGTCACCTTGTCAAGAGCACTAAGCTGCAGTGCTGCCAGCCTTTTGAAAAGTTTTTATGTATTGACAGAACTTTCTCTGCTCTGGGCTCCAACACCCACCTTGCTGGGAGGTTCATCTGGCACCTTCAGGCTGGGTACACAAAATGCACAGCATCTGATCTGTGAGCATCAGTGAAAAATTGTGTTGGCTCCAGGTCGTGTAAGAATTCTGCAATAGCTGCAGAGGAAGAATCCAGCTGGCCAGAATTGCACAACAAATTCATTCTTTTAATGGTTTTTCATTTAGTGGCAGGAATGGTGGAGACTTGTGACAAAACATTTTTGGCTGAAAAATTGAAATTCATTGTAGTCCCAAGTGTTTGTGGAAATGTATCCTTTTGAAAGGGTAATAAAGGAGACCTTTGGGAGCTGCTGGTTTCCTGCTGGCCCAGCTTGGCTTGGCAGTGCCTCCCTGGCCCTGCTGTGCTCCCAGCCTGGGCTGGAGGTGTCAGGACAGGGCTCCCTGGCTCCCAACAGCACCTCCCAGAGCCTGAGCCTCCTCTGCTTTCACCCTCCCGTTTTTGATCCTTTTGGAAAGCCAGGAGTGTCCAGAAGCCACTGGTGACTCTTAGAAACCAAGCCTTGATTGCCATGGATTTCAAAAACTATTTTGATTTCCTCTCCTTTGGGAAGTTTTGCAATATCAGTCTTCTGTTTTTCAGAATTTCTTGTAAAAATTTTTTTGTTCCTTCTTTCGCAAATCCTGTCAATAAATGAGGGGGGGAGTGACAACACTTGTGCTATCAGGGCTCACTTAGCTGAGTTATGTTACTTTTTGGTCTCTAATCATATTATTCAGTCCCATGCACAGCTCTGTTTTGGGTGGCTGGAGCAGGAGTGACCTGTGAGGCCACTTGCAGTGACACAAGGCAGCGGGCTGGTGACGGCTCCATTCTTGGCCCTGAGTCACAATAATTTCACCTTATTCCTTGCAGAGTGTGTGACTGAAGTGCATACAAGTAGCATTATTCCCAGGTATTCAGAATTCATTATTTTGCAAGGGGTTGAACTCCACGAAAAGGTTCTAAAGCCAGAATCACGTGGACTGGAGTTATGTCCCTTGCCAATGACATTTTACCATACAGAAATTTTGTTCACAGAATCCAAACCCATTGGTATTTGTGCAGAAACACCCTTTTATCCTGGAGTGATGTGTTTCTGGAAGTTTTGGGTAAGTTTTCTAAACACTCACCTGCCCAGGATGTCCAGCACCTTCTGCTATTTTAACCTGATTTTGCACCAGGCTCAATGTAACAAGGTGAGCATTTCTGCTCTGAATATTTGATGTTGTCCCTGGAAAAGTCCCAGCTGAAAGGTGCTCCTTTAGTGGCTTTTGTTTGGATTTTTTTTTTACATAAAGAGACAGACAAGGGTGAATGTGACCTGCTTTGAGCAAAGCAAGAAGCTGAGAGGTTTTGGGAAAACTTTTATGGTTTTATGAACAATTTTTTCTAAAAGTTTTAAAACTTTCCAGTGCTTTAGGCATTAGGAGGTCCAAGGTTTTTTTAGCACTTGAAGTAGTATTTTTACCAGGTGTAGAGGTTCATTTATGCGAAAATATTGTACAGCCTTGTTTCTTTCAGGTTTTTGCATATGGAAGCAGGAACATGTCACAATGCAGGTACCAAATACAAGTGCCTGACTGTAGAACTCAGATAATGAGCCTTTATCTTGTGTGTAGTTATTGTTGATATTGTTGAACAGGAATTGCAAAGCATCCCAAGATATTTAGAGGTAAAGGGAGTTTAATATTGAGGATTTAATTGGTTTTTCTAAGTTCTGTCATGTTGTCAGCCTGTTACTTTCCTTCATTATTACACGTTCCAGCAGTTATAATTGTTTGTGACTGCTTCTTTCAATGTTTTTGCTGGATTTCTTTTTCAGTTTTATTTTGGCAAATTAGACTTTATCGGCCTCTTCTCAGTGATCATGGAAGTGCTTCAATATTAGACTTGGTTATGCATTTTGAAAAAGAGTGGAGTCTGATGGAGGAAAATTAATGTGAGTGTCCTGAACATACTTCAGTGGTGCTTGATTAGGAAATACCTTTCGTGGTGAATCAGCCCTTTTGTTGCTTTTGTTTGGGTTCATTTTTTTTCATTGCTCTTTTTAAAAAGCCTTGGTGAGTTCAGTTAAGACAGTTTGAGAACAGTTTAAAATCAATTTCCATCAGTTTTCATTTGCACCTTTAAAACTGAAATGTGTTATGCATCTGTACTAGAGATGTAACACTGAGGTTTTAACCCAGGGAAAAAACCAGCAGAGATGATAAATCTTTGAGGAGCTCTCATAAAACAGGAGTTTTCTCCAGGACCTCTCTCTTAGAACTGCTTTTACCTCTCTGGTGTAGAGCACTTCTGTATTAGCAGGCAGGTTTGAAATGTCACAGTATCCGTAGCTTCCAAATGTCTTATAAGAAAAGCAATAATTATTATTATAATAATAAGAGGAAACATGAAGGGCTTTCCTTTGAAGTGTGTAACACTCTCTATATGATCTGATACCCCACATCAGTGGAATGCATGTGCTCCTTTAGAAAATGTCTTTGTTGAGGCAGCTCTTTGGAGGTTAATAATACTTCAAGGTGGATCTATCTGTCAGCCCCAGCCCTTGTGCCCTGTTATTTCACAGACATCTCAAGGAAGCTTGAGGTAAAGTCAGAGCATTGAATGCTGTTGGCTTTTTAAAGAGCTTTCCTTTTCCTTTAGAACTATTTAATTTCTTTGCTGTACTATTTGCAGACCATATTGACATAAACCCCAAACCAAACAAAAGCAAACCAAACAAGGCAAGCCCGTTGCTTTTTCTGGCAAAATAACCTTCAACAGAAGTTCAAGCTGGAATTTGTTGTTGGTGCTGAACAGGGTGGATACAGCTCTGTTCTTCTGAAGGAGCCTTCTGTCAGACACTTAAGGATGAAAGCAAAAACCCCGATTTTGTTCCCACTGTAGTTTTGTGCTATCCTCCACCACTTTTTCTGTGGCATCACTGAACATTTGCAGCCATGTGCAGAAATTGAAGACAACCCCTGGGTAGTTCTCCAGCGTGTCCCGTGTTTGGCTCCTGCTTCACCCTGCAGCTCCAGCCTTGGCTCCTGCTGGCGCAGACCCTTGCAGCTCTTTTGGAAGAAGGATGGGTTGTGTGTGATAGCCCAACTTTTTACCTTGCCTCATTGAGACCAAAAAATGAGTGGGGTCAGAAGGGCCCGTCTGGCATTTGCTGCTCCATACAGGGGTTGTCGTCATGGCAAAATTCAAACTGAAAAATTCTTGGCCAGCCCAATAGCTTGGTGCCTGTGCACAGCTGGGGTGGTTATTGCTGTATGTTGACAGCAGTTTCGTGGCTGATTTTTTGGCTACTGAGAGATTTGGCTGCTGTTCCTGTGCTGTTCCATTCTGCTTTGGAAGTCAATTATCCAGACTGCCACACAGCTGGAGAGGGGCTGGGCTGTTGGAGCCAGAGCTGCCTGGAGTCATTTAGCTCAGGTGACCCTTAAACCCCCCGGCTTGGAGCAGACAGGGAACACCAGGTTTATTCTGTGTGGGGATGCAGTGATTTAGCAATCCATGTCAGAGACAAAGCAAAGGCTTTTCCCAGGCACTGGGAAAATGATGCCAGGCTGCAAATTCGCCTCCTAGTGCCACTTTGCTGTGACTGTCCTGCTCAGGAGGCTCCTTTGCCAAAGGCATTTAGTACCTGGCATTCCTTCTCTCAGAAGCTGTCCTGATGGTCCATGTGAGTGACAGAGGTCTCAGGTTTCATGGGCACATTTGGAAGCCCAACTGATGTAAAAGCAAATCTGAACCAGAGTGAAATCCACACAAATACCTCCAACAGTGTCTCTCCACTCTGGCTGTTATATCAGTGCACTATTGCCTCAGAACACAGTTTTATTTAGCTTACAACTAAGTTTAATATTTTTCCCTCAGAGAGCAGGGGATTGGTTGTTCCATGTGAGTAATCCCACAGCATTGCCATTTCATTTTCCTAGCAGTTGTGTAACAGCCAAGGTATTGTGACATTTATAATCAACAAGAATTCAGATCTGCTTTAAGGCACTGGGCTCTTTTTTTCTCCCCCTGAGTAAAGTAAGGTGTTTTTTTCCTTCACTACATTTTCCCTGATTTTTAGAAGAGAGGAAACATTAAGGTTTGAGAAACAGCACTCATTTTTTTCAGCAGTAAGCACTGTTTGAAAAACACAAAACAGGTTTACAGCAATGAGTTATCCTCTTATTCATGGATGAGAAAATGTTCTCCCCCAGATTGTGCCTTTTTTTTTTGATGGAGAAGATCATCTAAGCTTTGTGATGTTCAGCACAGCACATCTTCATCCAACAAATGAGGTATCTCCTCCTGCTGTCAAATTATTTTGGCTGATCAAACTTCCCTGGGCCTTGGAGCTGTGTGACAGTAGCTGCATTGAGAGGGATGCTGCTCATGGAGTTTGCTGTCAAACTTGGAAGAGAAAGGATTCTGGCAGGATAATTGGACCATGACGTTCAGGAATGATGGTGCTGGAGAAACAGAAGGGGAATTTTCAAAAATTTCATTTTGGCCTTTATCACCAGAAAAGTGTGAAGGAAAAAAAAAATTTGCTTTCTACCCACCAAGTGTGGCATCCTGGTAGCAGAGTTTGTCAGCAAGGCAAGGAAATGTTCATGCAATCCTNCACTTGTGGCACAGCTTTATAGAGCCAGTCAGGGTGGTAGTAATGAAATCATCCCAAACAGATGTTTCTCTGTGTATGCTTGCATTTTTGGTTTTAAAATCAACCCATTCCTGCAAGTTAGAGGTAAATACAAGGAGCTATCTCATTTGTAGTTTAAAAACAAACTTTTAAACCAGATTTTTTGGGTGTTCCATAATGGTTTTTTTAGTGGCAGTATGATGGGTTAATCAATTTATGTGTTCTAGAAAAGGTTTCTAGTTTGAGTCACTAAAAGTTGTTTGTTTTGGTTTTAATTTTAAAATTCTTTCAGTGCCATTAAAGGGTTTAAGGCAAAACCATGGATTTTTCCCTCAATCATATATTTCTTGAGTTCAATTATGTTCTCTCATCATAGATTTTCATCATTCTGCCCAGGTCTGGTTGGACACTGGAAAATACCAGTAATTGGATAATAAAGCCACTTCCAGTGCCTTTAGCTGGATTCTCAACAGAATAAGAAGTTTATGATCTGAATCTCCTATTTGTCTCATAGAAAGTGTTCAACTATTCAGTTCTTTCCTTTCTCCATTCCACCAGACCCTTTCTTCTCCTTCTTTCCCCTTCTTCTTCTTCTCCTCCTTTTCTTCTCCTCCTTTTCTTCTCCTCTTTTTCTTCTTCTTCTCCTCCTTTTCTTCTCTTCCTTTTCTCCCCTTTTCAGTAGGATTTTGCCAGAGAGCCATCAGAGCTGCAGCAGATTCATCTTGGTGGGGTTTAAGTTGCAGGTCAAATGTATGAATCAGACACCTAAACCCAGGAATGTGCTCCAGGATGATGCCTAGAGAATATTTATATCTGTATTTATCACAGCCACTTGTGCAAGTGTTGGTCAATAACACACAGATTTCAGCTCGATTTATCTCAGGTTTGATGCCAAACCAGCAAAGAAAAATGTTCTTGCTCCTTTTCCCTTCATTGAGAATGTTGGCCACAATGAAGATGTCACCCCACAGGCTGTACCTGCAGCACAGTGCTCTGCAGCAACAGCAGCTCTCTATTATTAGACAATAATTCAAGTGAAGATATAACTGTGGGTCATTTCCATACATTAGATATATTTAAAAGCATACTTATTTAATTTGCATAATTAATACTTATACAAAATTCTCCTTTTCTGAGCTCAGGTGTGTTAAATGTTAATGGAGCTGCATTTGCAGGGTCCTGAGGGAGATGAGAACTGGGGCCTGCTTTGCTTTCTTGTGGAGCAAAACCCTCCAGCAAAAGCCTTTGACTTCCTGTGTGTCACTGCTGAAGCCCTGCAGGAAAAATGCCTTTTTTTTTTTCTAAGGCAGCAACAGCTTTATTTCTAGAGCTGTCTTGTTGGGATGTTTGTGAAGTCAGACCAGGAGCTGGGTTCCGCATATTTTTAAGTGTGATAGAGGAAAGTTTACTGATACTTCATTAAAATCTTAGCTGCTAAAACCCTTTCAAAAAATGATGCTAGTCTAAAATATTTCCTGAATTATCTCCAGGTTTTGAGAAATACTTGATTTTTCCTTGTTGTAAGACCTAAGGTGGGTAACTGGCAGGTGGCTTTGAAATTGTTGTTGTATAATACAGTCCTAATGAGACAGGGGCTTGTTTGTATTTTAAAAGGTGATTGTGGTGCTTAGAAAAAAATGGTTTTTTTCTTCATTAGATGACAGGAAGTCTCCCAGCAAGATATTTTTGGTATAATCTCTTAAGTAATTGATGTGTCCTCAATTAGTGTGTAAGTAACACAGCCAACAAGTTACCATCCCAGCAGAATTTTAAAATGATGTTAAATGGCATTAGACCAAAATATTTACCCTCTTTCCTCAGGAATCTTTTATAAATAAATAATGAACAGTGCAAGTACTGAATGTCACTGGTGAGCAAAGCAGTACATTTCACTTTGCCTATAAATGTTGCTTTGTGACCTGCAGATGCCCGTCAGAGATCTCTTTGGTAAAAAAGCTCCTTAGTGAGACATGGAAGAATGCAAAGCAGAGGGAAGCAGAAGAACTAGTTTTGGTTTTTATTTTTAAGATAGAGGTACAACCCTCCCTCAGGTGGATGGCATGAAAAACATCATTGCAGGAGTTCTCTGTACTGTCTTTCATGTATCAGCCTTGCTTCGGGAAGAGCAGTGCCATTTGTCTTCCAGATAAATGGAAGTTAACAAAGCACTGAACAAAGCTGTGGGAGCTGCAATAGCAGGGGCTGAAGGCAATAGTTGTGGCTTTGCTCCTTTTATCTGATAAATTGGTCTGAAGAACGTTCCCTTGGGTGGGGAAGGTTTTACAAACCCTTAGAAAAAGAAGTGCCTCTTCCTAGGAAGTTCCTAAGATCTGAGAAGGGACTCCAGAGGCAGACACTTGTGTGCTTTCCTGGTGGATCTTGTCTCTTGAAGTACCCTCATTTGTGTCCATAGGGAGTCTGTGTCCTTAAAACAGGACCTGGGCTGTTGTTGGGGAGCAGAAATGAGGGAATGAAGAAAGGAGGTAAAACCTGGTGCAGGTTTTGTGCCTTGCCCAGTGGGATTTTAGTTCTTATTTGGGTCCAGCCTCCGGCTCTTTCTTTTCACAGCTTTAGTGACTTTTCCCTTGAGACTGTGAGGGTTGGGAGGAGAAGGGTTAACTAGCTGAGGGTATTACAGACACAAGCCCTGAGTGTAGGTGCTATTATGAGAGAAAGGCCAGGCTGTGATGAATTAGGTGATTCCTTCTCACATGAGAAGATGAATGAATTCTTAATAGCAGAGAACTGGAAGGCAACCTTATTTACCAGGCAGAGGGAAAACAGGCTCCCAAAAGGGCCCTGTCAGAGTCCCTGGCTTGTCACAGTGTTTTCTGGAGGTGGGAAGCAGGTGAGAGTCTGATTGAGAAGCTTTTCATGAACTTAACCACAGCTGAGAAACTTAAATCACGGCATTCCATCTTCCTGGTGGCTCTGGCTCTCAGATTACTTTTAAAGACAAATCATTATTGATCCTCCAGAATCCTTCTCAGACATTATTTCATGTCCCCCTCATCAGGAACCCCTTACAGGGAGATTGTTCTGCTTTGATTTATAAACCATTGCAGATCACAGGAGCTTGCACGTGTCTCCTGCACCTTTAGCAGCGGAGACGGTGGCTGGAGGTGGAGCTGGATGTGGGATGAATCCCTAACTGGTGTGTCTCTCCTTAGGAAAGTGGTCTGCAGGGAAAAGTTGCTTCCTTTGTAAATTCTGATGTGCTGTTATTGGAATGGGCCCTGGGGAGTAATACAGGTATGACAGAAGTGCTGGAGGGGACAGGACCGAACAAGCTTTTAAAAGCTGACTGGGAGCCTTGGTTTTGTGTTACTTGGTGTGACAAGCAAACCTTTTCTTTGGCCATTTCTTAGGAAGAAATGAGTCTCAGAAGAATGGCAAGTAAGAGTCAGGAAAAATCGTTTGCAGTTCTCTTTTTGCCCTCTATTTCAGCCCTTCAAAACTTCCAGTTTATTTTTATCCCTACCTGGGACTCCCTATGCAAAGCTGGTGACTTCTGCTTACTGGGGCCTTGCTCTTGTATTCCTTCTTTTGAAAGCTCTGTAGCCCCTGTAGGAAATGCATCTTTTTTTGTCCTCTGCATGGTTTGTACATTTTTAGGTGCTGACACAGTATAATTAAAATTGAAGAAGGTAGGGAAGGCATTTAGAAACCGTAATTACTGGTATGTCAGTAATAAAATTAGTGGGAAGCGAGTGTGAAAAGATAAATCATCCTTCTGTGAGCAGCTTTGGTGGATGCCTGTGCCTAGGGGCTTAAAATGTTATGTTTGAGCTGCAGGACCATAGATGTACCTGTAGCTGCCACTAGTGCTAGAAAGTCTCTGAATCTCAGTGAGGGAGTTAGCTGACCTTTCCCATGCATATTAAATACTCATCAATTAATTGATCACACATTGACATGCTGGTGCTTATCATGCAAGCCCAGTGTGGGTGGCTGCATCACAAGAGGTGTGGGCCATGGAAGCATCTGTGGAGGTTTGCTCTGGGCTCCCAACACAAGAACCCTTCAGCTCTGCTGAATATGGATGAGCCTCCCTTGCTTGTTAGCCTTAAGCCTGCAGGGGTGTTTGAACAGTTTTGGCAGAACTTGGTTTTCCAGGATCAAAGAAACCTGAGCCAAAGCTTAGCTCTGCTCTGGCTGCTGGTTCTGCAGTGCTGCAAAGGAAAACAAATAATACTCAGTTTGCTTTCAGGCTCTGTAAACCTGCCTGTTGGAGCTGAGTTTCAAAATCAGTTTATAGTCAAGTACTGTAGGAAAATACATGAAAGTTTTTCTGCCTTCGTTGTTGTTTGGTTTTTTTTTTTTAATGAAGACGTTGAACATTGGTTTTCTTTCTTCCTTTTTTTTTTTTTTTTGGTTTTTTTTTGGTTTTTTTTTGCTTTGTTTAAATGGAGCTGCTTGGATCTCTGTCAGCTGTGTTAAGAGAAGCACACAGGTAGTTGCTGTGCCCTGATCGTTCAGCTTTGGCAATCAAATCTTCAGAACTCAAAATTTACTATTTTTATTTCAAAAAAGCTTCCAACTAGTGTTAGTAAACTACGTGTTTAAATGTACATTTAGGTTTAAAAAAGCTTTATAAAGTCATAAAATGCTCTGCAAAAGCTATGTACTTTGAGTTTTGAAGTCAATCCCAGTCTTGACTGCCCCAGTGTTCCCACTGCAGGGTGAGTGGAGCCCGTGTGCCTCGGGAGAAGCTCTCCAGGCAGGCGGAGCAGCATTCTGAGCAACAAGAGCTGCAAACACGGTCCAGTCCAAATTCGGAGTGTGTGAAATCAGATTGTACACTGAAGTGTCTTCAAACCTTGAGAAATACCTGATCAGCATAACAAAATCTTGGGAGCTGCAGCTCATTTTGCCTCTTTCTGCTGTTGGAACCAGAGCTGACATGAACTTTGTTTGCACTGAATGATCCAAAGGGAAATATTGGATTCTGACCCTGCAATGAGTTTTGCATGGGCTCATTACCATTGAGACAGATGGGATTCATTAGAGTTTCCATTTCTTGTTTCACTGAAGTAAAAAATGGTAGCTTTTTTAATAGTTTATGTTCATGAAGCACTATGATTTTTATTGCACTTCAGTAAGATTTGCAAGCTGCCATTGAAATAAAAACAAAACAAAAAAAAGCAAGTGATTGTAAAGCTGAAAGAAGATTTTAACAATATTCAGCCCAGATTATCTAAGATAATGTTTAATTTTTGCCATTTCCCTTTCCCTGTTCAGCAACTTTTCCCAGGAGCTCGTGCTGCTCCTTTGTCTTTGGGCTGTGTGCAAACCACCCAGGCTTTGTGTGCTCCTCTGTGTGCAGGGCAGTTATCCGTGCAAAGGCTGGCATTCCAAAAGCAATTCTGAGATTTCAGGTGCTCTCCTCTTCCCTTTTGCATCTTCACTGCCTACCAAACTGCCTTGTGCAGCCCCTGCGGTGGGTGGCAGGGTGAGTCACCTGCTGATGGTGTGGCAGTGATGCTGGTGGCAGGGCTGTGTGCTGCTGATTGCTCCATTGTGGTGCTGATCACTCCTGAGAAGGGGGTGCAGGCTCACAGCAGAGCCTGCATCTCATCCAGACCTCCCCACGGGCCCATCAGCCCTCCTTTGTTCCCTGGCTTTGATTTAAACCTCTCTGCTGTGCACTAAAGGTGCAGCAGGAACAATAACTCGAGCGAATCAGCTCATAAAGCTGAAGAGTATTGATCTGTGTCCTGTAGAATTAGAAATTACTGGCTTGGAGAACAGTTTGCTGTTCTGAGAATCCCTGCTTTGTCTTTGTGTGCAGTGTTAAAGTCTTCCCGTGATAAATGACAGCTTCCTTGCACAACTCCCTGCCAGGAGCTCACAGCCAGGTGGGGGTCGGTCTCTTCTCCCACATAACAAGGGATAGAACAAGAGGAAACAGCCACAGGTTGCACCAGGGGAGGTTTCTGTTGGATATTGGGGAAGATTTCTTCACTGAAAGAGCAGCCAGGCACTGGAACAGGCTGCCCAGGGCTGTGGTTGGATCATCCATCATTCCATCAAGCCCCGTGGATGTGGCACTTGGGGACACGGCTCGGTGGTGAGCGTGGCAGTGCTGCAGTAACAGCTGGACTCAATGACCTTGGAAGGGTTTTCCAACAATTCTGTGAGTCCTGTTGGTTTCTTGTCCCTAATCTCCATGTCTAGAAAAGCCAGACTATTCATTTCTACACTCTCTCAGTGAACAGTTCCTGTCACAAATTTCAGGTGTTGAGGAAGCTGAGCTGCCACTCGAGCGAGAGCTTTTGTGTCCCCTGTCACAGCCCCTGTGTTCCACTGGGGGTGAAAACCTGGGGGCTGGGTTTGGTTTTATTATACTTACATAGGTTCTAAAAACACAGCATGTTGTAATGAATGGTAAAAAGCATCTTCAGATGCTCCAGAACAGTTTATTTTGATTATAAACTTGCTCTCTGAGAAGGCAGCATTTATTTTAACATCACACAAATTAGGTGTGTGGACTGTAAGGAAGCAGATTTCATTAAAAAAAAAGGAAAAAAAAAGAGGAATCCTTTTTCCACTTCCAAGGGAAAATGTCTGCTTCATACAGAGTATTTCTCTGCAACAGGGTCCTGCTTATAGGATACTACAATAAAATCCACATTTTCCATTTGGCAGCAATAAGTATGGCTCACTCTGGAAATCCCTGAAAGCTTTTTATTTTGCTAGTTTAAGGGGAATGAAAGCAAGTAAATGAAAAGATGAAGACCAAGCCTGCTGTAAAGCTTGTCACTGATTTGAAATGGTCATTTTGAGACAGTTGAAAATGGACTTACTTAAAAACCCCAAACAATCACCTTCTCCCCTGCTCATCCAAAAATTGGCCATTTTGTTCATTTATGAGTGAAGCTCAATCTCAAGCAGTGAGAGTGGAGTGTAGCAAGACAAAATGTCCACTCTTAGGCTAAACATTTAAGTACCTAAAATGAGAGTAGAGAAATTTTAAATGTAGTTAATGCATCCTTGCTTTGAAATGTGGGGCATGCTGTTATGTGTGACTCTGGTGGGAAATTTGATATATTCCTTTGGCCTGTGGAAATAGGACTGGTGAAGGAATATGTCTCTGTGTCAGAATTACCTGGGTCCTCCTAAAATTACCCTTTTACTCCTTAAACGCAGGTTGGAGATTTATCTGGAGACAAGGGCCGTGTGTCCTCAGCGGGAAATAATCAAACTGTCTGACAGAAATGTTTTGAGTCCAATGGTTGAATGGGCTATGATTAGCTTGGTCCCCTATGGATGGAAAACTTTATAGCCTTTTATAAGCTGGAAATAAATCCAGCCTGTTTCATAAGTGTATATTTAGTGTGCCACTATAAATGTATCAAATTGTAAATATAATGTGCTATTCACATGAGAAATATTTGGGGGAATATGTTCTTTGGAGCCCTTGGCACTTAACACAATATAGGAGGTTCTGTTTGGGAGTGAGATTTACTGCTAAGGGAAGAAGTAATTATGCAAGTCTGCTAAGATTGAAAATATTAAAAATTTTGTTGCTTTTTGCCATCGTAATTTGTACTTATGGCTTACCCTTAAACAACTTCAGCAGTTTTGTGCTTTTCTGTTGGTGGTTTGGTTTTTCTTTTTAAAAGTTGTGCCCCAAACCATACAGAGAAGCTGCCAGGAGACCCAACTGGGCTCTTCCAGTGCCTGAAGGAACCCACAAGGAAGATGGAGAGAGACTTTTCACAAGGGATGGAGGGACAGGACACAGGGAACGGCTCCCACTGCCAGAGGGCAGGGATGGATGGGAGATTGGGCAGGAATTCTTCCCTGTGAGGGTGGGCAGGGGCTGGCACAGGGTGCCCTGGATCCCTGGCAGTGCCCAAGGCCAGGCTGGACATTGGGGCTTGGAGCAACCTAGGACAGTGGAAGGTGTCCCTGCCATGGCAGGGGCTGGGACTTGTTGGAACTTGGTGATTTTAAGGTCCTTTCCAACCCAACCCTTCCTATGATTCCATCCTGCTGCTCATCTGAACTTTCTGAGGACAGACCATGGCTGGTGAGTGCTGCTCTGGCCTGGCTGTGGGAGCAGAACCCACTGTCCCAGACATCTTTTATGAAAAATCTTCCTTAGGATTTTTCCTCCTGAGAAGCTGAGAGGCCTCAGGAACAAAATGTAAACATTGATTTTGTGCTGCTGTGGAATGCAACAGGTGGATCTGTGACTGGCCCATGTTGGTTGTTTCTAATTAATGGCCAATCACAGTCAGCTGGCTTGGACAGAGAGTCCGAGCCACAAACCTTTGTTATCATTCTTTCCTATGCTATTCTTAGCTGGCCTTCTGATGAAATCCTTTCTTCTACTCTTTTAGTATAGTTTTAATATAATATATATCATAAAATAATAGATCAAGCCTTCTGAAACATGGAGTCAGATCCTCGTCCCTTCCCTCATCCTTGGACCCCGGTGAACACGGTCACAAGCCCCCAGCAGCATCCTGCTCTTTTATTTTGTGTGACTGCTCCTAGCCAAGGATGATGCACAGAGATATTTCCCAGCTCCCAGATGGAAATGAGAGCACAGTTACAGAGGAGTAAATGACTTTTGGTGGAAGGCAAGAAGGGCTGTGCCTTGCTGTTCAGCCACAGCTTGCAGTGGTGTCACAGCTGCCTGGAAAAGCAGCTCTTTGGGGGCTCTTTGCAGCCCTATTAGAGGCTGCAGAAATGGCTTTTCTGGGAGTGCTGCAGGTGTCTGAGGAGTCATCTTCAGTTCAGGCAGTAAATCAAAACCAAACCTTGCTTGTGTTGCACATTCCAGGGATTAGAGGTACCTGGGAGGCAGTGGGGCTTTTCCCAGGGCTCATTAACTGCAGGAATGGTGACAGCCGTGGGGAAATTGTTGTCTGGAGGGATCCATGTGGGGAAACCTGGGATAATAATGATGCCATTACTTATAAATAATAGGTAATGCCCACTCATACCAACACAAGTAGCATATGCAGGGGTTTAGGCTGAGTTTTGGTGGCAACTCTTGATTCCAGTTTATTTCACTTGCTGCAAGCCCGATGCATTTCTAACTTTGCCTGCAGTTGCTGAAAAATAGTTCTGATGGTTTGCCAGCTTGTATTTGTTGTCTCATTTCTCCATGTTGTGAAGACTAATAATGAAGTTTTATCTTGGTTTGCAGCTTCTTTAATTTGGTATGTGGGTGCTTGTTGTGTAAAGTTAAATATTTGCCATCAAGTGGAATTTGCAGTAATCTTAAAGCATTTTCATCATTTAATCATCACTGATGAAAATAAATTTCTCTGAGCACCCTGTGCAAGCCTTTCTAGAGTCTGTGAATGCTGAAGCCTCTGAGGATCTGGATGTTAATGGTCTCAAATGAGGGCCAAAAATCCCTCAAAAATGTAATATGTCACTTACAATTCTTTATATCACATCTCCCAGTGTGATATATCTGCATTTATTCTGTGAATGACACATTTTACCAAAAAAGGTTATTCAAGGCCTCCAAATCACTTTATGAGTAGCATTTTTGCATGTATTTGCATTTAATATCTCTAATCTCTGGTACAACAGAAATCATGTTACATTTTCTGTAGTTGATGGCAGGGGTTTTATTCCCTTGGATCTCTCTTCCATTTTTCTCTTGTCAACATGCATACTTTATCAGAACAAGAAGACAAATATATTACAGAGTTGGAACATTTAAAACAGGATCATTTTATGCCTGTATTTCCTCAAGCACTTGTTCATGTGGTTGGAAATTATCTTGAACAATGCTTTATGCTGCTGTGTGCCCTAAACTAGAGTTTTCTCTGCACAGAAAGGCATTCACTAAACCCCAAAATCCAATCCATAGCAAGGAATTCTAGTCTTGTTCCCTCTGCACAGAAAGACAGTCAGTAAAACCAAGAGTCTCTAATCCATAATAAGGGAACTTTTTTTTTTTTTAACCAAGACATTTTACAGAGGTAAAAAAGTCCTTGTCAGAGGAAATTTAAGCTGAAATGTCTTTTAATGGTTGTGAAAATAGTGGTGACTGATGATGAAAGTCTGCTAAGATTGAAAATATTGCAAATTTTGTGGCTTTTTACCGTGGCAATTTGTACTTATGGTTTTCTCTTAAACAACTTGAGTAGTTTTGTGCTTTTCTGTTTGTGGTTTTGGTTTTTTTGGCATGTGTGTGTGTTTTCTCCCTAATCTGTAATAAGGGAAGTTTTCTTTTAAACTGAGATATTTTACAGAGGTAAAACCCCCTTGTCAGAGGAAATTTAAGCTGAAGTATATCCTAATGGGTGTGAAATAGTGGTGCCTGATGAGTATCTTGAGATAAGGTGATTTTTGGGAAACTCTAGGGTAGCATAGTCATCTTTTGTGCTACTACACTAGGGGAATAAAGTTGGTTTTTCTCATTTTCCTCTTTTTAGTATGGTGTGAAAAACACCAATCACTTGTTTTTAAAATTTTAAAAGTTTAATTGTAATAAGATGCCTATAAAAATAGCAATATAATTAGAGTAATAAACATTTGGACAATTAGGATTTAGGACAATATGAGACAATAAAAACAAAGAGTTATGGATGTCTGGGTACCTTTTTCTGGGCAAAATAAGCCTGGAAAAGGACCCACGTTAACAGAGGATTAACCCTTAAAAACAATAACCTGTTGCATATTCATACATCTCATACATGATGCATAAATTCCATTCAAACACAGGATTCTGTCTTAATCCTAACGGTGTCTTCAGGGCTGAGAAGGCAGGAAGAAGTTCGTTTTTCCTGATAATGGAGCAATAAATTCTTTTTCTCTGAAAGATTTAGGTGTCCTGTGGCTGCTGTTTGGTGCAAGTCCTTTCTTTAGAAAAAGTATCTTTCATAGCATAGTTTCTATTTTAACCTTATGTTATAACCTAAACCTTTATTTAACACACGACTTAAGAGAATTAATACACCATTACTTTCTAACATAACACATATGATATTCCTTTTAATATTTGCAAAAAAGCCAGTCATAAAATACGCATTTTTTACACAAAGCAAACCCCCACCAGAGGGGAAGCAGCGCAGTTGTCCTACTTCTGGCTGCTGGGACATGTTGGGAGCACCTCCAGAGAGCAGGATGTGTCTTGGGGGCAGCCAGGGAGGAGCTGGAGCGGGATGGAAGGAGCTGCAGCCACCCTGCTCCTGCATCCTGGGCTCAGGGGGCAGCTCCAGGGGTGTCAGAACCCAGGACATCCCTCTGGCTGCCCTGGAGGGCTTGAGCCCCTGCCAGGGTGCTCAGAGACCTTGGCACAGAGCCCAAGACCCCTGTGATTTGATTTTGACCCATGGAAAAAATTACCAACCTTACATGAAGAATTACAAGCCACAAAAGTTTAAGTGGAATGATAATTAGTTTGTCACAGGGTGAAAAGTAGAATTTTAGGGGTTTTAGAGTAGGAACTCGGAGTCCCAAGATGGAGGAATTTGAGTGTGCCTTGTCTTTCTTTCTCCTTCTTCCTAGCTTCCATCTTCTAGGTGATAGTGGCACTTTTAGATTAGTTTAGAGTGGAAGCTCACTGTCTGACATAAGTGATAGGTGTTGGGAAGTTGTAAATAAGTTACATGTAGCTTTTTGTATAACAAAACAACACCCCCCTGAAGGCCGGCAGTGTGCCACAGACTGCCCCGAACAGACCTCAGCAGGTCAGGGAAAGAATATTCCAGATAACAGAAAATAAACAACCTTGAAAACCGAACTAGAAGCATCCTGACTCCTCCTTCAGCTGCTGAGCTGAGAAAAGAAACTCTGACACATCTTGGGGTCATCCTGGCCACAGCGAGACAGGGGCAGCTGCTGGGTGCCCAGAGGGGATCCTGCCAGTGCCACCAGAGATGTCACCTGGGCCTGGCCAGGAGAGCCTGGCTTAGCCAGGCCGAGCTTTTCTGGAGCTGTGTGTGGGTGGCTTCCTGCTGGAGCCTGCAGAGCTGTCAGTGCTGCCTTTTTGTGACAATGGGCTGGGGGAAAGCTGTGCAGGAGAAGGCTCAGGAGCTAAGGAATGGTTTAAAATACTTCTTCTTCTCACTGTGCTGAGAGAGCCCTGCTCTGCCTTTAGACAGGTTCTAATCACCAGCTCTGTAAATTCCCTGCTGTGCTCCAGGGAATTCTTTTAGGACAACCTTGCAGGAAATAGTTTGACACAACTTAAAATCCCAGTAACAAACCAATATTTTTTTCCAAACAGCCTTTGTAACCATTTTTTTCACACGTTCATCCACTGAAGGTAAAAGGAATAGTTTAGGAATGGAGTCACCTGTCAACCCCCTGGAAGTTTTTTCACTGGCATCTCATTATAATTGAATTTACTGTATTTGAAAAAAATGTCCTAATTGCTTTTGAATCAAAAGAATTCACCTTGAACCACTTCTGGATGTGCCATGGAAATAATTTCAGTATGTTATTTAATCAGAGAAAATTTAAATTGACCTTTTTTTTTTTGACTTGTGGAACTAACTGGACTATCCTGGCAAGATACCTTGCAATAGTTCAAGTTGTAACGTGTGTAATTGATAACAATTTGTAATGAATAATTAATGTGTGTGCTTACTATAAGTGATGGGCAAACCAGCCATGACAACTACATTGAAGTTAGTTTGGGAAAATGTTGGAAAGCATCTTTACATAAATCACCTTGCCTGGCAGTGCTGTCACTGTACCCTTGCTTATGCTTTGGAAGATCTCAATAGAGAAAATGAATGAATTTGCAGATAAACTTTGTCAGAAAAGCAGTTTAACCACAGCTGTGTGACCAGGGAGGTGTTAAACCCTCTGTCAGATCCAGGATATTTGGATGCACTTGTACCCACCCCTGAAGGAAGGGATATGGATAAAATCGGAAGTGTTGAAGCTTTGTGGGAAATGCTGGGAATGCTGCTCATTCTCTGAATTCCCAGTGAGGTGCTCATGGTAGGGAACTGGCAAACTGCTGTAATCTGTGTTTTTATAGCTCTTTTCCTGTGAGAGGCTGTTTAGCTGAGCTGCAGGTCAGCCCTTGCCCGTGGATGTGCCCTTTCCTCTGCAGGATGCGCACTCTGCTGCCCAGCAGAATGAGATGGGAGCACACCCAGAGCCTTTTTTCTTCCTGGGCTTGGCTCAGAGCAAGCACACAGCTGTCTCTGGTGCTTCAGGGAGATTTCCTCTTGAATGAAGTTATTTTCCTGCGTGCATCACCTGCGAGTGAAGGAGCAGAAAGAAGCACAAAAAGGAAAATTCCTGTTGTTTTTTAACACCTGGAAAAGCAGCAGCAGAACCCCAAGTCCCTGCTGGCACAGTGGATGGCTGTGTGAGCTGGGGCTGGAGCAGCGAGCAGGGAAANAAGAGCTGAAACCTCTCTCTGCATTTCTGAGAAGGTTCACAGCCTCACTGCACACTCTGGGCTTAATTTAAGGCTGATTCATCTTTCTTACACAAAGCCTTGCAGCTCTGCAAGCTTTTGAGATGTGGCCAAGTTCAGCACCTAAGCTCACACTGAACGGTGGTGTTAAAGTCAGTGCAGTCCTTTTTTACAAGAAAAATGCTGCAGGAATTTTCCTTCCTGTGCACACAGCAGCATTCCTTTGTTGCAGTGTCATAAATGTATTTACAGTGAACTGTAGCTAACCCAAATTTTCAATACATAATTTGGTTTTTCCTTGGGAGGGGACATGAGTGATGTATTGCTCAGCAAATCTTTGAAGCTTCTGAAAAAATGTTCTTTGCTCAGCATCATTCAGGGAGGGTAACTTCTTTCCCCCTCATTAATTCTCTCTTAAATGTGGATTTTAATGAAAAACCTTGAGAAATGCTTTTGGCTTTTTCTTTTTTTTTTTTCCTTCAGTGGGTCATTTATATTCTGCACAGAGTAGAATAGTGCTGTGGGGGGAGCACTTAAATAGGGAGAAGATATTTGTCATCTGTCACACTCTGAAATTAAACTTTTGATATCGAGTTATTGCCTTAGAAATAACTTCAAAAAATTTACATGCAGAGAAGAGTACATGGTGGGGGAAGCTGTTGAACCAGTTATTGCATAACACTGTGTTAAATCCTCTGTCACTGAGCAGCCTTTAAAAATATTTCTTCATGAATAAATTAAAAAAATACATTCATACAATACACATTTCTATGACCACTTACGTGGATTTTTTTTTTTTAAAACAAAATCACAGAGAGGAGGCTGAGATTTCCAGAGCTGCTGCTGCGGAGATTTCTAATTAGAAATTGATATGAAGTTTTGTTCGGTGCTTTGAAAATTCTTGTAGTGCATTTGCATATATTAGGGAGAGAATGGGGCCATGCTCATTAGAAAGTTGAGGAATTAAAGCTCAGCAGTACCAGTAGCAAGTGGTGGGAGGAATATTTGCTATTTCGTAATGGCTACAGTGGAAAGAGTATTTGGACTCTGGTGTGATTCTTCTGCTCTTTGGGAAGATGTTGAAGGGTTATAAATGAGTTGGAACAGCTTCTCCACAGGGCTGGGATAATGGAACTGTTCCTGGCTGCTGAGTTTAGGCCACTGAGGGAGAATGATGGACTCCTCCTTCCCAGAGCCAGTTTCATTCCAAAGCGCTGCCTAAAAGCAAATACCTGTTGGTGCCTCTGCTCGCTGAACCTGTCATTTACTGGGACGAATGAGCAACTTGTATTTTGGGCTAAATCAAGTTCTTCGCTTTGTGGGTTTGCTCATCCCCCAGGAGGAGCCTCTGCCTCGGAGGCACTGCTGTTCCTAAAGCAGGGCACACAAATCCCATTTCCTGGGGCTCTGCAGGGACAGCAGTGAAGGATCACTGCTGGGAATGCTGGAAAAGCAGCGTTGTCTTAGCTCTTGGCTCCTGCTTTCAGATCTAGGAAAAGATGTGGTTTTCCCTAATAACCCCCCCTGTTTTTCAAACATGATTTATGTTTTCTCAGATTTTATAAGATGATTTGGCTTTGAATCAGTTTTTATGGGGTGTTTATTGCATAGCCTTAAACTGTCCAAAAGTGTTATTGGATCCCTGAGAGAAAACATTCACACATATTGAATACAGCTGTAAAGCTCTGTAACATCACAGAGTTATTATCTGAGGATTCTTCTGGCCCAGATAATCTCCTAGAATCAGAAAGCCAAATTATTAAAGGAATTGGCGATAACTGCAGTTTATGAAGAGCTGGTAAATACAAACTGTGAAGGAGTTTGCGGATGAGCTGGGTCATAATTGTATCATGGTCTTTGGTAGTCAAGTTCTGCTACAAATCCAGCCCCATTTGTTAGAAAGAAAGGGAATATTTAGAAAATATATGTCTAATATGACTGAGGGAAAGCTATTACTGTGCCTTTTGAGCTACTGTATTTTCTCATAACCGAATCAATTTCAGAAGAACAGAAGTCCCATCTCCTGGGATATGAGCAGTGTGCAGGCCAATGAAGGCTGGACATCACCCAGAGTCCTTTGAAATACATAGCTTTGATTCCAGCACTTAAAATCTTAAATCCCTGTTTCATTATTTATTTTGAAGCTGAATACCTCTAGGGAACAAAAAACGTTATTGTCTGAGAGACCCTTACATGTTGTTGTTGTTTTTTTTTTCTGTTATAAATCTATAATAGATGGCCTTAGGATAAAATAGATGCACCAGCACATCTTAAGCCACTAACCACACCAAAGACAGTGCAGATCAACGTCTAAATGACACTGTACCTGAAGAAATTGGAACAAAATTTGTCTGGATCTATTGTATGATTTCGGTAGAGTTGCTCATTCATGTATTTTCTGTTAAATTAACATACAGAATAGTCATTGTATGAAATACTTGAGGACTGAAGTCACTGAAGTTTCTTAGGTGATGAATACCTTTTTTTATCATTCAAACTCTGCACCTCTAAAATAAAGACAAGGTAAAGAAATACAAAAAGAGGGGAAACTCCACCCCAAGCCAAAACCCAATCCCCAAATTTTTTTGCCCCTTTCCTCCATCAGAGTAACACTTTCATTGACTAAAGCTCCCCAGAGAAAGTCCCCAGCACACTGTGATGTGTCAGTCAGGACTGCTGTGTGACACGGGCACTGCTGGGACATTGCACAGAACACTTTTATCTGCAGCTCTGCTGGTCCCTCGTTCCCACCAGCCCAGGCCATGGATGGAGGGAGGGCATCAGTCACCTCAGAGCACATGGGATGGTTTTAAATAACCATCCAGAACTTCCATCAGCAAGCAGAATAGCTGTGTTGTCTGTTTGGTGCCTACAACCCTTTTCTAGCTCCAAGAGTGACTCAAGGCGCCTGGGATGTCATTTTTATTTTAATGTCAGTAAGTTGGATAAAAGTTTTGCCTGTTCTAAAATCTGAGTGCTGTGAGCCAGTGTTTTCAGCTCCCATTTCCAGTGAGGACTTGGCTGAGGGTCAGAAGAACCCTTCAGAAGAAGATCTTTGACTCATTTGGTGGAGCAAGGGAAGCCATCCCTTGCTGATGTTCAGCTCTCCACCCGACAAGAGCTGACAGTGGATGTGGCACAGCCCCTGAGAGGCTTTGTGCCTTTCTGTCTGACAAAAAGAGCTGCCACGGTGGCTGTCAGGTTTGTTTTGTAGTGCTGTAATTACAGATTCTGAAATCCTGGGGAACTGTAGGGAGAATGAGATGCATTTCACACTGAGAGCTAAACTTGGAACAATGCTGCCCTTATGAAAGGTGGGAGCAGTAGAAGGTGTGGCAGAGGTGTGTGCCACTATTGCAGGGGGGGTTAGGGGAATACAAAGCCCTCAAAATGACAATTTATTTTAAAAGCAGTGATTTCTCCTCCTTCCATGCATCATTTGTTATGCATTTTCCAAGTATCACTGTGGTTTCTCTCCTGTTGTCTTGTCTCTGGCTTTCAACCCTTGTGACTTCATTTCTCCACCAGCCTGAATTGCAGCTGGGCAGTTCATGACGGGCTTTTTGCTAATGCCACGCTCTCATTCCATCTTCAAACATGAGTAAACTTTGTCCTGGGAAGCCAGGGCCAAGTGGAGCAGGGCTTTGAGGTCTCTTGCACAGGATGGAAGCATGGCCAGCAGGACACCTTTCCTCCTGGAGATGTCCTAACACAGCTGACTTTTATTTATCCCTGCTTCACCCAAAGCTCTGCCACCTTTTATATTAACAAAAGTGCTATGCTGGATTCAAAATCTCCATCCATGCTCATTTCAAGAAATTCAATTTGTTTTCCTTATCTTAAGAAATGGTGCTGTACAGCAGCAGCATTTGAGGACATTTAGAAAATAGAAAGAAATTCAGTGGTGATGCAGTCAACATGTTTCTGGAATTTGTTGTAAATTGAAAAACCCAGCAAAACTGACCAAGCTACAGTTTTAGTTTTGGCTTTGTTCAGTGTTCTGCCAAATACATAATGCTTACTAAAATTAACAAAATCATACAGAACTTGTGGTGATCATTCTCAATATTTTTATAAATGTGTGTTGATGAACGACTTTTTTTTTTTTTTTTTTTTTTTTTTTTTCAGCTGTAGCCTCATGAATTTGTGCACCAGGATAAGAATCTCTCCTTCCAGCCTTTGCAAATCCCATCTTAGGTGTCTTTTGTGAACAGAATAGTTTGGGTTGGAAGGAACCTTTAAGACCATCCAGTTCCAGCCCCCTTCCATGGTCAGGGACAACTTCTTTGTCCACTGGCTGAAAAGGTGCAAATCAAATAAAGGAAATAATGGAAAATCTTAACTATCCAACTGCAAGGGTGCACATACTGAGTAGTGGAAAATCCTGCAAGTGGAAAAGCTCTTTTTAGGTGTTGGAATAATTGTACGTTGCTCGAAACACGCCTAGAACAGTTTAAACAGTTATTAAAGAGTGTTGCCAGATTTTATCACTGCAGTCATGCATATAGATCAGCGATCCCTGAGCAGCACTGTGAAATGTGTGAATGAGGTGCACTTGCTAAAAATAACCCTACTGAGTGCTGCTCCTAATTGCCACAGAATCCTGGGGAAATGATCCCATTTTGGCAGCACAAAATTGACTTAAAATGTTTGACTGCAGCATTACTGGTGAGTTCTCAAGAGATGATAAAATATTTGCTAGACCTTGGTCATCAGCATTTAAAAAATTAAGTAAACAATCACCATCAGATTCTGCTTGGAGCTGTTGTATTCTCTTGTCTCACTTTGGGTTCTGGTTGTGTGAAAACACCTGGCAGGGCTGCAGCTCTGGGCTGGAGAGGCTGGAGCTGCTCTGCCTTGCCTTGTAAGCCACTCCAGCAGCCCCAAATATAAAGAAAATTGTCTGTGAATTTGTTTTAAAAGTAAATAAAAAGTTCTCAGGATGTTTGGCAGCAGCTGAGCATCCCAGAGCTGACTGACAGACGGAGAAATGATCCTTTTGTTTCCCTCCCCCTTTAGAAGTTTCTTTTAATACTTAATCAAGTTTTCCTCGTGCCCTTGTACCCCAAAGAGAATCTGTTTTCCTTTTCATAGGAAATGGGTTTGTTGATGAGGAATCCCACCATTGCCACCAATGTGACTCTTCCAGTTTTTCTAGATATTGGAGAAATGGGAGCTCCTCTATTTTGTTATAATTTTGTTACATATTTTTGTTGTAATTCCATCTTCACTTTGGGAAGGTGAAACCTTTCCCTCATCAAAATCAGTCTTAAAAATCACTAAAATTCTTTTCTTTCTAGCAAATTCTTTGATTATCTATTTCTTTATGGTTATTCATATTTTTAGGCAGCTGCAGCAAGTGACTGATTTGCAGGCACACTGAATTTCTGCTCCAGCAAGGGTTTAAGCTATTTAGGGAAATGAATGAAGCACAAAGGTTTTTATTTAACTATAAATTTTGTATGACTTTAATTTTTTTTCATGAGTGACTGGCTTTCTTACATCAAACTCCTTCACAGGGAATTTTACAGCAATAGGCAGTACCTTTGACAACTGTAATTTTCTAAAACTCTGGGAAAGCCAGATGAAAGAATAAATAAATATTGATCTGTCTGGGGTTTAAGTAATCCCTGATTAAAGTAAAAATGCATTTTAAAAGTAGCATTGATTACTCCTGGATTCTGGTTTTGTTATCCTACCCAGGCTGAAAATGTTGAATCTTTACAGAGTCAGAGAAATATATTGAGAATCCCAATGAGACATTTATTTTAATTTATCACCCCGGTGTTTGAGCACTTTTATGTTATCCTCTGAATTTATACACAAAATCAATCTCACAGAAGTGCGATAACTTTACTGAGGAAGCAAAGGGGAGCAGGAGGTTTAAGGACACACCTGTGCTGCTGGGCACAAACAGTTTTTACAGCTTAGGCCTCCAAGGGTAGGAGTTGGAACTGGATTTAGTCAGGACAGGGCCAAGTGTTCCCATCCCTGCCTGCACCCAGTCCGGCTGGGAGTCCCCTTCTCACTCATTTAATCAACTTTGCACCATTTCCATCCCCTCTGGCAGAGGCGTTCTGACTTGCTGTACTCCAAAGCCTTTGGGTATTTGGGTGTTTCCCCCTGCTGGGTCTCCTTGTTTGCTGTTTGATTCCTGGAGTCTCCTGCTGATTTTTGGGACTCGTATCCAGTAGATGGATTGCATTGCCAGCTCCTGGACAAGATGGACTTGCTGTTTGCTCAGCTCCAGCATCGTGCGTGCAATTCAGAGTGAGAGAGCTCTGATTTTTAGCTGTTTTCATGTATTCCCACAATGGGGAATCTCTGGGATAAATGTGCTAAAGAGATGTTGGTAGCCCAGGTGGTGGAACAAGATGTTTGCCTTGGAACTCCTGCAAGCACTTCTGTCAGCTTAGGATGGCAGAGGGGTATTTTTATCACTTGTAGTGCTTACATGGCACTTCAATCAAGTGGGTTAGGCTTGGTTTGGGTTTTTATTTGGCCAGATTTCAATTTAATTCATGATGTATCACCTCCCTAAGTCAGCTTTGGCTCCCAAAGAAGTCGTGTTGTCCTTTTAATTTCTGGCCGAGCAGTTGCGCAGTAGAACCCAGAGACTCCGGGAATTCCTTTCTGGCTCTCAATAGCACGAGTTCCATTCTGTTTGTGCATCCCTCTGATGCTCTGAAGTGCTTTAAGGGGTTAGGAGAGAAATTGCTGTTGAATCCCTGTGTCCTGGAGCTCTGGGAGGGCTGGCACTGCTGTGTTCCTGCATCAATCTGCTGGTTTAGGAGGGAGACATTCCCCAGGCAGCGTGAGGGGCTCTGCTGAACTGATTGCTTGGCAAGTTGTGTCTTGACAAATGTGCTGCACACAGGATTCTGTCTCTGCTGACGTGAAATCACCCCCAGAAGGGCTTGAAATAGATTCTTCGTCGAAAATTTCGTCCTGGCATTAGATTTGTGACACCTGCGAGTTTGTCCTGATGTAATTCTTGGAAGAGATGTTTGTTTTCATCTCCAACAGGAAGGGAGGAAAACTTTCATGTGCCCTGATTCATGCTTGTATTTATTTAGTAAACATTTTCCCCTCAAGATATTTGATTCTGAGAAAAATTGAGGTTATCAGTTTTGTCGAATACTTGTAGACCTGAATGCTACTACAAAATAATTATAAGTGGCAACAAGCATGATAGCTTTTGTGTCCATTGTTAGTTGGATTTTTCTGGAATTAGGCAATATTAAATGCTTAAGTTCTATTGGAAGGTGTGTAATATTTTATTTTTTGAAGGTGCGTTAGACTTTGTTTTTTTAAGAGTCACTTTTAAATTTTCTGTTATGGAATAACACAAAAGAGATGAACTTAATTTTATTAATTGTGCAATAAACGCATTTGGATTTAAATGAAACCAGCTGCTTTTCAATGATTAAACTGCATTTCACTTTGATTTCACATTCATTATAATGATTATTATTTAAATTTCCAAAACATAAACTGGTTTTTTTTCTTTGTTTTTATCAGGTCTTGCATGCTGTGACACAAAGATCTCCTCGCCTGGTGCGCTATGTTCATGGTGAGCCTGATCTCCTCCTGTTGTCCATGTTGTCATTCCAGGGATTATTATATCAAAAGGGTATCATGTTCTTTTAGCAACCAATCATTGGAAATCATCATAAAAACATAGAAATGAGTTTAGTCTTTGGGTTTTTGCTGAATTAGTGACAAATCTCCAGTTTTCTACAACATCCAGGGCAAAATGAGCTTTAAGAACCTGTGAAGGATCTGATAATGGCCTCAAAGTTCCAGTGGTCATGGTCAAAATTGCAAATTCGGCAGGATGGGGCCAGTTTTGTAGTTTCAAGTAATCAGTGACATCAGAATTCCTGACAGGAATCAGAATTCCTGCAGATCTCTCCATGAGGAGATCTGCACACAGCAACACAACAGGCCCAGCCTGGGTCCAGTGAATCCCATTTTGTCCTGGTTCCAAACCCTCAGGCTCTTTAGCTATGCTAAGGAATTCTCTGTGGCTGCCAACTTTTTGGCACTTCTTAAAATAACTCGGTTAAATATATTTCATAAACTCATTTTGTATAGGAAAAAGAAGCCCCTGTGCTGCTCCTCAGTAGCACATGTTCCTTATCTTTCCCTTCTCTGCCAAATATTAGCAAATTGCCCCTTTTATAATGATATGAAAAGAAACCAGCTTTTGGGATTAGGCCTCACATTTATCAAATGGTTTCCTACTGTGCTCTGCTTTATTTTTTTCCTTTTTTTGGAGGGGTTAAGTAGCAAACACCTTCTGTGTTTCTGGGTTTACTGATACATATTTTAAAATTGATTATTTTCCCTCATGCTTTTAACCGGAACTAGGTAATCCTCATGCGGCTCCAGTGTTCTTTTTTTCTTTTTTTCTCGATTTACTTCTTTTTTTTACCTCCTAAGTTCTCCCTTACGTATGCCTCAGGATGTTTGAGCTGCTTGGTGACCTCCACCTCTGAGAGCAGAAGTTAATAAACAGCTTTCCCTCTCTGGTGGGATTGGGAATGGCAGAGGAGTGGCCAAGGCTTTAAGGGATGTGGATTTTTGGGATTTTTAATCTTCTTCCCCAGTTCACCTCAGCTGAGTCAGCCATTGGGGTCTGCCTTAGGAAGCTGTTGGGGTAATCAGTGGCCACGTTCAGCTGAGCTTCCTGGCGTTTATGGGAGCCATAAATGTGCTGTGGCTGCCTGGAGGGAATGTTCCATCCTGGGACATCCCTCGGGGGGTCAGGAACCATCCCCAGCTCCCAGGGGAATCCTTTTCCATGGTGAGGGGCTCTGGGCAGCTTTGGGATCGTGGCAAGGACAAGCCCTTGCTCAGTTGCACATCACTAGTGTGGGAAATGTAGGGTTTTTGAATAGCTGACTAATGTGATTAAATAGAAGTTGTTTATTGTTTACATTATGCACAGATTTATTGATTCTACAAAGCACTAAGTACACACTTTTTGATTACTGCTTTTGTCTTTTTTACTCATTTTCTGCCTGTATTTCTCAGAGTATATGATTGGTTACAGTCCAGGTGTTTCACAGTCCTCTGTTATCCAGTTCTTGTGGTCTTGGCATTCAGTTTCTCAGCCTCTTCTTTCTTAATTTAGTACAATTTATGTTCTAATAGCCTTGATGAATTCTCGAGGCTTTGATAACAAACTTAGAGGCAGGCTAGCTGGTGCACACTGTGGCCTAACCCTTGCAAATACATTGCAACTCATCACATTTAATTACTCAGTGCTCTGCAAAGGGAGATGTTGCAAGAACAAAAGCTTAACATCTGCCAGGGCTTTTAATGCCAACATTTTCCTTTTTTTTTCTTTTTTTTCCTTTTTGGTGTAGTTTTCTATACTTTTTGGTGTAGTTTTCTATACTTTTCTGACATTCTAGCAGCTTTTCCGTGTAATTCGTGACTTTCCCCCCCACATTGTGCTGTCCATGGTGGTATTTGGAAGAGTTCTGCAGGTGCTTGCTGGAGGTTTGGAAAGGCTGTGAGGATCTAGCACTGACTCTGAATTTAATTAACCTGGGAGCCCCAGAGAGGCACTTAATGGCTCCATCAATAACTTCCTCATATTTAAAATATTGGACCAGTATTTTGATATAGGTTGGGAGTATCCTTCATTTTGGGATCCATCTAGCAGGGGTCCCCTGCAAGCTCTGCAGATGTTCTCTGAAGCAAAACTTCCTCATTTTTCTTGTCACAGTTACTGCAGAAGGCCCCAAGCTTGGCATTGCTTGGCTAAAATATTTTTTACAACAAATACAATAAACTATTGGCATCTCAAGGGCTTACAGTTAAATTTTACTAATGTAAATTGCTTTTGAGTCAGGCAAGTCTGACAGTGTTATTGTTTGTCTTTTAAAAATACATTTTATCAAGGCTAGCACAAACCCCCAGATGAATTGAACTGTAACTTTTTCTGATTTTGATGGAAAAAGCCCATTTTATGATGTTCAATCTTTCTGTAATGATGTTGAGAGGGAGAAAATTATGATTAAAACAGAGTATTAAAAATTCTGCCCACAAAATAATTTGTGAAAAGGAATTGCAAATCCAGTGGCAAGAAATCTTTATAGCCAGATAAAACTGCTTGGGGCTTCCTTTTGTTTCTAATTTATATTCACAATAATGAATGAGGATAAAGTAGCAATCAGAGATATCAATTAAAACTATCAATACGATTGGTTTTAAATCAGTTACCAGTCCATACTTTTGAAAATACTGCAGCCCAAGTTTTGTGCTTGGATTCTATTGGCAGGGTGTGAAGAACTGGTGCAAACAGAAATGGCTTTTCAGGGAATCAAGGATAAGCCACACATCTACACCATAAACACACAGTTAATCTTTTATTATCTGACATATATTCACTCCAGGTGATGCTGAACTTTTTGAAATTGTTTTATCTGGTTGCAGCTGGCGCTTTCCTTGTGCAGTCCCTGGTTTCTTTGGGGATCCCACGGCCCCCTGAATTGGAGCTGGCATTGTCATTCCCCTCCTGGTGTGGGGCTGATCTGATCATTTTGGGGACTGTGGTGACTTTGACTCGTTTGTCATCTTTTGTCTGCTGTAAATTGTTACTAAATTTTTCTCGTAAAATGCAGTTTATGTTGCTGAATACAGAGGGAATAAAGCATTGCTGAGGCAGAGTGGCTCCTCTACTGCACATTCCCCTTGCTGTGCCCTTTCCTTGGCTTCTTGTGGCAGGATGGGGCTCAGAACTGACCTTTAAAGAAATACTGAGTATAAATAAGAGTTGTTGAACTTCTGCAGAGATGGGCTTTGGATTGCAGGTGTTCATAATTGGATTAATTTACAGAGTAGATCAAGCCAATGAAGGAGGCATGGAAAACTGATGGAGGGCTTATCAAATTAGCTAAGTAGAGCAATTAATCAGACAGGCCTTAACTGTTTGGTTTCTATTTTTTGGTTATCAGCTGGAGCATTTTTCTTTGAGCTTGCATTAAAGAAGACACTGAGTGCAAGGCTGTGCTTGGGGAGACCCTTCCCTCCTTGTGTCCTTGTCACCCCAGTGTCAGTAAGGTGGCACCACTCAGGGATCCACTGGCATTCCCAAGGCACAGAGCAGCCTCCTGCCAACAAAATAATTATTAAAAAAGTGTTCAGCATTCTCTCTGAAAATACCAACAAAAAAGCACCAACAGTGGGCATGAGAGTTTACCTATACAGTAACTTGTCAGTGAAAGGGATCAATAGGTAGCTCCTCAGGAACTTCTGGCTCCAGTATGGTAACAATTATCTTAAAGATATTTAAAAGCACCTTAGAATGATGATTCTAACAAGCTGGTTTTATTCTAATTGAGTTCATCTAGTTTGGGGAGTATTATGCATATTGACACAAGTTTTTTGTTTTTCTGACTCCATTTGTAAATTATTTGGCATTTTTAGATGGACTTTTCCTGCCTTTCACTGCAGGAATATAAAAGAGGGTTCCATAAGATTATCCCAAGAGTACTTTTCCTCATTCATTTCACAATGAACCTCTCTGGTAGCTGCCAGATTTAGCCCTGAGAAATTTCCCTGAGGCCCCAGAATGCTGACATGGAATAGGGGGCAGAGATCTCTCTCCAGACATGACCCTCCCACTTCCCTTTTCCTTCTATTCAAGAGGTCAAATAATTTCTTTTCCCACATCCACAATGAGTCCTAAAGCACGTCAGAAAATGGGGAATTATGGAAATTAGCACTTCTTCTTCCAAAGCTGAAGAAAGATGATCTGATGAGAACAAGACCTTCCTTCTGATCTCCCTAAATGCTGAACTGCCTCTTGTGTAGAGGTTAAATATAGGTTTAAGATAATTCCTTGTGCCTTCCTTTAAAAAATACCCAATGAACATTCTGGCACATCAGCTTTGGGCATTTATATTTAGGAATCTTATCACAACTTAAAATGCTGCTGTAAAACTGGTTTCTCCTCTCTGTAAGTCCTCAGTCATTTTATCTTAAATATCCAGAAATGAAAATCTTAACCAGGGTTATCAACTTGGGTCAAGCTTTGAAATCCCTTTTAAACATGTTGAGCGATATTTTTCATGCCCTTAACACTGAATACTTCAAACCCCAAAATGTCTTGTGCTTAAGAGTTCTTTTGAAAACTGCAGAATCCTTGAACAGCTGAAGATTAAGAGGAGGTTTTTTTGGTGACTATTTCGGGATTTTTTTATAGATTGATCATCATGTTTGCCTTAGGAAGATAAAGGATAGATCTAAAGGCTGATGCCTGAGATGTGTAAGCTGCATTTTCTTTTATATCTCTGGAAAAGTAGTCTCTGATTTTTCTGATGAATTTCTGTCTCTTGCCTTGATTTTTGAATCACTGAAAATAAGATACAGCTTCTGTTTTAACCAATATGGGAAACTGCTAAAAAGCCTGTAAATAGGAGTAATTAACACCCACCTCCAACAGTTCCTTTTTCTGCTAATTTAAATACAGGATTTCTAGGTCTAAAAGCATGTGAAGATAGTTCAGACAACATATATGTGCTTTCAACGTGCTTGAACCCAATCAGTTCTTCCTTGGGAAGGCTGCAGGGCTGTGCTAAACATGATCTAAATTGCTCTGGTAGTGATATAAACCCAGTAACAATCTCATGCGTTTATCTGGAGCCTGTGAAGCAGCCCAGACACCTGGATGTGACTGATAAATGGATCAGTAGAGAGGGAGGAAGGATGGATGGGTTGTAAAGCTAAGCATTGCTCCTGAAGAGCTTGTTCTTGTTCAAAACCCTGAAGTGCAAACTCAAGGAGGGTATTTTGCTTTGTGGAGGCTTGAATTAGTTGGTTCTTTTATCAGTCTGTCAAACATTATCTGACTGTTTCTCTCCTAAAATACTGTCTTTGTGGGAAAATGTTTCTTGTGGTGCTGGTGTCAAGGTTTAAACCCACTAATAAGACATGATCTTAGTTAATAAACCATAAATACTGGTGTGCTGAAAGCTCTGTTTGTGCATTCACAGTCTGGGGGGGCTCAGTTCACTGCCCCACTCTGTGAAAAAGCAGCAGCAGCATTTCCCACTGTGAGCATGGAGCAGCTCCCGCAGCTCTGGGGCTGCACACATCGGGAGCCCTGACAGCACAGCCAAACACCTGATGGGAAATGCCTCTGAGAAATGAAGACACGAGCTCAGACATGTCTGTTATGTGTTTGTGATGGTTCCACTCCTGGTGGCATCAGCACTTCCAGCTCTGATCCACGGGAGCACCAAGCCCTGAGCTCTGCTGGGTGAGATCAGAGCAGAAGCAGCTCCCAGCAGGGTTTTAGGAGGAGCAGAGCTCTCTGATGGAGCTGGGCTGTGCTGGTGCAGGCCTGGCCACAGGGGCTGGTGCCTCTTGCAGGTCAGAGAAGCTCTGTCAGCGCAGAAAGCTCCAATTATCTCCTCCTCAGAATTCCTCCCCTGTGGAGAAATCAGAGGGGTCTCCTGCCTGTGATCCAACACAAGGCTGCTGTGGACAACAGGCAGCTCTCAGCATGGCTGAGCGCTCTGGAACTATTGGATTTCTCCAGTTCTTCCCCCTGGACATCTGAGGCAGCTCCCTGAGTGCTATTCCACAGGGTACTGTAGCTTTCTCTTTGATGCAGAAGGAGCCTGGTCATGAATTTGAAACTACTTCTGCCCTTTGAAATTTTTTTTTTTTTCCCAATGATGTAATAAAATGTTTAAAATATCAGCTTGAAGAAAAGACTTGAGAGCCATAGGAATAGGGAGAGAAATCATTTTGTGCAATAATAATTACATTTATGATGTTCTTTGCATTTCATTGACTCTCTGTCTATGTTCCACTGGTGGCAATGTTCTTCTACCATTCCAAGCAGTAAAGCTAGAATAGGGGTGGTACATTAATGGCAGTCAGGAGTTATAATCCTTCTGTCTCATTTCCCACAGCACATAAGCCATTATTTGCAATTTTGTTTAAGCTTATAATGTAAGTTTGATATAACTGCTTATTATCCCATGGTCTTGTACTTCTAAACTTGTTTTCACAATATTTGTGTATCATACAAAGGATGTATTTTGCTCAAGATGCTTAATCAAGGTCATTGTTGTTTTTGGCTTGGTAGCTGGGTTTTTTTTCTTCTCCATTATTTTTCTTTGAGAACCTTGATGTGCTGTGGTCAGTAAAAAGAAGTTGGAATAAAATCCCCTCTTTTAATGGTCTGAGTGAGGTTCATGGTATGAATATATCTATTTTAAGTTTTTTTCAAACTTACTGTTTTCTATCAAGTAAGAATGCTTTTACATTTGCCTAAACACTGCATCAATATTTCCAGCAAAATAATTCTTTTCCTTAAATTTCCTATTTAATAAAATACAGCCTCTTTGAACTCCACAGACCTCACCATCTGTTACTCAATTTTCACTCCATAAAATTTTGCTGACATCTGTTTAATCAAATATATTTTTATAGTCATGGAGAAATTTAGTTCAAACTTGGTATTATCCTGTTTCTATATGCCAAACAGAAAATATGAAAATAATGAACAGGAACTAATGGGAGAGGAGAGGGAAACATTAAAGTGGAGCCTGTAACTACTTAGGGCACCTTTCAGACCTGGAAGTGACATTCCTGATGGTCCTGAGGGTCTCCTCAGGCTGTGGAGCTCGGTGTTCCCTCAACTCCTGCTTTCTCCAGGGTTCACTCAGCTCTGGCTTTCTCCAGCTTTTCCTCAGCTCCTGCTCTCTCCAGCCTTCCCTCAACTCCTGCTTTCTCCAGCTTTCCCTCAGCTCGTTTTCTTCAGCTTTCCCTCAGCTCCTGCTTTCTCCAACACTCCCTCAGCTCCTGCTCTCTCCAATGTTCCCTCATCTCCTGCTATCTCCAATGTTCCTCAGCTCCTGCTTTCTCCAACATTCTGTCAGTTCCTTCTTTCTCCAACCTTCCCTCAGCTCCTGCTTTCTCCAACACTCCCTCAGCTCCTGCTTTCTCCAATGTTCCCTCATCTCCTGCCATCTCCAATGTTCCCTCATCTCCTGCCATCTCCAATGTTCCCTCAGCTCCTGCCATCTCCAATGTTCCCTCAGCTCCTGCCATCTCCAATGTTCCCTCAGCTCCTGCCATCTCCAATGTTCCCTCAGCTCCTGCCATCTCCAATGTTCCCTCAGCTCCTGCTCTCTCCAGCTTGACCAAACCTGGCTGTTCCCCATGGCAGGGTTCCAGAGCAGCTGTTGGGCTTGGGTTTGGAAAGCCAGGCCTAAGCCGACGAGGTTTTACCAGCCTGCCTTTGTTCCGTGCCCATCCTTGTGCTTCTGTCCTTTTCCCTCCATGCCTGGGAGGTCACTCACTGCCCCAGGAGCTCTTGGGGCTCCTCTCCCGAGCAGGCAGAGCACCCCTGTAGGGAACTGAGGCAGTCACATGGGGAGGGCAGGCAGATGCTCCTCTTGGATCCATCCCCGTGGGTTGTGCTCTCTGGATTCATTGTTTTCCCATCAAATATTGTCGTGCTGGGGTTTGTGGGTGCTGCCACCACCTCTGGAAGGGATGTGGTGGTTGTTGTTAGTGAGCCCTTCATTTCAGGTTGGTTTTCCAAAGGAAATGAGGCATCTGCAGTTCCTGGCTGTCGAGCTGTTGATTTGGTTTTCTGTCAGGTTTGATTAGGAGATTTCCATCAGGATTGTGCTTTGACAGACCCTTCCCATCTCCCATATGGAATTCAAAATGAACATCTGTTTAAAACAATAATTTGTACCGTTTGATAACCAAATAGCAGTCTTTGTTCCTGTTGAGTATCACCACTTTTTGTCAATTCTCTTGGTTTGTTAAGGTACAATATGTTGTACCATGTATTCTGGATTTTGAAGAAGTTGCTGTTGTGGCTTTTCTCTTGTTTATTTTCTCTGTTGCTCTTTGGGTTGGTGTTTAGACAACTTCCAGAATGATTGAGCTGTTTACGGCAGATTCATATTGTTTTACTTGGAAACCAAATTGATAGTTACAACTGAGTAATAAATTTAGAATATTGGTTTTTAATTGAATCTGCAGCAGAATATGCTGATTAACTTGAATTTAATGATGAAGAGCAATGCTCTTTGAATTTTTCATGGAAATCCCATTATCTGCACATGTAGTATTTATTAAATTCAAATTATCTCATATTTTAAAATAGTATTTTGTTCCCTTTCACAAAGAAGAAAGTCAAATTGTTGTAGTTGATTTTACTGATTAGATGGACAAAATCGATTGATATAAAACATGAGTATAATTTTGTAATACTTAGAGCCTTTCCCTAATTCATTATCCTCCAAGATGCTATTTATCTACCTTGAAGTTTTCTTTATTCAGGGTCATTTATTAAGGTATGCTTGAAAGAAAAACATCTGGAAACATGCTTTGGTTTGTTTAAAACCTTCAGTTTATTTGGAAGAAAGACTTCTCAGCTGGTCTTTCCAAAGCCTTGAGAGCAAAGCGAAAGCAAAGCTGAGATGCCAATGTTTATTTCTTTGTGGTTTTCTGACGGCAGATTACAAGGGGGGAGTTTGTTTTCTGGCCATTTTGCAGATTGTTTATGGTAATGAACATGCTGTATAAGTTTAAACTCAAATTATAAGCAGAAGAGGTTTTGGCTGGATGTTAAAATTTAAACACGCTCTTTGTTTTGTGGCTGATAAAATTAGATTGCCCTCGTATTTGCTTATAATGAGATCAGCAGGCTAAAGAAAAGCAGCCTCTCTCTCAGCATGATCTATGCACGCTGCTCCTTCAGAAAGTATCAGCAGAGGGAACTGGATTGATTTTGGGTGCTGGTGTTGCTGTGAGGTTTGGGAGGAAATGCAGACCCTGCAGTGCAGCAGTGCTTTTCAGCCTCGAATGAGTGTCTGAGTGTGGGATCACCTGGCAGCTCCACCCAGGCTCTCCTGTACGTCAGGGACACAATTTTTAAAAATTTTTTTCCTCTCAACTCCATCTTTTGCTGATATTTAGAACCAAACAAATTAAACTGAGCCACGACAGGAAAATCTGCTGGGCATCAGGTATAAACTCAGGCTTCCCACTGACAAAGAACCAGAGGAATAGCATTTCCTGGGGTCTCACTCCTGTCCCCAGCACAGGCACTTGGGAGGGTCCTGAAATGTCTCCCCAGTGACAGAATTTGTGGGTGCAGGAGTGATTCCTGAGGTGCAGCTGATCACTCTCCCCCTGAGCAGATTCCTGATGCTGCTGGAGTCACCGAGGCAGAGCTGGGATGTGCTGCATTGCAGGTGCAGGAATTCGGGTCTGCTCTGCTCTGAGCCCAGCTCACCCCAATTCTCCCCTTATTCTGCTGTACTCCACTTGCTCCACCCTCATTCCAGTTCTTCCATTCTGCTTAAGATCACAAAGAAATCTTGGAGTTAGATGTACCATGCTGATCACCTTATACCTGGGGCAGGAGAAAATGGAGTAAGAGTCACAAGGAAAAGATTTGGGGATGGGTTTTTGGTTTGTGGTTTTTTGGGTTGTTTTGGTTTTTTTTTTTGGTTGGTTTTTTTTTTTTTTTTTTTTTTTCCTTTTGGTTTTTTTTTTTTTTTTTTTAATTTTCTTTTCTGTTTGACAATAAAATAAGCTGTCCTGTAGAAGCTTTTAGAGAGTCAAATAGTGCAGCAATCCATAGGTAGAAGTCCAAGCAGGACAAGGAACCTCTGGCACCATCCCTTGTCTGGGTGACATGCAGTGGGACCAGATGTTTAATCAGTGTTCCATGGTGAAACTCTTCAAGGTTATTTTAAGATAAGGCTGCTGGTACAGAGGACTTTTTAATGTGGTTTGAGGTGGTGATACATGGAATGTCACCAATTCTTGCATTTCTAAAATGCCAGCTGAGCAGCATAAGCAGATAAGGGAAAGCAGGATATTTCAATAATAAACACTTAGATTTATTTTAGGATAGTTTGAGGGAGATGGCAAACAAGCAGAAGGAACACCATGATCCAGCAATCCTGAGTGTAAAAACTTTTAGCTCAGAAAGATAATTTCCCATTTCCTTAAGAATACAGGCTATCACAATGATAGGATAAGATATATGATGAATTAAAGCCTAATTAGAAATTAGAAATAAAGTGGGGGAATGAAATGGCCTATTACTAATGCTGCAAAAGTGCTTTTAGGATGCCCTGGGGATCAAGGCTTTAATGATGATTTGTTAGTGAATTGCTGAATTTAAGAAAAAACTTCAAGTTGCACTGGGAATCTCTTCCTGCCACTGCAGAATTTTCCCTGGAACAGTGCATTTTCAAGGTTATTGTTTTCAGATATTCAAAATAGACATTTTAATTAACTGTGTTTGTAATTTAACTCATTGTTCCTGCTTTTGATCTTGGCCAGTTTTTAAACATGCCCTCTGCATTTTGTATTCATGTAACCCATTTGTTTATTAAAGCCTGTTTTCCCTGATTTTTTCTTAATTAAGAGCCTGTTATTAGACTTGGTGAGCTTGGGGTTAAAAATGTGTTACCATCTGCTTTCCATGGCATCCATGCAGTGAAGGGATGTAGTCAGTGCCACGGTGATGTGAGAAGTAAATTACTGTGAGAAATTGTTTCCTGGGTGCTGCTGCCATTACAATTTCATTTTATTTTGCTTGTTGCTTTGCCATGACATCAGCAATCTCATTCTGGGCTTTGGTGGTAATTTGGCTTGAACTTCATTAGGCAGAGGGAAATGCCCCTGCACTGATGGAGAGATTCCACCTTGCTGAAGTGGTGAAATGCTGAGCCTACCCTGCACAGATGTTTCTGTGACACAGCTGGGCCCAAAGGTGGCAGCCTGTGACTTCCTCAGGAGGCTCTTGGAATTGTTTTTTTTTGGAGGAAAACAATGATAATACAGCGCCAAAATTGTTGGCTAAGAGAAGTCTGTTTTCTTCTCCCCTCCCCCAAGTTTAAAAACAAAGGCAGGGTCTGGATTTCCACGCTCCATGGTTTGCCAGGTTCTGGAAATGTCTTCAGATGGTGCCTCCAACATAAAAACTGTTGGAGCAAGTCCAGGGGAAGGCCAGGATGTTGATAAGGGTGTGGAGCACCACCCCTAAGGAGACAGGCTGGGAGAGCTGGGGCTGCTCGGCCCGGAGAAGAGAAGGTGGTGTGGACACCTCCCAGCACTTTCCAGGGTCTGAAGGAGCTACAGGGAACCGGAGAGGGGCTCGTTGTCAGGAACTGGAGTGACAGGACAGGGAGGAATGGGTACAGATTGAAAGAGGGGAAATTTAGGTTGGCTATTAGGATGAAACTCTTCCCTGTGAGGCCCTGGCACAGGTGCCCAGAGCAGCTGTGGCTGCCCCTGGATCCCTGGCAGTGCCCAAGCTGAGGTTGGATGGGGCTTGGAGCAGTCTGGGACAGTGGAAGGTGTCCCTGCCCATGGCAGGGGTGGCACTGGATGGGCTTTGAGGTCCCTCCAACCCAAACCACTCCATGATTCCCAAGAGCCAGAGGAGCTCTGAGCGTGGTTGTTGCCTCCTGATTCTCTGTTTGCGGTTAGAGGTCCATGCTCAGGTGTTGGTGGGGTGAGCTCTATAGGGTGGTAATGCAATCTCCCCACAGAATAAATCAGGCGCGGCTCTCTTGTGATGCACTGACTTTGGAGTATTAAAGAATTTGGAGAAGAAAATGGCTTATCGGTAGAAGGAGAATAGCATTTAGTACTGGTTTTACTCAAGTTAGCAAATTTCACCTCAAAATGGCACATTGACCCTGTTGCATTGGCTTTGTTGGGCTGTTTGAAGAACCAAATGAAAATCTAGGGAGCAAAAACATGGAGAGAGAATAAGGAAGATAACAGAAGTGAATAAATAAAAAAAAAATACTGTCTTTGGACTTAATTTGGTCTATTTCTAAAAGATAAAAGTTTGCAGAATGATCTCACATTTTTTTTGTTTAATTTCCCACCCCAGCTTTGGCCGCAACTTTCTGCCAGACTTGACACAAATCACAGGACAGTTTAAAATACAATAATTATTTTCAGATGAGTTAAATTTTTTGGAAAGCTATTTCCAATTTATATGTTTCATGGCTGATTTTAAAACTTTGTGTTAAGAGTGAAGTTTAAAATACATGCAAAAATATTAAGTGTCCTTTTTCTTTCTAAAGTTAATCCAAGGTAAAATTAATGGAAGGTATTCACTTTACACTTAGGTGTGGAAGAGAATGGGAACAGTTTTATTTTTTTCTATAAGTAGTAACTTCATGGGATTATAATGTCATATTTCTTGATAATACATAAGTGCTTTTACTCCTACATGTACTTTCACACAATGTAAATTTAGTGAGTCACAGTCAAAGTACAAAGGCACTGGGAGTTTGAAAGATTATTTTGCTTTATGCAGCAGAAACCATTATTTGGTATCAAGCCTCCAAACTTTTAAATCATCAAAGTTACAAAAGTCTTGCAGTAATTATAGTAAATACTGTGAATAAGCTACTCAGTTGATACCTAAATTTAGTTTATGCAGAGAATTAATAGACATTTTTGTTTTACATTTGTAGAATAATTTTAATTAGGAGCAATTAAGTAAAATTACATCACTCCAAAGCAAATTGCTGCTTTCCAAATTTCTTTAAAGCTCCTTATATTCCATTAGTATGTGAAAGCTTACAGTAATTAAAGTTTGACTTGTTTATATTCTATAAGAAGAGCTAGAGAGGAGTTCAGGGAACCTTTCCATGGGGAAAGGTTTTACCAGATTGCAGAGTGCTCTGATTCCTCTTATTTGGAGCATTTTTGCTCCAAAGCATTTGGTACATCTCCACTCTTGGAGCCAGGAGAGAGAATTAAATGGACAACTGATGAAGCTCTTTTTCCAAATCTCTAATTATGCTACTGGTGGTGGCATTGTCTTGATGTTTTATGTGCCTGATATTTCAGCTGGAGCAAATATCTGAACCCAAAGAAGGCTCCTCAAAATGTCTGCACAGGAAAGGTTCCT